>JBBJZV010000103.1:0-402311 GCA_039700735.1 Pichia pseudocactophila
CCAGACCCAAAAGTAGATAGAGTGGAACGAATACTCATGTCCCAGTAGTGATAATTCTCCGCAGATTTCAACATAGTCGTTGAATTCTTTGGACACATATGAGAGAAGGAGCTCATAACCTGTTGAAGTATGAGTATCCTATTATTAAAATTCATCTTATATAATAGGATTGTTAATTTAAAAGAACTATAAAAAACTATAAAAATAAAGAAAGGACTAACGAAAGAGGGAAGATAGTCTCTTTATAAGCAAAATCAGCTCTAACAGAAAGAGAAAATTTTCTTATGAAAAACTTTTCTTTTTGTAAAATCTTCACGTTATATGAAACACTTTTCTTGCTTCGTAAACCTTCACATTTCCTGTTGTAGTGACTTAGAAAGTGAGCACATTATGAGTATGTGCTCACCTTCCTGATCGAGATAGGTTAATCTAAACATTACAACAAAGAGGGCAAACACCAGTAAGTCCTTCTTGGTTTATATGAAAGGGGAATTCCCCTTTCATATCTTAGTTATTGAGTGTATATAATGTTTATTTTATTTAAGTAAAATACAAGAATTAAATGGACACTAATCAGAGAATTGTTGCACTTCAACATTTCCTCTTTTGGTTAAATTGCGCGGCTAAAGTAAAACCGCTCTTTTAAAAGAAACATTATCAGGTTCTAGACCACATAGAAACTGTGCAAGCCATAGTTTCACAACATTAAAAGATTGTATAATATTAATTCTACCAGAAAGAAAAAGGGGTAAACTAATCACGGTTAAGGCGCTTTTTTTTTTTTTTTTTTTACTGCTTTGAATGTTCTATACATGCCTATAACGACTATTTATACTATTTCTATTGGTCATTTATAAACTTACCAGTATCAACTTTTTCAGCGTATCGGCTATTGTGGTTAGGTAAACTAATCACGGTTAAGGCGCCTGAAATGGCCTGTTTTCAGGTTTGGTTGGAAAAGGCTCGCGTGGGATTCGAACTTAGGTTCTCAGTGCTTTGCACAGAACGCATGGTTCACTGGGCCAACTCATCGCGGCCTTATAAGTGTTATTGTAAAATCACAGTAATGATCCTTCCGCAGGTTCACCTACGGAAACCTTGTTACGACTTTTACGACCTCTAAATGACCAAGTTTGACTAAATTCTCGGCGCCAGGGCAGAGTTGCCTCCGCCGCAGCGCCAATCTTGAAGCCTCACTAAGCCATTCAATCGGTAGTAGCGACGGGCGGTGTGTACAAAGAGCAGGGACGTAATCAACGCAAGTTGATGACTTGCGCTTACTAGGAATTCCTCGTTGAAGAGCAAAAATTACAATGCTCTATCCCCAGCACGACGGAGTTTCACGAGATTACCCGGGCCTCTCGACCAAGGTTGTACTTGCTGGCTCCGTCAGTGTAGCGCGCGTGCGGCCCAGAACGTCTAAGGGCATCACAGACCTGTTGTTGCCTCAAACTTCCATGGGTTTGTTACCCATAGTCCCTCTAAGAAGAGCCCGCGAGCAGATGCTCGCAGAGGTTCTCAGTGCTTAGCACAGAACGCATGGTTCACTGGGCCAACTCATGCGCCCAAAATGGCAGTATATAGCTATATGTTAAAACTATGGCTTTAAACAAATGTAACAGCTCGTATGGCCAAGTTGGTAAGGCGCTACACTAGTAATGTAGCGATCCTCGGTTCGAATCCGAGTGTGAGCAGTTTTCTAAATTTTTTTAGTTTTTGTTTTTTTTCAGGGGTATGCATTTTCTGTAAGGCACGTAGGCACGACCTCAACAATGTTCATTATTTCACGTGTAATGGTATTTGTTTACTCTTCCTCTTTGTAGGTATAATAGAAGAAATATATGACTAAAGGAATAGGAATAAGACACAAACCGATTGTTTGGAAAAGAGATGATGATATTGTAAACCACACTACAAAGGAGGATTCAACAACTACTTCGTCCGGAGTTGATCCAGAATCATCATCTTCAGTTGATCAACTATTAGACTCGTACGGATGTGTTATTTGCTCTACAACACCATTATGCCCATCTTGTGGGGATAAAGAACAATGCTCTATGTCTACACAAACCTGTGACAAATGTCCAACTACGTTTTGCGAACCAATAGTTGACGATATATTGGCTACTAATACATTATCTTCCGCACAAGTCGGAGGTATAGCGGGAGGTATCAGTGGCTTATTTTTTATTATTATTGTCACTGGATTGTTCTTCCTTTTCAAGAGATATAGGAAAAAACTAGATGTTGACTATGAATTAGGTATTGGGGAAGAGATGAAGGGTTTGGGTGCTTTTGGTGATGATTCAAATACTAAGGACCCAGTACAAGGTAGAGGGTATAACTCGAGAAATAATCAAGGAAAAAGAATGTCACAGAACAGTTTGTCTACTATGACTAATTCCGTTTTAACAAAAGCCTCTAACGTTTTGAATATTGCTTACGTTCCAGGTGTTACCAGTAGACCTACAAAACCTCCTTCTTTTATGAGTAGGAGGAGCAGGAAACCTGGGTCCATTTACAGTAAGACCAATAGTATGCTATCCAAAGAAACATACTTTAGTGATCTTGAAAATGCTTCGATCAATGTGGGTAAGGTTGCTACAAAAGGCGGTAACTTAACCTCGATAAATATAAACCATGACGAGTATAACTTTGATGAAGATAATGACGATTTAGAGGAATACGAATTGAACTCTCATAATGGCTTTGATAATATATACAAGGAGAGACGAACGAATAATGATGAAGGTGGTAGCGATTCAGAATCTGCCCACATACCTTTGAACATAGGATTTCAATTATCTGGACGAAGAAATGTCAACCATGACATCATTGAAGAAGCTGAAGACTTTGATGACGGTCTCATTGAGCTTGTAGAAGAAGAGAGTGATGATGACATTGAGAATTCGAAAATTATTGATATATCAGATAGGAAGCATAGAGCAATGCCTACGAGATATGCTGCCTTGGTTGAAAAGAAAGATCAAGTCAAACCGTCAATAATAGAAGTTAATCCATTTTCCTCTAGGTATGATGTCGATAACAATAATACTGCGCTTGAAGGCAGTATTGCAGGAGTACCATCATCGGACTCTGGTTCAGATGTCTACAGTGACAGTGATTCCGATGAGGAAAATATAGAGTTTCTACTTCAGCAAAGTGCACAGACACCTCACGGAACACAGACTTCTGTAAACACACACAGTTCCCAGAAGACCACCAGTGTTACTGCCGGAAACAGCAAGAACAGCACCATCGACGGCCATACGAGTGGTACCAACCTGGACAGTGACAACCCGTTTGCCGATGCTTAGGTCTGTGCATCTGTGCATCTGTGCATCTGTGCATCTGTGCATCACCCGTGCACCCGTGCACCGCAACTGAGGTAATCGCTCAAACTAGCAGCGCCCTCAAACTTCACGACGTCACAGACTCAGTCAGTCAGTCAGTCGGCGCTGGTCGGAACATGAATTTTTATTACTGTGGGTTGAGTGAGTTCGCTGGGTCAATGCTTTTTTTGTTTTGTTTTCGTTTCTGGCCGATTTCTCTTTGTTTACGATTCCTGGCTCGACATCGCCAACAATCACTGTCCGGTCACACTATCTAAGTGGACATTCTATAATTTGTTTAGATAGACCAATAGTACAATCAAGTATTTTTTTAAATTGCAACTATACAGAATATCATCTGAGGATCAATTTAGCTAACTACTAACTTTTGAAAAGTCAATATTGATCATTACAAATATTATACGCTGAAATATAATTCAAGATACTACTCTGGAAAGTCTGTGTGTCCTTCAAAATCACCACAATTTTATATTAAAATAATCTTGCATTGACTTAATTGTCACAATAGAAAAAAAAAGAAGCTCTCACGAAATGAATTCTCAATTAAATTTACAGCCAGGAATTGAAGATCATTTGAATGAAATAGTGTCTGCACCTGTGAATCTGGCTAATCCAGCACATATAGTATCGCCAGTTGTTGAAGATTCTCTTGACGATGTTTTGACAGTGATACGCAAATTAGCTACACCACCTGATAATATCCCAATAAATGTCTCTAAACAATATAATAATGATTCTATTGAAGGGGATGAAGTTCAGGCTTATGCTAAAATTGCCGGTTGTAATTGGACTTACTACGTCAAAAGCTTAGCTATCACCATTGGTAGGAATACAGAAGTACATTCAAGTAATAGTAATAGCAACTATGAAATAATTGATATCGATTTAGGACCATCAAAAGTGGTTTCGAGGAAACATGCTTCCATTAAGTTTAATCTAATGACAAGAAAATGGCAATTGTTTATTCTAGGGCGTAACGGATTGAAAGTTAATGGTTTTAGACAAAATCCATCATCAGATCCATTTGATCTCTCTTCTGGAAATATAATTGATATAGGAGGAACTCAAATGATGTTTATATTACCTGATTCTCCACCTATAATCCATCCAAATTTCCGCCATTTAATGTTTAATAAAAGAACAAAAGTTGATGATTATCCTAGAGCCAATTCTACCACTAGTATCAACGATGTACAATACTCTAGATCTGATACTCAAGTTAAAGCATTCCAGATTCATGAAGGAGGATCAAATCATTCAGATAATACCACAGAGCAAGATTATTCAAAAGACGATGCTAAAGATTTGAAACCACCGTATTCATATGCTACTATGATTACTCAAGCAATACTATCAAATCCTCAGGGAATTCTTTCGCTTTCAGAAATTTATGATTGGATTTCAAGCCATTTTGCATTTTATAGACATACGAAACAAGGTTGGCAAAACTCTATCAGACATAACTTATCTTTGAATAGAGCGTTTGAAAAAGTTCCAAGAAAGCCAAATGAACCTGGTAAAGGTATGAAGTGGCAAATAAGTGAAGAATATAGAAATGAGTTTTTGAAAAAATGGCAAGATGGTAGTTTGAATAAGGTCAGGAGAGGTACGAGTGTGTCAAGACAGCTTCAGCTGCATTTGATAAAGAATAATGCTTTACCATCTGGAAGGAGTAGCAGTAATGGATATGATGAACAATTATCAGCTCCAGTTCCTCCAAAAATTGTAAATACTGCTGCCAATACAAATGTCCCACCTCAATTAACATTTTATGCTAAAAAGGGTTATACATCACCAAATACTTTGCCTATCACACAACAACAAAATGCCTTACCTGAACATAATGGAATCAAACTGGAATCCCCTGTTAAAAACAACCCTCTTAATCAAAATATTCATAATAATATACCTTCTCCATTAAAGGGAGTGAGTATTTCTGATTTGAGTTATTTGAACAATCAACAGAGTAAGATTTCGAGTGGATTGATGAGTAATTCTGATCAACTCATGGGTATTCCATCTAGCTCCAATGTTAAACCAATTGTAAATGACCTACCTCCAGGAGTTGGCTCTGTGTCTATCAAATCTGCCGAAAGACTTGGACGATCTGATTATGATATAACAACTACTTCCAAATCTCACGTAAATGGACCGCCACCGTTGATTACTACTGACGTTTCCAATAGTGCTTCCAATATTGTAAATAACAATAACGTCATCAATTCTCACACTAATGATATGATTTCACCGAAGAAGAATTTTAACAGATTAGATCCGATTACGCCAGAACGGAATTTTCAACGACCAAACCTTGAACCAAACTCTGTCCAATCACATGGTATAGTATCTACAAATTCATCTCCAGCACTATGGAATTATGTACAATTTTCAACACCGTTAGGTCCTAACTCTAATACCCAGGGCAATCCAAATGGCACAACTCAAGGTCCCGACCACGAGAAACTGCCGTTAGAGAGTCCATTAAAGAACAGATTGGATCCACACACTGAAACTGATTTAATCAAACAATATAAGCAATGAATTAAACTATTTTTAGTTAAGTGATAAAATACTTCACTCTTCCATTATATAAAAGCATAAATAGTGTCTAATAATTATTTTTACCCACAAAGCGTACGCCTATTCCAAAAATAAGTCAATTACATTATTCAGTTTGCTTATCAGAAGATCAGTATTAACATCTGATTTGATATCTGATAACCTTGGCTTAAAAATTAACAAAATATCTTTTAATCGATCATTATTTTTAGTAGTGAACTCAACTTTTCTAGCAAATCCTGTCATGGAGATAATCTTACCAGCATAGTGAGGCAACAACTGATTTTCCTTGATAGCTTCATTTACAGCATTTTTAAAAATATCAATATATTCCTCCTGTTTGGTTTCATCAAAATTTATGAATGAGCGACTTGCTTTAGCATCTCTGACCGGCAATTCTGGACCTTTTGCAATAGAAACAGATTCCATATTTTTCGTTAAACTTTCCATATCGTATTCTCCAGAAGTTATCATACATGAGTAAGTCATCAACACATTGAAAATCGTATCTTGATGTGGACAATGCATCAATGTATCCATTATGAATTCATAAGCTATATCACTGGGCATGTGTTGAACAAACTTTTTGAAAAAAGTAGAAAATATCTTTTTCAAAGTTTGGTTTTTCGGGTACAATTGTGCCAAAGAAGATAAAGTTTGCAAATAGGTAAATACAATAAGCTTGCACTGTTCCAAATTCTCCTTGGGGAAGATAATTCTTGTAGTTTCTATTTTGACTAAAGTTACAACCATAGAGAATGTAATAACAGAAAAGTTTGCTAGAAGTGGTTTTAGTGTATATGGGAAAAACATGGTAAGCTGAAATTCAATCAAATCCATAGCTGTTATGGTAGGTGGAAGCTCGAAAGTCCAATTTTCAGCGTATTTTGCCCATGCATAAAGTACTGTAAGTGAAGTTGGAGAAGTTGGTAATTCCTTTGGATCTTTTTTTCTAAACGAGCTGTTATTATAAAATTCAATAGTCAAATTCATTATGTCTTCTACTCCTTTCAACGTACTGATATTTTCGGCAAAAAACTGACGCGTTAGCTCAATTTCAAACGTCAAACTTTCAACAATATCTAAATCTAACGTCAAAGCTAGAGATGAAACTCTGTTCATCAATTCAATATAATAGTTATCAGTAACATCTTCCCGTTGAATTGTCAAGCTTGGGAAAATGTTAAAGATCAAAGAGTCACAATGACCTTGAGTCAATTTATCAACTAAAGCATCGAAAAGACATCTTATCAGTTTCTGTTGCAAATATCCTTCATCTTCAAATAGTTTAGCTAATTCTTTCTCTGTCAATTTCCTACTTTCGAAAACTTCATCAGGAAAGTTTGGAGGTGCATAATCTCTGATAAACAAATACAGAGTTCTTAAAACTGGAAGCAAAAATGATGCATTCCTAGCAGTATGTAGAAAATTCAAAAGAGATTGTACCACTACTGCCAAAACTCTGGAAGGATAAGCAGTTTCGGTACGTTCAAGCGAAAATCTAACACACTCAATTAGAGCGTGGAATTTAACCATCAACTTTCGACGAAGTTTAGGTGTGATTGTTACATAACCGACTTCCTCAATTTCCCAATTATTTGATTGATCATCCTTATGTGTCTCCTTTGTAACAGTTTCAGGATTAACTTCATCATAGTCATCATCCCTCAATTTCTTGATTTCTTCACAACACGTTATTAGCAATTCTTTTGGATTTCCATATTCAGCAATAAGATTGAATACCTTATAAAAGGACACAACTTGAACGGATTCTCTCAATGAGCTTCTAAAAGGCCATTCTGCATCTAAATATGGAATTAATAGTTCAGGCAAATCCCACGAAACGCCCGCTAAAAGTGCTTTATCCTCATTAAAGATATCGAATAGAAGATCCATAAGCTGAAGTCTTTCTGCAACAGTAAAGACCGTCCAATCATTGACATAGTAGTCCAACAAAGTAGAGAAATTGATATAGTCTTCTTGTGTGACATTTTCTCCGTGACAATCATTTGCGCAACTTTTCAAATTGGAGATGGCCTCTTCATAAAAGCTGGAAAAAACCGTGTTTAAAGACTCCACCTCTGTATCAGACATGGTAAGTATCCTTTTATTTTTTGTTAAATCGAAATAGATACGTAGATTTTCAACTATAAATGCATCTTGTAATCCTCGAAAAGGCGCCAGAGCAAGCTACGATCTAACTCAATCCGTCCGAGCCACAAACGCGAATTGCTGCAATTGCGGTGCCCAAGAATTGAGGTCATCTTCACGATTGTCTGTTCCTCCTTCTACTTCGACAACCTTGTCTAAGTTTACTTCTTTCCCTTCATGTTGACTGCTTTTGATAGCATCTACAGCATCGCGTGCCGCAACCCAGCATTTAAAATCATGACTACTGTGACACCAAGGAATACCATCTTCAGCTAATGTGGGCTGCCTTGGTAATTCATTCCAATTTACCTCCATGTCTTGTTTTATCTCAGAAGATATTTGATGAAAATGGACAAGTTGTTCATATACTGTTTTGTTTTTCAGCAATGCAAACACAAACTCGCCATTTTCTTGATCGAAAAACATTTCAATAAATTTCTTTGAGACTTCTAAACCACTAACAATGCTCTCCTTGGATATAGCTAAAATCCCCTTCAAATATTGGCCTTGAGAATGTTGTTGAATCACCATAGAATATTGGTCGCCCATACAAATTTCTTCTGCAAGAACAAATTTTAAGTACTTTATACTGTCCGAATAGCCCATCGGATAAGGTAAGTGTTTCATATTTGTACGATCTATCAAGAAAGTTTTGGGTAATAATAAAGTACTCCCATTTTTTGATAAAAGTTCAAATTCTAGCTTTTTATCACCTAAATATGTTGGAACATACATTTGTTCGTATTTAATATGTTCATGCTTTTCTTGGATTATTTTAAATTCAAGGGCTGCTTGTGAATCACAAATCTTATCAATGTTATAATCTAAATGGGTTCTATAAGTTTCAAAGGTTCGACAAAACACAGTATTGATTGGCTCTTCACCATCTTCGTGACCTATTAAAGAAATTCCACTTCTCAATACCATAATTTCTTTTACAGCTTTCAAAAACCAAATGACAGAAATGTGGAAATTGCCATGTAAAATTACGCAGTACATCAAATGATCAAGTATGCGTAAATTTGAAGGATTATCAATGTCATTCAAACTTAGGGCCTTAAATAGAAGCATAATTAGATTTGTGATGATTTCTTCCTTAAAAAAGTAAACCCTGATATCCTTACAGCTCTTTTGACTATATATGCTACAATCTCCTTTGCACCCGAGTTCTTCAACTTCCATCAAGTCTTGAAAAAGCAAAACCTCAAGTAGATAAATCCTTGAAAGACCAGCTTTTTTCTCCCAAGATTGAAGATTGAGTTTGGCAAAGTATATACTCAAACCTGTGGAGACAGATATAGTTCGTTGACATATTTGCCTATTGTTATCTCTTATGTATTGGATTTTTTCTTTAGTAAGAATCTCTTCAAAGTTAAAAAGTTTGAAAGCGTATGCATATTGGAGACATACAATTGTAGTAGACTTTGCGACAAGTTTTTCCAAATCTTTAATCTCCTTTTTATAGAGTGTTAAGATTTTACCGTTCTTTTCAGCATATCTTTTATCAAGGGTTGTGGTTTTAGGATCAAACAACAACAGCAAAGATATTTCCGTCAATATTATAAGTGACTTTCCAAGCTCATACAGAACCTGGATATTTTGATCAGATGAAGCATGGTAACTGTTTTGCACAGATTCAATTAGTAAAACTTTTGTGAATAAGGTGAGATACCTAAAGTAGCTTTTGTCTTTGTTGAACATATCTGCATTATCAATAACATCTGTAACAGTTAAAGGTACAGACAGGGCATTTTGAAATTGACCTTTGGATACTTCAATTATCTCATGAATATTATTGAAGCTAACAGCCTTTTTCAATAGTAGGATTGGCGGCATACTCAAAATAAACTCAAAAATTGAGTTTAAAGCCCTTTCAGTATCAATGAGGCCTTTAGTAGTAATGCAAGAAAGTACTATTGGTATAAGTTTATTAAACTCTTCCCAGTGCTGAACAATTTTGGCAGCAAATGAATGTGAAGATAGAATTTTTTCTGGATTCTTTAATAAACTTTTAATAATTGTGATACGTATTTTGAAAACGCTATAGTTATCAAACATTTTGGAACTAAAAGTTAAGGGGATGTCTTTTCCTTGAGTGGTCATTTTTGCTTTATTTTGACAGAGGTCAATTAGCTTTGTTAGCTCTTTACTTCTGTCTGATTGACTGTCAGGGTCATCCTCCAATAACCCTATACACCTATGTAAATACAACCCACAATAATAATAATGCTGGATTGCAAACAAAAATAAAGAAAAGTTGTAACATAGCTCAAATTCATTTTCAGGATTACAAGTGTTTATTCCAATTATCAGTTCAGTTTTGGCAAATGTTTCACGTTCCAAATTTGAGGCTATTAAACCAACTTCAAATACTTCTTCGCCACTCATTGTACCTCTAATAAGTGTATCAAAATTTAAACTACTAAGCTTTTTTAAACTAAAAGCCATTGCTTCATATCTACTTTGAGCATCTGAACACGCCTTCCGTACTATCTTCATTGTGTGGAGGTTAAATGCTTTGTACAGTTGATGGTTGCTCCCAATCTGATAAAGGAAACTGTTTTTGCCCCGCCGAGTATAAAAAAGCTTTTTTTTTCTTACACTTGAAACTGAACTTTCAGCCTCTTCAAATAAAGTAGTGAAAACGTCTATAAAGTATACAACATAACATATAGGCATTGAGTTGTTGTCATTCAGTAACTATATATATTTAAAGCTTATAACAATAAATTTTTCCTTCTTTTATCCTCTACATTTTTTTCTCAATAGTCATTCTCATCTCTCATATAAGAGCAGTAAATTTTTGTAAGTTGGATTAAAATAAGCTTATTTGCCAACTCAGCTATTATTTGCAGCAAATGTTTTTCCAACAATGGCTTGGACTGTCAGGTTTTAATTCCAATACACGTGTAGAGTTTTTGTTTGATGTTGAGTGTTTTCTTTCAAAGTAACAGAGATTTTAAAAAAACTTTAATATAAGTTCAAAAGAAAAGCTGAATCAAAGAAACTGTCTAAAAACAACAAATGAAAATAGTACTGTTAACATACATAAACAATAAAGACAAAAATACGATGCAAACGAGTTCGGATCTGCTCCCGCGCATCGATTCGTTAAGAACGCAATGTCTGAAGAGATCATGTAATGGTTGATTCAACGCCCTGCTTACTTTACAAAACTATGTGCTCTACACACATTATCGTTTAGTAGACACTAATCATATGAGTCAGGATAGAAATGACGACTCATTTAGTGACATATTGCCAGGAGGCGAGTCATTATTAATAGATGATACATTGGATCGGAAACAAATTTCTTTGACATATGAGAAATTCATTAATAATCAAAATCAAAAGGGAGACGAAGAAGAACCCGTGTTAAGTGTTGAGAATTCACATTCGAAATCTATTTCTTCAAATAGAGGGAAATTTGATCAGATTTTTGAAGATGTGACTTCAGTTTTAGAGAAATTTGAAAATCCTTTTGAAGTTACACCTGGTGATAAACCCAAACAATCAAAGGAAGATTTTGTTGACAAGACCCCATCGAAACAAATGGCTACAAATGACTTGATTTTGAACTTTGATGATGCATCTCTACGTACAGCTGCTGACGAGTTTCGTGCCTTGAAAGAAAAAGGTATACTCGGATTTGATCATTCTATTACAGATACAAATACAGGGTTGATAATAGATACTAGGAAACAGGATGATAAATTTATGATTGAAAATTCGATGATTGATGATGATTCAAGCATGAAATTGAACTTGATACCTCATTCAACCCGACATATATATACCAACGGTTTTTCTGAAATGGCTGAAAAAATAGAACATACCCAAAAAGACGGTAATATACATGAAGAGTCAAATCGTATTCTTGCGGGTCAGAGCAAGCTTGAGAATAATGAGACGTCAAATTTATACATTCTGGATGAGCTTGATGAAGACGATAACAATGGAATACACGATTTAGATACAACTAATACTTCTAATGCCATCGATGTAAGTATTACAATGGATGAGGATGAACTTAAAACAAAACCTGACAAGGTCCAAAATGATGTATTTGAAACTGCGACACCTGAACAGGAGAAATCCTATATAGAGAAACAGGATATACACATTGCACAATCTTTTAGTCCCATTCTCAGGGATACATTGAAAATTGCTGAGTCCACGCAAAATGCAGCTGAACAAACAGACACTCAAAACATTGAATGCACTCAGTTGGAGCTAAAACCAACGCAAATTATTGATGGTACACAGACGGAGACATTGAAAAGAGCACCCTTAATTGAACCCCATGATGCAGTAATGAAACCTGCAAAGGTGATGGGATCCTCCCCTTCACTCATCGAGGAGGATGAAAATCCAGCAAGTGAAGATATTCATTGTACTCAAGATAAGGTCTGTAGTGTGCATATGAGGGAAATATCAGAGAAAACTGTGGCAACAAAGTCTTTTTTGAAAGTAGATGACTCTATAATGGATGCAGATTGTGATGAAAAAAATGAAGAAGAAGATGAAAGTATTATTATCGGAAGATTACCTACACATATTATTGTTGAAGAGAGTCAGAGCCAAACACAAAGCCAAACGCAAAGTCAAGCACAATCACAACTACCGGTTGATTTATCTCCTGTACAACCCTCAATAATACATGCGTCACCAAATAACACATTTCAAAATGAGGATGGAATTCAGATTGAAGGAACACAAAATGAAGAGATATACAAAGGTTACAATACCATTGGGATCGCTTATAGTGATGATAAAAATGATAAAGATGACGTTCCACACATATCGTCTCCTGTTTTACTACAAGAAACTAGTTCTGCACCTCAGGCTGAAACCACATATATGGAAATACCCAACACCAGCGTTCCTTATATGAGTGGTTTAGATCTTGATGTAAGGAACAAGAATACTCAACCCCAATCAACACCTAAGAGGATGAAAGGAAATATTTTGGATAAATTGAATGATGCTTTAACTGAGGATGCAGAGTCGAATAAAACTTTTGAGTCTCTTAATATCGATTTGCATCGAGAGGAAAATAGAAGTGTAGATGATATCATAATAAGAGAACATGAATTTTTCAAAATAGATTCAAAGGATGTATTAGGATGCCGAAGTTTGATTTATCATCATCCAAAATTTGAAAGACGCATGTGTGGAATAATAAGGGAGGTTTCAAGTGTTAGAGGTTCCGCTAAGTTTAGAATAGAATCAAATCCTGATGATGTAATGGAGTTATGGGTTTCCGAAAAGAAATTTGCAGCACCGATTTGCTTGAATATCGGAGATCCGGTAAAGTATTTAAATATGAAGAAGTCAAACTTTGTGGTAACCGGATTGAAAAAAAGTTTTAACAGTGATAATCAAGTGAAAACTGTTAATGGATTCGACAAAATTTTAATAAAAGACAAGAAAGATACTTCACTAGAGGAGCTGGAAGTGTTTGTATATGAGATTTACTTCACAAAGGATATCTTTAAGAACTACGAATATAAAATTTTCAATGATGAATCATTTTTTGGCCAATATATTGAATCGCTTGAAACACCTGGAGATATTTTGAAAGAATCGAACTCAGCAAAAAATTCTAAAATACCTGTTGAGGCAGCTAAAGAAATCAATACCACAAAAAAAACAGATTTATTTAACAATTGTGTATTTACAGTGACTCTTGCTCATGATACAGAAGTTCCAGGAAAAGATATTATTGATTTTATTGAAGAAAATGGAGGTCTTGTTCTTCAGGAAGGATTTGGAGAAATTTTAAGGTTTAAAAAAAGGGCAAATATTTTAACCACCTCACCACGAAAGAAGAAATTACTTCTGAAGAATCTTGGAAAGTTGGAAAATCAAATGAAGGAACCAGCAAGTAAAGATTTTCTTGATTATGAGTGCGTTGTTGATCAAGGGGACATGTACTTATGTAAATTGAGTGAATCCGCAGAAACATCTTATATGCAAGATCACATTTTTGGATGCGTTTTGGCTACCAGACATCTACGTACTATAAAATATTTGGAAGGGCTTTCGTTGAAATGGCCAATATTACATCTTAAATTCATTGAGAGATGTATGAGTGATTTCAACTTTTTTAGCAATTGGAAGACCAATTGGCAGAAGTATCTTTTGATTGCCGGTGAATGTTCTCAGTTGAGTTGTCTGACGAGTGTTGATGTTTTTGAATTCAGAGACAATTTTAATAAAGGCTTAAAATTAAAGGATCAGATTACATTAAATAAACTTTTTATTGGCGCTTCTATTACAATAATTCGGGATGAATATAGCAAGTTCAAGAATTCTTTTTCAAAAAATAAAAATAAGAGAGCTAAAAGCGGGTCTTTTAGAAAATCTCAGCTGGTATCAGATGAGGTGTCAGAAGAAAGTAGCAGTGACGATGAAGAGGATGAAGGTTCACGTGAACGTGTAGGATCTTTATTATGGATACTTAGACAAATTGGATTTGTGGAGGCAGTCGTTTTAAAACCAGGAAGTAAACTCCCTGAAAAAGGTTACGTTTTTGTGATGAGATTGGAGGATAAAACGGCATTTGAAAATCACTATAGCTACGATGAAAAAGATCTAGTACAAATAGTGGATTTTCACTGGCTCATTCAATGTTTAGTGACTCCAATGTGAAAATAGATATTTGTAAAATCAACATAACATGTGTAATGGCTTACAGTTGTTCATTAAGATTGTCCGTAAGGGTAATTGGATCTGGATTTAATTTGAAGACCGACTCAACGGTTTTGTTTTATCATTGGAAAAATACATAAACCGTTTATGAGTCGATCGACCTTTCCACGCGACGCGTCGAATTTATCTGCTCATTGATTTCCCGTGAAAATAAATTTGTAGCGGAAATGAAGCGAGAAATAATCGCAGCACATCACATATTTTTGGGGTAAAGTATTGTGAGTGATAATTTCTTT
Source organism: Pichia pseudocactophila (assembly GCA_039700735.1). NCBI lineage: Eukaryota > Fungi > Ascomycota > Pichiomycetes > Pichiales > Pichiaceae > Pichia > Pichia pseudocactophila. The sequence goes on from JBBJZV010000103.1 coordinate 15,014, forward strand.
CAAACCCTTGCTTAGCAGCTTCTAGCATTTATCGATACCCGTTAAATAGCACATATTACTATCAAGGAAACATATCAAAAGTTCAACACTAAGTTTTAGCATGTTTCTGACAGAAGTTTACAAGTTTGCATCTGACTGGTTCATCAACCCTATTGTGTACGTTCTTTCAACGTTAATTCAATCATCATTTTTAATTACACTAGGCTCACAACAACAGGAAAGTGACATCAAACACCCCGATTTATTTCCACCTCATTACCAATTTGTTAAATTAGAAGTTGAAGATGAAAAGGATACTAGATTGTTGAAAAATCAATCACTAGTTAATTCCACTGAGGACAACGCTAAACCATGCAGTACATCTACATTGAGTATGTTCATTCCAGTTAAGAATGAAGCAGGTGAATATGAGTTTAAGCTAGCTAATGGTAGCGAGGAGAACCTTATTCCATACAGTAACTTGAAAAACGGTCAATTCACACCAGATAGCGATAATGGTATTAATAATCCATCTTTGGGCACAATTATTGATAATAAAAATGGGTTTATTAATTTATCGCCAGTTTCATCAGTTAAATCTTCAGATTCAAATAATTCTTTGAATTTAAATACAACGACTGGGGAATCCGGTGATTCTGAAGGCAATGAAAGTTCTGATGGTGGGGAGAAATTGTATCAATGTAATCAGTGTGATTCAAAATTCAAATGTAAAAGTTATCTTACACGTCATGTTAAGAAACATTCTGATCAAAAAGCTTTTAGATGCCCCTTTTTTAAAGAGGATAATAAATGTCACCAAACTGGTGGATTTTCTAGACGTGATACTTTTAAGACTCACTTAAAATCTAGACATTTTGAATATCCACCTGGAATTAAGTCTAATAAGAGGACAGGTATGATGGGTTGGTGCGGAATTTGTGGTGAAAAGTTTTTAAATAATGAAATTTGGGTTGAAAGACATATTGACATGGGACTCTGTCCTGGATTGCCACAAGAGTATATTAAAACTCTCAAAATTGGTAAGAAAAAGACGGGTAAACATTCGAAATTTCTTGATGTAAGCAATATCGATGAAAGTATAAAACTCGGAATTCAATCTTATGGTAAAAATAGTAATGATAACAATACTGATGTTAAACTGAGTCCTAAGATGTATTTACAAAGTCCATCTAGTGTTAATTCTTCACCTCCAAATGGTTTATTAAATAGCATACCAATCAATCAAAATAGTGCATCACAAGTTAATTTAGCTGTTGATTCTCTTTCAGACTGTAATGCTGTGAATGTACAATATCCTGTGGATACAGAAACTATAGCACTGTTGCAAAAGCAACAAGAGCTAATACATATTATCATAGCATTAAAGAAAAAACAAGATGAGGCAGAAAGCCGTACTCTTGAAGCGAAGCAAAAGTATGAGCAACAGATGCACAATCAATTGCAATATCAGATTAAACAGGCGCAATTACAACAACAATTAATGCAATTGCAACAAGTACCTAATCTTCAGCAACTGATACGACCTCAATTTTATACTACAGTTGAAGATGTAAATGGCATACCCATACCATCTACAGACATGAGTTCGACATGCTACCTCTTTTCAAATATGAGCAGGAATGCACAATACGCTGCCGATATTACACAAGCAGCAACAGACGAGTTTCAGTCTGACGAAGAATACCCATCTCTAGAGTAAATCACTCTCAGGTTCCACTCTTTCCCCCTCTTAGTTAACGTCGTTCTTTTCATTTTTTTTCATTTCTCCTTTCTCCTTTCTCCTTTCCTCTCCTTTCCCCGGTGTATATTACTACAAACAATAATGGTTCTCTATGTATGCTTTCCGTAGCCATGGCCGTAGCTGCAGCCCCTGGTGTCGCCCGCCAGCTGTGTCGTTGCTTACTTTGCACCAGCCAGTTTCCTTCCCAACGTTCCATTACGTCATATTGTCGCTCACCCGTTCTCACAAAGCCGTTGGACTTGAATTTAAAAATAACACTATCAGGAATTCCAGTGCGAATTAGGGGGCGAGGATCCTGAGACCAGCTATGTTTAGCATCCCCATTTCGCTGTGAGTTGCTTTTCCAAACCTGGTTTTCCTTCCCCCCCCTCCAGCTTGTGGGCGTTAACTCCTTTTGAACCTGCAGCTGTTATTCCTTTGCCTCTGTCTCTCTCTCTGTGCATACTGCCCGTCTTTCATCTAAGGCTTGATTATTTAGCAAAATTACCAATCACTAATTAGACATCATCCTAGATCTTTTCATTTCCAAAATCAACAACACTATAAACTACGTCATTTCTCATTTTTTCCCCGGCTAAACTCTAAAAAAAAAGCACGATCTTCATCAATCGCAACATTAATAGCAACTCATTGGGTAAATCACAGAAAACTTCAAGCTACACAGCATTACCAACCTATAATAACTATTAATCTACTGCACCTTGCTTTATACAAAATAAAAACAATTTAAAACTCCTTCTGTAAATTTCCTAATGTGGAATAATCTAAGCAATTCACTGGCACCATTCCTCATCTTTTTAACACTTTCTTATGGAATTCCAGTTTTAGAAGGAAATTTTTCACACAATTCGAAATCATCAAATTCAAAATCATCATCGAACCGAGCGGCAACCAAAACAATAAATTCACTTATTACCACGGATTATGAAAGTTTTTTAACAACAGGACTGCCCGTTATAAATCTTTTCCCGCGTAATGGGAATCTATTCGATTACGTGGTACAAATAGGTGAAGATGAACAACAGATTGGGCTTAGACTTGATATTGCTCAAGGTGATATTTGGGTGCCTGCATCTAGTGAATTCCCGGAATGTACAGCCTCTCCATCGTATTACAGACCTACAACAATTGATCAATATACTTCTTTCATTGTTACTGAAAGTCCAATACCAGCTGTTGTCACTGTTTATTCAACTCAACAAGAAACTACTATTACTTCTATTGTAACAGAGACCTCATACGTTGAAAATTTAGTACAGCCTTTATTCGTTCAATATTGTGCAAGTATTGGTGTATTTGACATTTTAACATCAAGTACAGGCTATTTCATAGATCTTGTCACGAGAGCTATAGTACCATTTCAAGAAGCTACAAAATACTTTAGACAATTTGTTGATTCTGTTCTAGTTACTGGTACTTGGACAGTCGATTCGTTTACAGTAGCATTTGAAAATAACACATCAACTGAAATTATAAGATTTTCTAATGTTCCATTCGTGTATGCAAATTTCTCCAATGTTGGAGCTGGAGCTTTAGCATTAGGTATTTCAGATACTGACTATGGTTACAATTATAACTTCATTTCAAATTTTGTCTCTAATGGAATAATTGGCTCAAATTCTTACTCTCTTGCATTAAACTCTTTCAATTATACATCACCTGAACTTATACTTGGAGGTATTAATCCATCATATATTTATACACCTGAAGGTGGTGTAGATAGATTCAATAATCCTGATGATAGAACTGGATTCATGGCATTATTAGATTTTCTTCCAATTCATGATGAAACTGGTACTATTTTAACAACAAATGGTGGCAATTCTAATTGTATACCTTCACTTGCAATGTTCAGTTGGGGTGTAACTTCAGCTGCAACAGGTCAAAAATTAACATTTACTCCTTATTACGATGATAAAGTTGGAAGAGGTACATACCCAAGGGCATCAATTATTGATTCTCGTGTAAGGTACAACTATATTCCATATTCAACTCTTGTTGAACTTGCAGTCGAACTTAATGCAATCTATAATGTTGATTCTGATAGATGGGTTGTGGATTGTTCTGTTGGTTCAACAGGTACTATTGATCTTGATGTTGGAAATTACACTATCAATATACCAATTTCAAATTTACTTTATCCAGCTGTTTTCAATAATACTAATTTAGTATTGACATCTGGTGATTCAGCTTGTTACCTTGCATTTTTACCAGATTATCATTTAGGTTACTCATTATTGGGAACTCCTTTTATCAAAAATGTTTACCTTGCCATTGATAATGAAAATAGACGACTGGCAGTTTCTCAACTTAATAGTTATGTGAATCATTTGGACCAAAATGCAGGTTTTGATTCCTCCGCTGAGGATAATTCTGATAATGATGATAATTCACACAATAATTCTAGTTTTGGAACTGCGTATCTTGGTAAATCTAAAGGTTTAACTAGTGTGGCGACTGCAGCAGATTTACAGAATGGATATACTACTCTTGGAGCTATTGATAAACCATTGGCATATACAGTTACTACAACATCAACAGATGGAACTTCAACTGTAACTACAGTGATAACATATTCCAATTTACAAGAACCTACTAATAGTGCAAGGAGCATATCAGATAATTTATATGCCATTGAATCGGGTACAATTCCATTTGCCAGAAGATATGGAACACCGAAGAATGTTACACTTACTATCCCTCATACTATTGTTTTCACTGATATACAACCACAGTCAACCAGAGCTGTTATTTCAAACGGCGAATTGATTTCAGAAACTAGAAATATAGTTGATGATGGACACAAAACGAACCTTAGATCTGCTTACACAGAGACGCAGACCAACTACGGATTCAGTTCTCTGGTGTCCACTATTTCGTCAGCATCCACGAGAGCAGCTGGTTCCAACGTGCAAGTTCCTGCCATTTTCAGCATACGTGGTGCTAACGCTTCAAAAAGCCTTCTCTATTTACTCTACGGTGGAAGTCTGGCTACCATCTTCATGGTGCTCCTCTAACACCACCATCTCCTCTATACAAACCAAACAAAACAATGCTTTATATGTTATAACTACCTAGCCTGTATTATTAGCCACAAAGACTCTCGAACAGCACAATACACCTTCTCTTCTTCCCCACTGGGGTCGATCGACCCGGCCCTTGTACTTCCCCTCGAATTGTACATGTAATAAATACGAACAACTACTATTACTCCGACCGGTCGCGCAAGAAGCTACTGAAAGCTCAGTTTCACGAGCCCGCCAGCTAGTTGCGTCAGCAAATTTGAGTGCGTCCTCATTGGGGAAACACGCACTCGGTGAAGCGAAAAAAAATTTGAATTTTTCAGCGTACAACTTGTGTCAGTAACGCAAATAGGGAAATTACGATGTCGAATTTGAGAAAATACAACTTTCAACTTAATAATACAACAAAGTACACTGATACACATACTCACATAAATCAAAGAACACGATGGATAAGAACTCACGTATTGCAATCGTGTCTGCAGACAAATGTAAACCAAAGAAGTGTCGTCAAGAATGTCTCAAGTCATGTCCTGTTGTGAAAACAGGTAAATTATGTATTGAAGTTACACCAGCATCTAAAATCGCATTCATTTCTGAAACTTTATGTATTGGTTGTGGTATTTGTGTTAAAAAATGTCCCTTTGATGCAATTCAAATTATTAACTTACCACATAATTTGGATAGTGAAACAACTCATAGGTATTCTGCAAATTCTTTCAAATTACATAGATTACCAATGCCTAGACCAGGTCAAGTTTTAGGTTTAGTTGGAACTAATGGTATCGGTAAATCTACTGCTTTAAAAATTTTATCTGGTAAATTGAAGCCAAATTTTGGTAGATACGATGATCCTCCTGATTGGGAAGAAATTATCAAACGTTTCAGAGGTTCTGAATTGCAAAATTATTTTACAAAACTTTTGGAGGAAGATATTAAGGCAATCATCAAACCACAATATGTTGATAATATTCCAAGAGCTATCAAAGGTCCATTAACTAGGGTTGGTGAATTATTAAAGGCAAGATCTGAAGGTAATGATAACACAAATTCTATTAAAGATATTATTAAAATGACAGATTTATCAAATTTGTTGAAAAGAGAAGTTACTAAATTGTCTGGTGGTGAATTACAAAGATTTGCTATTGCAATGACTTGTATTCAAAAGGCTAACGTTTATATGTTTGATGAACCATCTTCTTATTTAGATGTTAAACAAAGATTAAATGCTGCATTAATCATTAGATCATTATCTGATACTGAAGTTTACACAATTGTGGTTGAACACGATTTATCAGTTCTTGATTATTTATCAGATTATGTCTGTATTTTATATGGTGTACCATCAGTTTATGGTGTTGTCTCATTCCCTGCATCTGTTAGAGAAGGTATTAATATCTTCCTTGATGGTCATATTCCATCTGAGAATCTGAGATTTAGGTCTGAAAGTTTACAATTTAGATTGACAGATGCTTCTGATAATATGTTAATTGAACAATCTTGTACTTATGAATATTCAGATATGACTAAAACTCAAGGTGATTTTAAACTTCATGTTGAGGCTGGTTCATTTAATGATACAGAAATTATTGTTATGATGGGTGAAAATGGTACAGGTAAAACTACTCTATGTAAATTATTAGCTGGTGCAATTTCTCCTGATGATGGTTCTAAGGCACCGGAATTAAATGTTTCAATGAAACCACAAAAGATTGCTCCAAAATTCACAGGTACAGTTAGACAATTATTTTTGAAGAAAATTAGAGCTTCATTTTTACATCCACAATTTAATACTGATGTTATCAAACCATTAAGAATTGAAGATATTATTGACCAAGAAGTCCAACATTTATCCGGTGGTGAATTGCAAAGAGTCGCAATTGTTTTAGCATTAGGTAAACAAGCAGATATTTACTTGATTGATGAACCATCTGCTTATTTGGATTCTGAACAACGTATTATATGTTCTAAAGTTATTAGAAGGTTTATTATCCACTCTAAGAAAACTGCATTTATTGTTGAACACGATTTCATTATGGCCACTTACATGGCAGACAAAGTTATGGTCTTTGAAGGTAAACCATCAGTGGAAGCAACTGCTAAAAAGGCAGAATCTTTATTGACTGGTTGTAATAGATTCTTGAAAAACTTGAACGTTACCTTTAGAAGGGATCCAAACTCTTTTAGACCAAGAATTAATAAGCTCGATTCCCAGATGGATAAGGAACAAAAGGCCAGTGGTGACTATTTCTTCCTTGAAAACAACAAATTATAAACTTAACTTAATTCCATCTTTGCACGGCTTTCCCATTCCATTCTCTTCGTCTCATGATAATTAAATACCTCCATTCTATTCTATACATTTAGATACTTTTAATTCTACTTACCCATCTTTGTATCATTATCACACTCTTGTAATCGTTTATACTTAAATAAATAATGTTACGCTTTAGTATCAATTTTTGGATGGATTTTCAAATTTTTGTTTCTGAAAGTTCGATGGCTCACTGGGCCATGGATCCATATTTTTTTCGACGACATCAATTTCATTGAAATTAATCAATCATCTTAACAATTATTATCCTTCCATTCCATAAAAGTAAAATCATGTCGGAAGAACTTGCTAAACAAGTTGAACAAGTTTCCATTGAGAATAATGAGGCACCTGTTTTAGGTCCAGATGGTCAACCATTATCAAAAAAAGCATTAAAGAAATTACAAAAGGAACTGGAGAAAGAGAAGAAGAAGGCTGAAAAGGCTGCACAATTGGCTGCTGAACAAGCTGCAAAAGAAGCTGCAGCTGCAGCAAATGACACTGCAAAGGATAACTACGGCAAACAACCACTTATGCAATCTAGAGGGGAACAGGTCACTGGTATCAAAAGAACACAACTTGAGAACCTTTCTGCTGCAAATGATGGTGAAAATGTTGTTTTCAGAGCTAGAATTCATACAGCAAGACAACAGTCCGCAAACATGTGCTTTTTTGCCTTTAGACAACAAGACAGTCTTGTTCAAGGTTTATTAAAATCAAATGGTGATTCAATTTCTAAACAAATGATCAAATGGGCAGCAAGTTTAAGCTTAGAATCCATCGTGTTAGTTCATGGTACAGTTAAGAAAGTTGATGAATTGGTTAAGAGTGCCACAGTTCAAGATGTTGAAATTGCAATAACCAAGATATATCTTATTTCTGGTGCACCAGCCCAATTACCACTTTTAATTGAAGATGCTTCCAGATCTGATGCAGAAGCTGAAGCTTCTGGCTTGCCTGTTGTCAACTTAGATACGAGATTAGACTCTAGAGTTATTGATTTGAGAACTACTACCAATCACTGCATTTTTGAATTACAAAGTGGTATTTGCTCTTTATTCAGAGAATACTTATCGAAGTTAAACTTTAGAGAAATTCATACTCCAAAGCTTATTGGTTCTCCATCTGAAGGTGGTGCGAACGTCTTTGAAGTTACTTACTTCAAAACCAAAGCATATCTTGCACAATCCCCACAACTTTACAAACAACAATTAATTGCAGCAGATTTTGAAAGAGTTTTTGAAATTGCACCTGTTTTCAGAGCTGAAAATTCCAACACTCACCGTCACATGACTGAATTTGTTGGTTTGGATATGGAAATGGCAATTGAAGAACACTACCATGAAACTGTTGAAATTCTTGGTGATTTGATGATCTTCATCTTTACTCAATTAAAGAAAAGATACGCAAAAGAGATTGCAACTATCAGAAAGCAATTCCCTGTTGAAGAATTTAAAATTCCAGAAAAAATGGTGAAACTTCATTACAAAGATGCGGTTAAGATGTTAAACGATGCTGGCAAGGAACAAGGCGATTTCGAGGATTTGTCTACTGAAAATGAGAAGTTCTTGGGTAAGTTAGTCAGAGAAAAATACGACACTGACTTTTTCATTTTAGACAAATTCCCATTAGCTGTTAGACCATTCTACACCATGCCAGATCCAGAAGACCCTAACTATTCTAACTCTTACGATTTCTTCATGAGAGGTGAAGAAATTCTTTCTGGTGCACAACGTATCCATGATCCAGAATTATTGAAAGAGAGAATGAAGTTCCATGAAGTCGATCCAAATGGACCAGGTGTTGCAGACTATGTTAACGCATTTACCTTAGGTTGTCCTCCACATGCAGGTGGTGGTTTTGGTCTTGAAAGAATTTTGATGTTTTTCTTAGACTTGAAAAACATTAGACGTGCTTCTCTTTTCCCAAGAGATCCAAAGCGTTTGCACCCATAGGTTTAGTATTTATTTATAAATACCATTATATATTAAATAGTGGCTTCAATAATCATCAAATAGTTAACTATATATGTTATGCATACATATGCATATGCACGGCGGTGAAAAATTAGGATGGCAGAAGTCCGACAATAAATTTTTGTTCCAAGTTTTGGCTCCAAATTAAACTTGGTTCTTTGTTAATTAGATTGGAAAAGAGTCTGGTTGCACCACATAATATGTGCTCTAACAAAAACTTGAAGTCAGATGCTGAAAATATGACGGCTGACAACATGCAATATTTGTCGTTGACAGATGGCTTAGAACTAGGATCTCCAATGAGAGTAGAAGAAACGCCAAATGTTAAGAATATGGATATTGAGACTGGGGATATAGATTTTGAATACGAGAACAAGGTTCTCAATGCTACACATGGTAAGAGGCCTAGTGAGTTTTTTTCTTATGGTGATAGTGATATTGATGAAGCTTTGGTAGAAGACGAAAAATCAATCAATCCACATTTTTCATACACAGAGGAACAAATGCTTAAGGATCAAGATGCCAAAATCAGAGCTTTCAATACTTTAGCTTCCTCTCCAAGAAATTCAAGGTCATCTTCAGCAAGCTCTTATAGTGGTCATGGAAGAAGACCTTCTATGGCAGATTTTATCGTGCCACCAATACCCCCAACTTTATCAATTACCCCTAAATCTTCTAAAGTCAACTCTAAGTTTTCGTACAATCCGACAACTCATGAAATGACTCCTAAATCTACTAATTTGCCTTCACTGGTTGTAAATTCTGCAGCTGCTCAGAGAGATCCAAATTTGAGGCAAAGTAAACAGAAATTAGAACAATTGAAGTTGGAGTTTTCTCATGAACAAAATTTCAAGTTAGGTAGTATTTTAGCCAACGATCATAATAGCTCAGCAGAAGAAGCACCATCTATTGAATTGGTATCCTTGTACAAACAGATCAAATGGTGTCTCGATACAAGAAAGAAGTACCAAAATGTCTCTCTACAAAATCCAGATTTGAACCCTAAAAATGATGAGAAATGGAAGATATATCCAAGTCCACCATCTCCATTTTGGAAGGCACAAAACAATCGCCAGAGGAATTTTAATCAGAGAGAATCAAGTAAGGAAAATCACTATACAGACTCTGCCGCTTTTGATTATGAAAAGTGTGAAATTCCTGGACCAGATGATTCCGTTGATTTTGTTGTTGACGATGAAGACACCTATCAATTAATTAATACTAAGACTAAACAAAAGCTGATCAATGTTCCGACGATCAAAGATTATTATATGGATCTTGATAAAATCATCAACATAGCCTCCGATGGCCCAATGAAATCATTTGCCTTCAAAAGATTGCAATACCTTGAAGCTAGATGGAATCTATACTATCTTTTGAATGATCATGCAGAGACATCAGAATCCAAAAGAAATCCGCATAGAGATTTTTATAACGTTAGAAAAGTTGATGTCCACGTTCATCATTCTGCATGTATGAACCAGAAGCATCTGTTAAGATTTATTAAACATAAGATTAGGCACTGTCCAAACGAAAAGGTTATAAAAAGAGATGGTCAGATTTTAACTTTACAAGAAGTCTTTGACTCTCTTAATTTAACAGCTTATGACTTGAGTATAGACACATTAGATATGCATGCTCATAGAGATACATTCCATAGATTTGACAAATTCAATTTAAAATATAATCCTATTGGTGAGTCAAGATTAAGAGAGATTTTTTTGAAAACAGATAACTTTATTCAAGGTCGTTACTTAGCTGAAATCACTAGAGAAGTTTTTGATGATTTAGAGTCTTCGAAATATCAAATGGCAGAATACAGAATTTCTATTTATGGACGTAGTGCAGATGAATGGGATAAGTTAGCAGCATGGGTTGTTGATAACAAACTCTTTTCGCATAATGTCAGATGGTTGATTCAAATCCCTAGACTATATAACATCTACAAGAAGGGTGGATTGGTTCAAAGTTTTAAGGACATCATTGATAATTTGTTTAAGCCACTTTTTGAAGTAACAAAAAATCCACAATCACACCCAAAGTTGTTTATTTTCTTACAAAGAGTTATAGGATTTGATTCTGTTGATGACGAATCCAAAATTGATAGAAGGTTTTACAAAAAATTCCCATTCCCAAGTAAATGGGAGTCTGAATACAACCCGCCATACTCCTACTATCTCTATTACATTTTCTCAAATCTCACATCATTAAATCACTGGAGAAAAAATAGGGGTTTCAATACCTTTGTTTTACGTCCACATTCCGGTGAAGCAGGTGATCCCGAACATTTGATTGCCGCTTATTTGACATCAGAAAGTATCAGTCACGGTATTCTTTTGCGTAAAGTTCCATTTGTTCAATATCTGTATTACCTATGTCAAATAGGTATTGCAATGTCACCTCTATCAAACAATGCCTTATTTTTAACTTACGACAAGAATCCATTCCCTGCATATTTCAAGCGTGGTCTGAATGTAGCTTTATCAACCGATGATCCATTACAATTCTCATATACTCGGGAACCTTTGATTGAAGAATACTCTGTCGCTGCACAGATTTGGAAGCTGTCTAATGTTGATATGTCCGAGTTAGCAAAGAATTCTGTGAAAATGAGCGGTTTTGAATATGAGCTGAAGAAACACTGGATAGGTCACGAATTCACCAAACCAGGAGTGGATGGAAATGACATTGAAAAGACAAACGTTCCAGATATTCGAGTTGCTTATAGAACTGAGACACTTCAGACTGAACATGAATTGATCGAGTACTATAACAGCGTAGAAGGTGTATAATTAGGGTATCGTTTCACAGTTACATATTTGGTAATATAGATAGGTGTAATTTTTGGAGTCAGAGAATTGAATCATTCGTTAGAGCTGAATATTTTACAGTCCCCGTTTTCGATTCTCCTATGAATATCTTCAATGAAACTCTCGCAATACATCGAGCAAGTGAAGTCCGAAAGTTCCTGTTCATTCTTAAATTCCTTTGGATCTGTCATCCATAGCTTCAATGTGCGTGTGAATCCATTCTTATGAGCTTTATCAGTAGGCAATAAAGGTACTATTAATCTTAGGTTTTCATCAGTTGGATGTTGAACATTCACATAGGCTGTATAATCAAATTCTCTCCCATTCTCTGAAGTTTTCTTTTCGTAAGATGCCCACCTCCGTCGAGTTAACCTCTCAATCGTTGTTTCTCCAGAATAAATGTCGACCAACAAGCAACACATCAAATGGCCAACTAGTATTGCAAAAGTACCTGTTATAACGACAAGTACTATCAATGACGCGTGCAAACTGCCCCATAAAGCTCCGTATATAATTATCGTAATTGTTGTGAATAGCAAAGTCAATTCCATTGACAATACATATATCCAAAAAGCCAGGTAGTTATTGGCAGAAATTGTACAACCAACAAATGAACAGTAATGGTCAAACATCGGTATACATCGCTCACAAATAGAAGAGTGATGACTTCTATAGACTTTCAATGTTGCGCATTCGGAACACCAGTATGGCAAACCATTTCTATCACAATCAAATATTGGTGGTGGCTTAATAAATTCATCACTCTCAGATGCAAATGTCGATATTTTAGAGATCGCTTCCGAATCATCAGAATTATATTTCCTTCCATATGCTAAGTACTTGCTTAAATTATAAGGAGGTATATGAAGGGGCATTTTTCCTGGACCTTGATAGAGCAATAATCCCCATGACATATAACAGACAATTTGAAGAAAGTTAGCAATGACAAGAATGGCGATCATCGCTGATCTATTATGGTGATGAATGTAAATTCGGTTATAAGCAAAGAGATAGGAATAAGCCCACTGGGAATATCCCAGTACTGAAAGTACCAGTGCTGGAAATATAAGTCGGCGATTCCGTGTCTTAGTAAAGAAAGACATAAATCATGAGGACGGAAGAAATATGAAGGATCTAGAAGCAATGATAAATCTGGTTGGGATATGACAAGCACTCTCGTATTTTTTGGCAAGCACAGTACAAATTCAAAATATTCTGCAAGCTATGCATGCTAGCTCAGCACGAAACTCTCGAGTGCAAGCAAAATTATTGATTGCACACAGGAGAATTTTAATTGACCAGCACTATTAAAATAATGAAATACTATTGAAGAGAAATGTGTGCTAGTAATACAATTACTGACGTGCGAATACGGTATCATGCGGTATTTCTTATTAATCTGAATGTAAATCAGATTACGCTATTTACTGTTGATTATGATCCGCAGAATTATACTCTAGTGTTATAGTTTCTATGATCATAGTAGTTTTGCAGGAGGAAAAATTAGAAGTCTTTATGTAGTCTTACGGTCTATACCCTTGAAGGAACTAAATACTAGACAACAAAGTGCAGTGTTTCTGCGTAGTTGCAATTACTGGATCAATGTGATCATATTATACATTGACCAAAATGTTGAAACATTGTACATCTAATCGGTATTCATGGATAGATCCTAGTGTTGTGTGCAAGATTGTGTTGTCATATTGGTAAACTGACAATCGATGTATCAAGCAATGAACTTCAGCTGGTAAAGCAATAAGATTGTTTAACGGTTTTGATACCACCCAACTTCTGCATTTACATGTGATTGTGTTCGTATGTCTCTATGGAAAGACTGTTTACCGATTGCAATAATCTAAAAGCCCTCCTTTCACCAACTGTTATAATTTGGAGAAACTAGTTCAACTCCATTTCAAGTCCTAGACCTGCAACATCCAAAATTACCAACAAGAAATATGAGGTAACTCCAACAATTTCAGTCACAGGCTACACAAAAGCGCTTAAATCTGCCATATTTAACACTTTAAGAACATTTGCTTAGTTTGATCTATATTCAAATTTCTTTGAAGGATGTTTCTTGCATTTTCTTCCCTTATTTTATGATTTCAATAAAGTTCTGGCTCTTTCTTGGGATCTCGTCTTGTTTCAATAAAATACAAGACAAAACAGGTTCTATTAACATTTTCATGTATGTGGTTATAGAGTTCATATGTAGAGTTGAATGCTGCTCCTCATTACACCTACAGTACTGAACGATCCTAAATGAGGCCCAAGATGAGTCTATAATCCTTTTAACTGCGTTGCGGTTACTAGAATCCTACTTATAGTTTCCCAATTATTTTCCAAAGGAGTTCCTCTAATCTTAAGTTGATTATACTTTTCTATTGCTTTCAGGTCGACATGTTTTTGCAATTCTGCATCTGAGAGGTCGACAAAGTTACCAACAACGGTTTTTTGAAGATTATTCAATATTAAAGTAATTAAATCATCTGTTAATTCATCGGATTTCACAATTTTAAATATAAGTAAAGCATCAGAGTCCTTTGAAATGCCGTATTTGTTCAAGCAGTCCATGATATTCTTGAAAGGAGATAAATCATAAATCATCTCAGTATGCAGCGTTCTGGTTCTCATTCCCCCATTTTTTTCGTCTACCATAACCTTATAATAAGCACTGTAGATTTGTTCTAAGGACACGATATTATTAGCATTAACAAATCCATAATCGTATTCTTTATTTCCCTTGATCAAATTTTCTTTGATTTCTTTTAAATTTTGAACATCAATAGCAAATGTAACAACTGCTTTGTATTTTGTAAACGATGGAAGGTCTATAATTATATGTGGCACTTGGAACATTTTGTCTTTTCATAAAGGAGACTAGTTCTGCAACTTAAACTAAGGTAGGAACATGCATATTGGAAAAATACAGTCTTCACGTCGACTCAAAATTTAATTATGATCGATCTGAAAAACGAGCCTCCAAAATCTCGACATGAATTTAAGAGGCATATCAACTTAAATTGCTTGCTTGGAGAACAAGATCCAGTATCATTGAGGTAATATTAATAGTTTTACCGCTGTTCTATGAATGACAATCACTGGGCACATCAAGTAGAGTCTGTTGACAATGTGTGGCAGGATGAAAAAAGGTCTGAGAATGACCAGATGAGTATATCTTCCAATTTTGAAGTAAGCAATATAGCACCATTGAATGAAGACAATAAAAAGAGAGAAAGAAATGATTTTGACACGAAAATAGAACATGACTCTTTTTCGCTGGAATCTAATGTATGGAATGATGTACAAAGTCATCGACAACCCATTGAAACTGATGAACAAAAGAAAAGACGATCAAATACACCTGAAAATGTGGAAGCTGAAGTTAACTCTTCTAATTCTGCAGTGATAGAAATGGAAGATTTTGATGATGATTTTGGTGCATTTGAAGAAATTGCGATGGAAAAACTTGAAATTGGTGATGAAATCGAAAATTTGTTGAACACTTTAATGCCTACAACAGCTTTAGTTTCTATCAAGGATGGAAATTTTGATAAATCTGTGCTGTTGATAGACGGTGGTGTACGACCAATGAAATGTTATAACACTATAACTAGCGCCGATCGACAGTATTTAAGCGATAAGGTATCGTACTATAACACAACAACTCGTGGTTGTGTTGAAGTCAGTAGATGGTTTAAAGAATTGACTAACCTCTGTAACGAATGGATATCCGATGAAAAAGGAATTACAAATGAAAATGAAGAATCAAAAAAGAGTTCGTGGAAAGAAGCTGGCAAGATAAACGTATTCAAGTGGTCCACAAAGATCGACATTACAAAGGAAGAGGAACACAGCAATAACAAAGTCTTTACCGAAAGAAAACGAATAGGAGACAAACTTTTAGCTGCTTCTTACAAAGAAGCAAATGCTATCATGGCTAAACGTATGGAGCTAGAAAGATTGGAGAAGCTAAAAAATGATCAACTCAAACTCGAACGAGAGGAGCGCCTAAAAGTGGAGAAACAGAAACGTGAAGAGGAAAAGCTAAAGTACAATCAGGTACGAGTAGATGATGTTGCGACGAAAAGGAAAAAGAATTTGTTTGGTAGTTTATTCAAAGGTAAGAGTAAGATTTCTAAGGATCATATTTCTCATGATAAAGTGATTTTGGCGGAGCAAGAAAATGATTCGGTAGTGAGGGAACTATCTTTAAAAGAACAAATGGAGCTTGAAGGATATACTATAGATGAATTTCAAAAAAAGAAGAAAAAAGGAAAGTCTACTAATAGACGAAAGGATAAACATACTGACGAAGACAATTTCTATGATGATGATGATAATGATGATGATGATGATGAGAGTGGGATGAATGACTTTGTGGTAGGTGGATATAATATTATTGGCGAATCTGAAGCTGAAATCGATCTTGCCAACGTTTTATTGGCAGATACTTCCCCTATCAAATCAGAAATAGATAATTCAGTAGTTCCCGAAGATGCTGATTTAGACGATGAATTTGGTTCATTTGCTGTGGTAACGGCTGATAAAATTC
The DNA here is from genome assembly GCA_039700735.1 of Pichia pseudocactophila. NCBI lineage: Eukaryota > Fungi > Ascomycota > Pichiomycetes > Pichiales > Pichiaceae > Pichia > Pichia pseudocactophila. Next base: position 31,433 of record JBBJZV010000103.1, read on the forward strand.
AAAATAAAGAAACAATTAACGACAGTTTTGAGAATTTTAAGTCTGCTGATGTTGATAACCATACATCTAAAGCTAATGGCATTGATCTAAATTCCCCTAAAAATGACATAAACTTGATAGATCTTTAGTCAATCGAACTTGAATTGTAGTCTAAACATTTATAAATATAGTTTTTTTTTACACATTAGACAAAACTATTTCGAATTTTTATTTACATGAAAAAGTAGCTTTAAGAGAAATTTTATTTCTTTGGAAAGTAATCATAAAACCATATTTGTCTTGGAGGGTATTGTGTTGGAACTCTCAATTCAATAGGAAATCTTTTACCATATTGATGTTGATTAGCAATTTCGTAAAGCTGGGGATTCAGCTTTTTAAGTTCTTCTGCTGCTTCTTCCATGGATTCATATTGTTTCCTCAATTTTTCTTGCATTCTTTTCTTCTTATTACTTCTTACTAATGCCCACGCTCTCATGACAGTCCTGTGTTTTATATAATCCTCATTGCAAAGTTTCAGAAGTTTTGGTTGCTTTCTACCTGCAGAAAGTACAGAAAGTTGATTGACTACTTTTTCTTGTTGTGGGTTGAGAGATGAGTGTCTAAACCTAACCTGGTATAGTTGATTTGCAGCGCTTTTAACAACAGATCTAAGTGCCAGCATTGTTGTTTCGTTGAATGTGCAAGGTAGTACCAGCGTTAATGATCAGAGTGAAATATTCCTTGAAAACGGAAACTAATTGCCAAAAATTGCAGAACGGGGCGCCGATCGACGGACGCAGATTTTGCGGCTCGTCGATTCTGCTTTTGCTTTAAAAACTGTTATCGGCATTTCCGTTTTGGGAAAAGGAGAGATCGAGGCTTTGGCATTTCCCAGAATCAAGAGGCTCTGCCCCCACATTCACATTCCGTTAATACTCTTCAACCTCTGCAACTCTTTCCTGGATAGTTGATTCTAGTACCGGGCCATTCTGGTATGTCATCTAATCCATTTACTCCCTTGGTGGATGAAGAAACCGAACGAAAGTATTGGCCACCTTCAACAGGGACAGGAACTCCGAGGAATCATGTAAATCAACTGGACGGCCAACTTCAGAGAATTTACCCCGAAAAATCTTTCAATCAAATTTCAATTGATGCTACTTCACCTAGATCTGCAACTAATGACGAGGAAGATACTGTTTCTAACTTACATGATAATTCCAGCTTGGATATTGTGAACAGTGTAAAAAGTGGATTGTCGGAACACAACCCATTGTCTTCACCTGCTCCCAGTGAGACTTCTGAAAATTACATCTACAATAACGATAAAAACTTTGAATTTAATGTCTTTTCTCAAAAATCGCCAGAAATGGGATCATCAACTTCCTTCAGCCATGTGCCGTCCTTTAGTGCTTCATATGTTCCTGCAAATTCTTTCAAAAGAGTATCCAATTTGGATCCAGGTTCAGTATCAACAGTTTCAGACAAGCAATTTTTTGGAAAAGCAGCAAATAGTCCACTCCCTTCGAGGAATAGATCAAGTTCGATGTCAAGTCATTCTTCACGGAGAAAGTTCTCTAATCCAATTTCTATCTCCGACATAAATCAACAAAGACATATTTCAAAAAACCCTTCGTTTTCCGCTCACAAGATATTGGAATCCTCATCTTCATCTCAAATTTCAAATCCAAAACCTGAAATTTATGTTACAAATGTAGATACCGCAGTTGATTCAGCACCCGCACTTCCAGCAAAGCCATCACTACCTCCTCGCCCAGTTATTCATACACGGAACCTGTCTGCTCATGAATTACTAAACAACTACTCTCAAAATTCATTTTCTGACCAGCAAGTGTCTACAAATAGTGCAATTGCTGGCAATAGCTGTGAGCCATCTCCCCGTGATTTGTTTTCCCAAATTGATACCTTTGAAGGAATAGTCGTTACAGAAGAACTTATAAGACAACAAAAGGAAATTGAAGAAAGTATTCGAAGGAGACAACTTGAAGAGAATGCACAATGTTGGTCACCTGTTTTAGCAATAGAAACTGATCAGAGTGTGCCCAGCAATATTAATTTTGATTCAGGTTCTAATGTAGATAATGTTTCAGTTGATTCGAGTAATATTGATAGTGTTTCCTCGTCAAGGGATGTCTCGCAGTTAGAGATTCCTAGTAGCTTATTTCGCTCAACAAGTAATTCTTCAGAGACAGAGTCTGAAACTGGATCATCCGTTATTCTTGTTGACATGTTTGCTACCGGTGATATTACCGAAGAAGAATTTATAAGTCTACTACCACCTGTGCCAGAGTATACCAAGATTCCACGTGAAACAGAATTATCTATACCTAATGGGAAGGCAATAGATATTTTACAAATCAATGAAAGCCATCCACAAGAGTCACCGCCTGATTACACTCCTTTAACACAAGCGATGAAACAATTGATCAGAAGACCACAGTTTAGCCAAACAGGTGGAGACAATCAAACTTACAGTAGAAGGCAGCAACAACAATTACGACAAATTGAAAATCGCATACAACAACAAGAACATATGTCGGCCTATTATGATCTGCCTTTACAAAGAGAAGATTCTTCAGAAGAGAGAAATAGGATTCAATATAATGCACCCCCTCTGCCATTGAGACCTATTTTTTATGGTGCAAGAGGAATTATGTTGACTGACCGTAATCCTTATGTTAGAAGGGTTTATCCATTGAATTACTTGACACCCACTATGTACCGGAGATATTAATGTATGTGTCCTTGTTACATATTTATAACTTCTTCTTTATTTACTAAAACTGTTCAATAACTAGTTTAAAGAACCTTGATTTCAAACATTCACTTTAACCAAGTAATACTTACATTTATTGCAATTAAAAACTAGATTGTTCCAAATCATTTATTAGAAGTAGCTAGGTCAAATGATATCTATGGATAACTGGTTTAATAGATATGCTATCAAACTTGACTATGCTTTTGGATATAGATGTCGATTCATACAATAGCTAATTGCTTTACCCTTGAGCTTTGTCTCTTTTTTTTTTTGAAATGGTTCAATTAGGTAACATGACTTAGCATCTACTGATGCCCCTGACATTACAACTAACTCTTGTCAACGAAACTTTTCATACTCTTGCTCTCCGGAGCCTCTTAGATAACAAAGCGTTTTTTAGTATTGGTTTTATAAAAAGAATTAATTCTTAAAGCCAATTAGAGACCGTTGTTTGTTGAAAAACTGTAGCTAATTGTGTCAACCAATGTTTTCTTGAATCAGCACAAGAACAAAACTACATATCTTTATATAGTGCTGGATCACTCTTAGCTGTTATTAGCAGTCTTTACCAAACTTTTTAATATATTACATAAGTTACCATCCTATGTAGCTAACTAACAAAGCTTTTGGACTATCAAAGTAATTTGGTCCGTGATTTGAAAGGCAAACAACGTTTTTTTATTTCCTGGTTGAATTTGTGGTATTTTTTTTTTTTACCTGGTTGTGTTTGTGCTATACAGTCATGTTAAATAAATACATAGTTCACCGTCTTAGCCGTGGTATAAAATTTTCCATTCATTTTTTTTTTTTTCTGGTAGAATTAATATTATACAATCTTATAAAACTAATACGTTAGTCACCGTCCTATGCAGTGGTATAAAATCTTATTGTCAACTTGTAGTTTTATTTGTTCTACCATTTAGAAACATTAAGGTTTCTAGCCTCGAAAAGCAGATTTGTCCTCTGCTGGTATTTAATATTATTTTAGTTATTGCCTAAGTGGTTCTCAAATTTGAACTGATGATAAATCGAAGTCCAATATGATTCATTTTGTATTCGTACGCTTCATCCTGGTGTAAAAGCATGATATGGAATCCCATGTCTGATCCATCCCCACTCACGTGATAGAGGAGGCTCAGCTAGGACGGCAAGCCTTCTACGACGACCTGCGTCTACGTTTTTACTTTTTATTAACTTCCGATATAGTGTAACGGCTATCATGGTCCGCTCTCACCGGGCAGATCCGGGTTCGACTCCCGGTATCGGAGATTTTTTTTGTCATTTATACGTAAGAAGCTTTATTTTTGTTTATAAATACAAATTGCATGATTGTGTATGTCATTCAATGAATCCTTGCTAATAATATAATTATTCAAAACAGACTGACAGTTCACCCTCGGTCATCGAGTTGATATGCGGCAATCGACTTGGAGCCTAAAGATTGGCGCTACTTTCCCTTTTAGGAAGTATGCGATAGCGGTTATTCAACGTCGCTGTGGCATCGGTTATCTAACTAATAAACCATGGATATGGCTCAAGGCAATACTGAATATATTATATAAATAAGACCTTGGTCTTTCCTTGAAATGACTTGACAACTAAATTTCTAGTATCAACAAGATTTTAACTTGAGATCCCTTTATTCAAGAAAATGACTATTGACACAAAACACAAATCCTACGTTTTCCAAAAAAAGATCGCTGAAAAGGGTCTCATGTGTGTGGGTTCTAAGAATGATGGTATGTACCTTATCTTAGAAGACCCAACCACTGGTGAGCAAAAAACTGTTTTAGATGGTATTTCAGGTGCAGCAGTTTGTTCACTTAGTCACAATGATCCCGAAATTACTTCTCAATTTACCAAATGGGCAGAAGAATCTGCATATACTTTTGGAGCTTATTATGGTAACAACGCTGCTGAAGAGTTAAGTAAGTTTATGTGTGATAGATCCAAAGGTGCTTTTGATTCTTGTTTATGGACTCAATCGGGTTCTGAAGCTACAGAAAATGCAATAAAAATCATGAGACAATACCACCTAGAGAGAGGTGATGATAAGAGATATAAGATTATTTCCAGATTACAATCTTATCATGGTTTCACCATTGGAGCATTGTCAGTTGGTGATGGTACAAGAAAGCCACCCTTTAAAAAGATCTTATTGTCCGATGACCAAACACCAAAAATGCCTCAACTTTACCCATACAGAGATTGGAAGGAAGATATGACCGAAGAAGATTATACAAAGTATCTTCTAGAACAAGCTGAGAAATGCTTTATTGACAATGACCCGGAAACAATCTCTGGTGTTATTGTTGAAACTGTCGGTGGCTCAACCGTTGGTACTCCAACTCCACCAAAAGGTTACTTAGATGGTCTCAAGGCATTATGCCATAAATATGGTGCTTTGTTCATGTTGGATGAAGTTATGTGTGGTTTAGGTAGATGTGGTTACGATTTTACTTATATGCATCCTGATTTTGGATTAACCACTGGCGGTCCAGATATCTTATCAGTTGGTAAAACTATTGGTTCTGGTTTCGTTACTTTAGCTGGACTTTTCTTATCTCCATCTGTCTGTAAGGTTTTCAATGAAGGCTCTGGTTACATTGCAGGTGCGCAAACATACCATTCACATGCATTTACTTGTAGAGTTGGCCTAGCTGTTCAACAAAAGATTGTCAGAGACAACTTGGTTGAAAATGTCAGAGTTGTTGGCGGCTATATCAAGGAGCAACTTAAGGAAAAATTAAAGGATTGCCAAATTGCAGGCGACATTAGAGGTGCTGGTAACTTCTTATCTATCGAAGCAGTCAAAGACAAGGCTACCAAAGAGATTTTCGATCCTAAGTTAACTGTTGGTCCAAATCTTCATAAAAAAATCTTTGATAAAGGTGTGGTTGTTATGGGTGCTAGCGGTACTGTCGGCTACAAGTACCATGGTTTGAACGATGTTACTGCATTCGGTGATCATGTCATGATCGGTCCTGCATTTACTGCAACTAAGGAACATGCCGATATTATTGTCAAGGCAATAGTTGAAGCATTCTATGAAACCGAGAAGGATCTTTTAGGTTGAATAAATTTATATTCGTTTAATTCTTATGTATTCAAATGTATTCCTTCATGTTCCTATATTTATTAATGTATCTATTCAACCTAACCTCGAAACTCAGTCCATTCCATAGGTCAGTACCACTACTGCTCCTCGTGAGCGTGGGTGCTCCATGCTTTTCAATACATGCACCACTTGCAACTGTTGCAAAAACACATGCTCTTTCAAAGTTTTTACCGCTTTTGATAAACTCTGTGGTGAATGCACCAACGAAAGTGTTCCCACATCCAGTAGGATCTATAACATTGGTATTATTAGTACCATCTTCGTTTTTTGAATAGTACGCAGGGAACCAAATCGGGTGTTTATCTGATGATTTGATTAGTAGGCATCCCATACTCCCACACCTTAAAACAATTCCACTACGGGGTTTTGTTATATGTTTAATAAACTTATTAGCAACATATTCACAACCTTCGACATCTATTGGTTCATCACAATCAAAGTACGCTGCACATTCCGCAGAATTAGGCGTAAAAACGTCCACTTTAGATAAAATATCTAAAGTATGGTTTAAATTGTTGGAATTACAAAATTCTGGTAGAGGCTCCCATGCTATAACAGATCCACTTATTTCAAACTTGACAGTCATTTCCTCCAGTCCATTGAGTATCTGTGCACATCTTTCAGGAGAGCATATAAGATGAAATGATTTACTTTGAAGCAAATGGGGATATGATTTCAAATCAGAAACCATGATTCTTTTTTTCGGAGTAAGATATTTGAAACTTCTAAACTCATTTTGTCCATATCCATTCCATCCACGAGTGCATTTACGCGTATCATCATATCTAAATATCCCTCCAGTTTTCCATGACTCTATTTCCTTCAAAATATCGGATGGACAGTCATTTCCTATGTCCACAAACCAGGCACAGCGGCTAGATTGTTGTGAACCTAACACCATACGTGAACCACAGATCGCAAATGCACCAGCACCTCCAAGTACATTGTTTAAATGTAGTTCTGGTAAATCGATTTCATCAACAATGAACATACCTAAAGAGGTAAAATAAGGAACTTCCATTGAAGCATAGGTTGTCATTGTGCCCTCCTATGTTAGTTTGATTGAAGAATATATATGTCAGTTCTAAATTTGTGAACAAAAATTTGTTACGATTTATTTTTTTTAAATTTTGTCAAAATAGTTTTCAATCTTCTTTTGTTTGATATATATACAGCAATCTCCGATTAGAATAAAAACAATGGATAGCTTTGATAGACAAAAGATTCATTTACTGGAACAAATTGGCCTTAATTCTGAAAATAATCCTGATGCCTCACCAAAAGGTACTATTGACGTCTTATGTATTCCACTAATCAAATTGATCAATAGTCATAAAGATATGGTCACAACTTCAACCTGCTCAGGTAGGTTATCAGTATTTTTAGAGGGTGAAAAAAATATAGAAAAAGGCAAAACATCTAGTAATCAAAAGGACTCAATTAAAATTGGAGCTAAAGGTGATGGTGGTCATTGGTTATTTGTATCTCATGACAAAGATGAAATAAACGAATGGTGGAGAAAAGACGATATATCGTTCAAGTACGATTGCACTAAAATCGATGAAGAGTATGACTCACAAACCAGATATGTTTTGTTTAAGTATGAACCTCTTATTCTGCATGTCAAGTGTCGTGACTTCAATTCAGCTTCAAGGCTATACAGTACTGCAATGGGATGTGGATTCCGTGAATCAGGTATAGGTGCGAACAACAACGTTGCAATTAGAACATCCATTAGACTTGATATACCAATTGGATTCTTGAATAAAAATGATGAAGTAGTTTACGTTGTTACCGAGTCTTATGCCAAGATGATAACCAAACTTGCATATGACCGCTTTCTAGAAAACGAAAGAAAATTAGAACAACTATATGAAAGAATCAATAAAGAGGTTATACAATTTGTTGGAAAAGTCGATGGTATGGAGACTAAAGAAGAAAGAAAACTGAGAAAGATTATGGAAGGTATGGCTATCAGGGATGAAGTACGTAAACAAAAAGAGGAAAAGAGACGACTCAAACAGCTGCAACTTGAAATAGAAGCTGCCACAAATGCTTTGGCAAATTAGAGTATCAATATCATTGAACTTAAACATCATTATCTCACAAAATATTAAAGCTTACTGCTTTTATTACTCTTCTACAAAATGTAACTCACTGAGATCTCTAGTTCTCTGCTTGACGGTCCTCCAAGGCGATTTAGCAGGATCCACCAGCTCTTTGTTCACCATGGATTCCCATTTCCATAGATCTTTCAAGTTCGATTCCAGATTTCCTTCTATCATTTCAACGATGTATTTTCCAATGTTCGGGAAAAATTTGAAACCGTGTCCCGAATCACCCGTAGCAACATATAAATTGGAATAATCGGGGACCTTGTCAATCAGAAAATTGGAACCCTCTCTGTCACCTATCCAACATATTTTCGATCCAAAAAGTTTATGATTCTGCAGTTCTGGAACGTATTTTATTAAAGCTTCTTTGACGATTGGAATTAGATCGACAGGAATTGTATCATTAGGATACTCATTATGAAATCTTGGAAGTGAAACTTGTCGATGATTGTCGTGCGGATCACTAACAACTCTTTTGATGCCACTTCCAGTAACACAAATCTTCATGATTTTAGTTTTTGCATCTGGTGGGAAGAAGTATGCAATTTCCGCATCGAATACAACGGGCATATTGATATATTTTTTGTACTCAATATCACTCAACTGAATATGTGTCACAAATAACCCAGTAGCAGATTGTTGATTTTCTAGATCTAAGATAGCTCCAGTATTGGCGCCTGCAGTGATGATGATAACAGGGACAGTATGTAGCAGTCCAGAAAGAGTCAAAACAGTAGCGTATCCATTGCTTTGCTTTTGTATCCTAACTGCTGTACCATTATCCCCGAAGTGAAACTCAACATTAGAAAATGACTTTAAAAGTTTATAGACATCGTACAACGTATCATTAGAAACACCCAGTCCTCCTTCAGGATTGAACTTCACTTGCTGCTCACTGCGGATACTATTGTTACCAAAACAAGGGAATCTAGATGCTACTTCTCTACCTCCGTTGATGTATTCATATTTTAATCCTTCACCTAACTTTTGTATATTTTGGATTCCCAGTAGTTCGAACTCCTCTCTTTGCTTGTGTTTCATAGGGGTAACCAATAGTCGCCCACATTCCTTGAAAGAATTTCTGTACAAGGGATCAGATCTCCATAATTGTAATGCTTCAACAGCCAGTTTGGCATACGTTGGATCACTGTATTCGCACCGGATGATCTTGTTGAAGTCGTTGGCTGCGGACCACGCTGATGGTGGTTCATATTTATCTAAAAGGCAGACATGCCTTCCTTTTTTTGCCAATTCTAATGCTGTAGAAAGTCCAAAAACGCCACATCCGACAATAAGCACATGTTCTTGACTCATGAGTAACTTTCTGCAGTAAAACGAAAATATTGTTAAACCTTCGTAAATTTATTAGGCATTGCACTTTGTCGCATTATAAAATATGCATTAGCTTGGTTCAACATTTGCAGTAATACATCACAAAAATAGTAACCAGGTTTAATGTTTTTGTCATATTATACAGGTAAACCCCTTTCTTCAATCATACATATTCAGCTGGTAATAAATGTCGTTTGAATTATTTTTTGAAAATGGTGCATATGTTGAACCAAACAAGATAAAGATATGTTTGCTATACATGAAATGATTACAGAAGTGGAATCTATCAGATTATATACACAGTATGCTTTCAATTTTGAAACACCTCACAAGGTGAAATAGACATTTTTGTTTCAATAATTGTTTGCCACCAATATTTATGAACTTTGGGTAATCTGACCCACTACAATTTCTCCACTAGTAATTTTGTCTATTAGAATTTATATATATCATACTCTGTAGTATAAGCCACTACATGTTGGGTCAAGTTATGCATTAATAAAAGAATTTGGTTGAAAAAATTCTGTATTCTCACAACATGGACGCATCGATAAAAAGTTCATCAATCTTTGATTCAAGAATCAACGCAACTAAAACCCAATTCGACTGCTCTATAGTCTCAATGGCAAAAAAGAAAGGAAAGAATAATAATAGCAAAAAGCAGACAGTAGAAGATCTCCCAATAAAGACTGATGTTGAACATTCAGCAGAGACGCAACAGACCGATCAATCGATCGAACTTGTAGGAAACGATGAAGTAGTAGAATTAAAGTCAGAAGCCGACAAACAAACAAGAGAAGATGCTAAACAAGAATCTGTTACAAATAATGAACACTTAGTTCAACTGCAAGAACAAATAAATGAATTGCGATCCAAACTTACAGAAAAAGAGTCGGTGATACAGCAAATGACCAAAGGAAATGACCAAGCTACCACACCCAATAGTGTGACTAATGAAGAAGTAGAATCCTTGAAAACCCAATTACAGCAGAAAGTAGAGGAAAGTGAAAAACACAAAGAAAACTATGACAAACTACTCAGTAGAGTGTCTCAAATGAAAACGATATTTCAAAAAATGAAAGAGTCAGAAGCTAAACTACAAGAATTTGAATCTGAAAGGGCAGAATTGAAGAAAGAACTTGAAAAATCTAGTGAAAAGATAAAACTATTAGAGAAAACCACAACTGAATTGAATTCTGAGATATTGAATCTAAATTCTGAATGTACAAAATTAACAGGAAAGAACTCCGAACTTCAAAAGCAGATAGAAGCTGATCAATTTGAGATGCAGAACGACAATAAGAGGTTAGAAGACGAGAACAAACATCTGAAGAGAGAATTGAGGGAGGCCAAGTCAGATCTTGAGGAATATCAAATTTTAATCCAGGAGGAGAAAGCTTTAAAAGTTAATTTTTCTCAAGAAATAAACGATCTGAAATCTAAATATGATGCACTAGAACATTCTAAAAAGTTTTCTGATGAAAAATGTGAACAATTATCTTTAGAAATAGAAACTTTGAATAAAACGATCGCAGGGCTCAAAGAAGATGAAAATAGTATTGTTGCTGATGCAAAGGACCAGCTCAAAAGTAAAGAAGAGCAACTGGAGATAATTACAGAAGAGAATAAAAATCTCAAAAATCTAATATCAATGAAAGATCATGAATTAGAAGGAAGGACTGAGCTAGAAAACAGTTTGAAAGAGAAACAACTTCTCATAGGAAAGTTAAGGCATGAAACAATCACCCTCAATGAACATCTCAATAAAGCGATGAAACTTGTGAAGAGAGAGAGCGGAAAAGAAACCGTTGACAGGGAATTGATTTCTAACTTGTTCATAAGTTTCCTCCAAATTCCTAGAGGAGATAACAAGAAATTTGAGGTATTACAGCTTCTTGCGAACTTCCTTGATTGGGATGACGAAAAACGGAGACATGCTGGATTATTGTCCTCTGGAAACTATAAGTCCAAATCAAATAGTGTGGTCGAAGTACCTACCCCAGGATTGCATACATCAAGCTCCCAATCTTTTGTTTCATTGTGGACTGAATTTCTTGAGAAGGAATCCACACCAAAAGATGGCCCAACATCGTCTACATAGGTGTGCATGTGTGTATGAACCTTTAGCAAGTAATGTCTACAATCTGCTCCTCGATGTATACACACGTAATGTCATACCGCGGATCCCTATGTAAATCTATTTTTCCAACGTATAATTATTTGGATTATCAAGTACACGTAGACAGTACTTATATAGAACAAGCACAAATGGTCAAAACAATATTGGCAGTGATTGCTATTGGTACTCTATTAAGACTTGCTATATTAGAGAAAGTGCCGTGGCTTTCAGCGGTTCTAGATCAGTTTGTTTTATTTTCCACACCGATCAATTCTTACAGATCACTAAATGAGGGAATATTTCTACTTTCAAACAATATGAACCCGTATACTCAAGGGGAGATTTTACACCATCCACCTATTCTTCTGTGGATATTTACTGTGTTGAAGAATGGTGAAGTTGAGGACAATTTAAGTGTCAATTTCTTGTACGCAATTATAGACGCACTCATATGTCTACAATTGGTGAAAATTAATAAGTTACTAAACAAAGAAGATAGATTTTCATCTTTGAAAATAGTTTCGTTTTACTTATTCAACCCGTTTACTATCCTTACAACTTTATCTAAATCAACAAGCATATTCAACAATCTCATTATAGTTTCAATGCTCGGAAGTGTCATGACCAACAATTTTGACATCGCCGCCATATTCCTCTCCGTTTCTTCATATTTAGTTTACTCTACATGGCCGTTAATTATACCACTATGCTATTTCATTTTTAAATCTGAAGGAACAGGAAAAGCTTTCAAAGCATTGAGCATGTATGTTATTTCATTAATGTTTCTATTTGCAATCAGTTACTACCTTTGTGACTACTCTACCAATTTTATCAATCTATGTTATATTACAATAATTAAGTTCAGAAAGATTACACCGAATCTTGGACTTTGGTGGTATTTTTTCACTGAAATGTTCCAATTTTTCACCAATTTTTACCTTGCAATCTTCAATATTTACACATTCATTTTTGTGATACCTCTAACTCTACGATTTATTCATTCAGAGAACAAATTTAGCGTCATATTTGTGATATGGATTGCTATAGGTCTTATCAATTTTGCTAAGGCATACCCCGTGCTAGCTGACTACAGTCTCTTTTACTCAACAGTAGTTTTGTTCAAGCCTATTTACACGTATCTCAAATTTACCCCATTAGTGAGCTATCTGACGTTAGTTATAGTGTTATTACAAGCTCCAACCTTTTACGTCGTTTGGATGCTGCTTTATTCGGGTAATGCCAATTTCTTTTATGCAATAAGTTTAGCTCTCGGTATTGTCTCGATGGTTATAATGAGTGATTTTGTCTGGGCATACATACAGCGTGAGTATTACTTGTTGCATCCGGATCAATGCGAAAAGGGCAAACCTCTTTCGAAGCTAACGCAAATCTAGACAGCATTTAGTTAAACCTATGTAACATAAAAAATCCTATTTGTTACGACCATAGTAGTTGACGTGTCGTGGACGCGATCCAATATCGTTCAGTTTAGCGATGGTGTCTGCAAGCTCACCCTTAACTTCTTCGGATTCTTTCTGTAATGCATGCAGCTTTTTGGTTTTAGTGTCAAGCGCCTTTGAGGCTGCAACAACAGCCGAGTCATCTGCCCTCATCGTTTCAACTTTCTCGCTTAGCTCATTGTTGATCTTTGTGAGATCATCAATCTTTGTATTTGAGTCAGCGATGGATTTTTCAGCTCTCTCTATTTCTTCCAACATGTATTTGTTTTCATTATCACAGTTTTCAAGCTTTTGTTCCATCTTAACAATTTCATCAAGTAATTGGTATTTTTGAATGTCGTGGGAGATATATTCTCGCAGTAGTGGATCAACGGTTTCATCTTTAGTTAATGATTCTATTTTTTCGTTCAATTCCTTAACGTCTTCCTTGGCCGTATTGACTTTCTCAGTGTACTCATCTATCGTTTTATTTATAAGGTCTAAATCAAATTTTCTCTTTTCTACATCTCCACTGAGTTTTAGATATGCGTCTAACATGACTTGATAATCGTTTTGTCTGATGCTGCTAAACTCGTTGAAACTTTCAACTTCTTTATTTAAGTCAATCATTTTCTTGATTGACATATCAAAATGATAAATAAGTGTATGTGTTAAAACGTCGTTATGGTTGATTTCCCTTGAAATGCCTGTCAAATTTTCATATTCGTTATTAAGAGGGTTCATGAGATAATTTTTCATCAATCTCTTATTTTCATAATAATTTTTCAAAGTTGGATTTTTCTTATAAAACCTTGGTTGAATGATATGGTTGATCATTTTAGTTTTCCCTCCAAAATTAGTATTTAAGCTACTCTCAACACTTCGTTGTTGGTTTTCTTGTTCTTCCTTGAGTAATTCATCATTGTCAAAATTGAATTTAACTTCAGTGAGTAATGATTTCTCCACATCTCTAGATGTAAAGTTCCCAATTTGTGGCAAATCAGGTAATGGCCATTTAACAGAACGTGGATTTTCTAAATAATCTTTAAGGTAAATCAAATTTTTATTGTACGCTGGTTTCATATTAGATGGAAGCATACCAACTTTATCACGCAGACAAACAATGGCTGCAGTGGTAGGCTTTAGGAATTCTTCAATACCTCTAGTTTTAACACATTTTTCATAGTAAAGTTCGATATGTTCGACTGAATTAATTGGAACGAGTCTGAAGAATTTTGTATGATAAGGGCTCACCACTGATTGAATAAGTGGATTATTTGCGTCTATATTAATATCAAATAAAACTGCAAAATCAAGTTTGATATTGGAAGATTTGAGGGAAGTCCATTCCTTTTCGTTAAGAGAATCTGAATTTAGAGGGAGAAGATGTATATTGAGATTTGAATTGAGGTTTTTCTTTTGATTAGCTGAGGAATCTCTAATTTTTATCCCTGAGTATCTCTTCAGGTTACATTTGTATCCAATACAGAGTGCATCAACTAAATCCATTGCTTTACCCGCTCTTACGAAGATACCTAAATGTATTGACTTTGAATTTTTATTTTTGCTATTGTATAGAGAATCAAGCTGGAATAGAATATCATTAAGAATTTGAAATTTACCACTTGTTTCTGCAAGTCTTGTTGGTAAATCTCTTGTTGTTAGTGATTTGGGGAAGAAATGATCGATGAGAAGGTAAGGATGCAAGCAGACCAATTTTGCATTACGAAGTAAAGTTTCAAGAGATGAGCTAATAATTTCACGTTTGTTTTTAGAAGTTGAATTCCATGTATTATTATCTAATTTTTCGAAAAATAGTAGTATATCACTGTAATGCAAAGAAATTATTTGATCAATCAACTCTTTCTGGAAATCACTCATTGGTGTAGCGATATTATAGTGATTTGATAGTTGGTAAATTGGATCAATTTTAAAATGATCATTATCAACAATTGCTGGTTCCGGTTTAGCATCTAATATGCGTAGTAAGTCCATTTTTTTTTGGTTAAAATTAGGGTTAGTTGAATAGCTATGAGTGAAGATTGTAGAACCTGAAAGGTAATTTGTATATAACGGATTTATATCGCGACAGTTGATGTTGTTGTGATTTGCGCGCGAGTATAAACACACACCCATGTACAGCTATTATGTCGCAAGAGAGGGTTGTTGTTAGTTCAGTGTGAGTAAAGGATAACAACTATGACAGAGAAGTTAACGAAGGATGAGATTAGTCTGTATGATCGTCAGATTCGATTGTGGGGGTTTGAAGGACAGGCACGATTGCGCGCAGCACGGATAGCTGTTTTGAATTTGAGTGGAGCCGGTGTTGAAATTGTGAAGAATTTAGCACTTGGTGGTATTGGTCATATAAGTATAATTGATTCGAAAGAAGTGCTTGAACAAGATTTGAATGTTAATTTTTTTGTGGATGCGTCTCAAGTTGGTGAGAGGAAAGGTACTGCAACACGAGGACGTCTTGCTGAGTTGAATCCACGTACTGAAGTTGTTGTTAGTGAGGGTACATGGAATCAATGGTCGTTGCCTGATTGGTCGAAGTACGATGTTGTTATTGGATGTGCTTTGAGTGGAGAAGATATTGGACTTGTGAATAGTCGATGTCGTGAAGCTAAGGTGAGGTTTATTGCTTGTGGTGTGCATGGACTTTATGGGTATATTTTCAATGATTTAATTGAGACTGAAAACTGGATCAACGTTGAGAAGAGTGGGAGGAGAGCTGTTGGTGATAGTATCAATGCTGCGAGCAAGATTATTACTCTTGAAGATGTTAAAGATAAGGACTCATTACAAGAGAGAGTTCAAATTCGTACAATTTACAAGCCATGGGAAGATTTAAATTTTGAAATTGTTGATAAGATGTACCCTAGTGTTAAGAAGAAGGGCAAAAAAGTGAGTCGGAAGTTGTTTTGGATGATGGGATTACTTGAAATGAAGAGTGAATATGGTGTTGCAATTGAAGATGTTGATATAAATATTGATGAATTAACGAGTAAAGTCAATGATGTTGCGAAGAAGTTTTCAGTTTCTGAATGTTTTAAGTTTGATATTGATGAATTAGAGGAATTCAAACGACATGCATTTTGTGAATATGCACCTACTAATGCTATTATTGGAGGTGTAGTATCACAAGATGTTGTTAATTGTATTGTTCAGCAAGAGCTTTGCGTTACTAACTTTGCAGTTTTAGATGGAGAATCATTAGAAATGCCTGTGTATATTTTATAAAAAGGAAAGGATTTACTTTCTCCCTCTCCCCCCTCTCTCTTCTTTCTAATCTACAGTGTATAATTTTACGGATCTATCCCAGCCTGAAGTGAGGAAAGTATTATCATCGACCAGAACTAGAGACATTATTTTATCGAGTGTTTTAAATTTGGTGATATTAGCCCAAGAATCAGTTGCAGTTGCATTGACAGTACCATCATAACCTGCTGATAAAAGACACATATCATTTTCAGTGAATGAAAGTGAAGATATGAGAGTTGAATGTGCAGGTATTGACGCTAATGGGATGGTTGATTTTGCACGCAGGTCCCACAGTAGGAGTTGCCCGTCAGCGCCAGCTGAAGCTAGATGATAGCCGTTACGACGCCAAGCGAGAGCATGAACAGCACCTGTGTGACCATGTGATTTATCAACAAAGGAAGCGATGTTGATGCCTGATCGAAGATCCCATAACATAACAGAGGTGTCTTTAGAACCAGAAGCAAGGATTGAACCATCAGGGTGAGCTGCAAGTGAGGTTACTGGGCCTGTATGGCCTTCTTGGGAGTATAATAGTTGAGAAGTTTTCAAGTCTATGAAATGCCAAGTATAATCTGCGGAAGCTGCGAAGAAATGGGATTCGTTTGGGTGAAGTTCGAGTGAATGAATACGATCAGTAGTTGGAGTTTGAACAGTTGTATTGTTTGCACTGATTTGAATGAACCCATCATGACCTGCAGTGATAAGTGTATTATCTGCAAGGCAAATAACATCTGATATTTGTTGGACGTGTGGAGGTGTGTAAGTATTGTTTATTTTAAGAGTATGTGGGTCTAGGAGGTAGACAGAACCATTCCAAGACGCAGCAGCGAGGGTGTCTGTTCCCTTGTTGTATGAAAGGGAGGATACGTACCTATTTGAGAGAGTCTGTGACCCCGCCAACGAGAGGGAACGGATGGTGTCGTAGTAGGCACGACGAGCAAGGAGAGTACTTGTGCGGTTGAAAGAGGTGGCTGCGGTGTACGCGTCGTGCAGGCGAAGAGAGGCACGCTGAAGGGAGAACGCCGCTATGGATCGGCGCAGAGGAAGAAGTGCATCCGGTCCAGGGGTAAAGAAATCGGTGTCTGAGTCCGAGTCTGAGGATGCGGATGGCGGTGACGACATGGCAGGGGTTGTGGGTGGTGAGTTGTTTGTGTTACAGTGTGTGTTGCCCGAAAGAAGAGTTGTGGATGGAAACATGTTGAAAGAGGGCCGTGTCACGTGAGAGGCCAGTGGGTCCAGGCACCAGCCACAGACGATAGGGGCACCAGCCACAGGGGAAGGGCTCAGCCACATCTGGACACCAGCCCCTCGCCGGTGAACCGAGCCTCCGCGGTCCCGAAATCGAGATCGACACGGAGACAACCCCCGGGATCCCCCCCCCCAGTTCCCCAGAAACTCGCCCAGTTCCCCAGAAACTCGCCCAGCCTCCCGCTTCGGGGGTTCGGAGCACGCGTCACGCGGGCGGTCGGAGTAGGGCCAGCGCCCCGGCTGCACCGAGTCTTCCCCCAGTCTTCCCCCAGTCTTCCCCAGTCTTCCCCTTGTTCCCCCCCGGGAAACACGCTTTCTGCCCACCGCTGCGGGTATGCGGGGGAGTCACAGTGGGCAGACTCTCTGGGGAGAAGCCACTTGGAGAGAATTGAGACAAGACACATCGGGGAGGCCGTGTGTTGTGTGGGTGATGGTGATGTCACCTGGGGTAACGGGAATTCTGGGGTATCTGGGGAAAACCGTTGCTATAAATATGGACACTTTTCCTGTAACTTGAATTCCCCTTTTACTATCACTATCACTATCACTTTCAAATTCTCGTTTATTGACTAACAAGAAAAGTAAGAAAAGAAAATGCCTTACACTCCAATCGATATCGATCAAGAAGAAGCAACTTTCCAAGCAGAAGTTGAAAAAGTTAAACAATGGTGGTCTGAACCAAGATGGGAAGGTGTTACTAGACCATATACAGCAGAAGAAATTGTTAAAAGAAGATCAACAATTGCAAATCCAAATGCTTCTGATGCAATGGCAAGGAAAGCATTTGCATTACTTAAGGAACATTATGAGAATAAAACTGCTTCAAGAACTTTTGGTGCACTTGATCCAATTCATGTTGCTCAAATGGCAAAATATTTAGATACAATTTATGTTTCAGGTTGGCAATGTTCTTCAACTGCTTCAACATCTAATGAACCATCACCAGATTTAGCAGATTATCCAATGGATACAGTTCCAAATAAAGTTCAACATTTATTTTATGCTCAATTATTTCATGATAGAAAGCAAAGACATGAAAGAATGTCATTATCAAAGGAAGAGAGAGCAAAATTACCTTATACTGATTTCCTTAGACCAATTATTGCAGATGCTGATACAGGTCATGGTGGTACAACTGCAATTTTTAAATTAACTAAAATGTTTATTGAAAATGGTGCAGCTGGTATTCATATTGAAGATCAAGCAGCTGGTACTAAAAAATGTGGTCATATGGGTGGTAAAGTTTTAGTTCCAATTCAAGAACATATTAATAGATTAATTTGTATTAGAACTTCTGCTGATGTTTTCGGTTCTTCATTATTATGTGTTGCAAGAACAGATTCTGAAGCTGCAACTTTAATTACTTCAACAATTGATAAAAGAGATCATTATTTTATTCAAGGTACAACTAATAAAGAAATTAAACCATTAGTTGATGTTATGAATTTAGCTGAACAAAATGGTGCTCATGGTTCAGAATTAGAGAAAGTTGAAAGTGATTGGAATAAAGAAGCAAAACCACAACAATTTTTTGAAGCAGTTCATGAAGCAATTAAAAATGATTCAAAAATTACTGATAAAGAAGGTGCAATTAAAAAATTTGATTCAATTATTACACCATTATCAGGTCATTCAATTGATGAAGCTCAAGAAATTGCAAAGGAAATTTTAGGTTATGAAATTTATTTTAATGTTGATAAACCAAGAGTTAGAGAAGGTTATTATAGATATAATGGTGGTACTCAATGTGCAGTTAATAGAGCAAGAGCATTTGCACCTTATTGTGATATGGTTTGGATGGAAACCAAATTACCAATTTATGAACAAGCAAAGGAATTTGCTGAAGGTGTTAAAGCAGTTTATCCAAATAAATGGTTATCATATAATTTATCACCATCATTTAATTGGAATTCTGCAATGTCAGCTGAAGAACAAGAAACTTATATTGATAGATTATCAGCGCTGGGTTACGTTTGGCAATTTATTACATTAGCTGGTTTACATACAACTGCATTAGCTGTTGATAATTTTGCACGTGATTTCGCTTTACATGGTATGAAAGCGTACGGTCAAGATGTTCAAGCAAAGGAAATTGAAACTGGTGTTGAAGTTGTTAAACATCAAAAATGGTCCGGTGCTGAATATGTTGATAGTATTGTTAAATTAGTTACTGGTGGTGTTTCATCAACTGCTGCAATGGGTGCAGGTGTTACTGAAAACCAATTTAAATAGAGATTTGTATTAGTACAATTGATCGTATAGCTTCTAAAATTTATTCCTTCCGCAAATTTAATATTTAGCGCGCACAGCCTGGAAAATAATTTTCCCAAACTTTACTACCTGGTAGTTTCTTTCCAGACAAAGATGCTTAGAAATGGGATAAAGCATGTACGTGGAATTCGAACTAAAGTTAAAGTGAAACCATTGAAAAGGGAAAATATCAAACTGAATAATGATTTAACCATACCTAAAAATATTTTTAAAACAGGTGAACAAATTAAAACAGAACTTACTAAAAGGTTTGAAAAAGATGGTATTGAAATTGATGAAAAATTTATTGAAAAGATGAAAGAGGAAGGGGAATCAAGAGCCAAATTAGCTGAAAAATATTCTATCGATCCATATGGCACAGCTGAAGAACTTACATTAGAAGAATTAAATGGATATATTGATTCAGTTGTTAATGCATGTCGTGATAACGGTAGAGTTGATAGGACAAAATTGCGAAATTTTCTCAGTGACGATATGAATATTGATGATAGCGATGCACTAGTTGAGGCATTCCAAGATGCACAGATTGGTGCTCGGAAAGGCAGCGAGAGAGTAATTGCTAAAACGTTACCAGTTTTGCTTGAACAGTTGAACAAGATGAGTAATATGGAATTAAATGCACGAATTCCATTAGATAAATGGGTAAGTCTTTACGAGGCTAGCGTACTTCGTTGTGCTGGTGGTGAATTCAAACATCCACGAAGCGTGTACCTTGCTGGTAAATTACTATATGATGCACTTGGTCGAGAGTTTGGCAGTAAAGTTAACGCTCGACCGGATCCCGTGAACGAAATGCTATTTATCGAAAGCTGTTTAGAATGTGGCGATGTTAAGAGGGGGGAAGAATTGTGGTTTACGAGGAGGGGGAAAGACGTTGCTGGTGAACGGTTTTGGGAAGAGCTTGGAGTACGGGTGCAGTTATACAAGTACGCTGAAAGCGGTGATGAAGGGGCTCTAGACACAGCAGTGGAGATGGTGAACGAGATGAGGAGAGCGAGTGGTGGTGGTGGTGATGGTGGTGGTGGTAAAGTGAACACTGAAGTGCTCGTTGAAGGTGTACGCAAGTGTCTCGACCGGGGGAACGCTGAGGACGCGCGGTGGTTTTGGGAGGAGGTGTTAGTGAACTGTGCACGTGACGGGGTTGCAGCTGTGGAGACGCGGTTGCGCGACACGGTTGTTGTCGCGGACGCCAGCAAGATCAGCGACGTGTTCGCGTACTACAACAGCACGGGACCAGTCACGCACGCACAGGTGGCGTCCGTGTTCGGCGCGTGCGTGGGCGGGAAGCAGTGGCTGCTGGCCGTGCAGGTGGTCGCCGACACAGTCGACATAGTCGACGGCGAAGAGGACTCGCTCGTGGAACACCTCCGTGAAGAGCTCGCTACAGCGTTTGACCACCCTGGCCGGGAACTGTTCCTCCATGCGCTGCGCGAGATGGAGGCCGGCGACTCACTCTCTGCGGCACGTGACACGCTGGTGCACGCGCTCGAAGCGATCAGGCGCGACACGCGCGCTGTCGCGACAGAGTCGACAGAGGAGGCGCAGCTGCTTGCGGAGATCGCGCTCTTCCTCGAGCGCACGCGCGTGCTCGCGTCACGTGCCGGTGCCAGGTCACGTGCGGGCGCCGAGTCTGGGTCACGTGCTGCCGTGGAAGACATCCTCGAGAGCGTCCGGGCGGGCGCGCCGCTCACAGCGGGGGACGGCCACGCGCTCCTGCGGACGCTCGTGCGGTCCCGCTCGCAGCACGCGCTCGAGCTCGCCTCACGGGTGCTTCGCCGGATGAACACGCGCAGCACTGGTGTTAACACTACCACTACCACTGCAACGACGTTCCCGCCAGCTGACGCCCGCTGCTACGCTGTCCTCGTGGGGCGTGTCCTCTCTGGCACGGGCGGGTCGGTCGTCTCCTTTGCGCGGCTCGATGCGCTTCTCTCACTCATGGCTCAGCACAATGTCCCCCTTGACGAGCCCCTCGCGAACTCGATCCTCGTCGCCCTCGTTGCCCTCCAGCAGCCCTCGCGCGCGGTCGCCTTCGCCCAACAGCACCTCTTTGTCCCCGCGAGGGAGAACCCAGCTGCCCTCCCCCTCCCTTCCCCCCTCTCCCTCCCCCTCCGGACGTCCTCCCCCTCGTCGGGCAAGAACGCGTACACTGCCGCGCTCCTCGCGTACGCGAAGCTCGCTGTGACGGGCTCGCTCCCGCCAGAGACCTTCCACAGCACGCTGGCGAGCCTCCGCCTCTTTGTGCGCAACATCCTCCACTACAAACTCCACCACAACACATTCACCATGCAGGAGACTATTGGCACTCTACTCAGCTACGGCGACTACCCGTCCGCCATCTGCGTGGTGGAGCACTACGGCAGGGACCGGGCCGTCCCCTTCGACCTGCACCTCGCTGTGCGCGCCAAACTCGAGGCCTCCCTCACCAAGGCCCAGAGACACGTCGTCGCCTCCACGTCGACCGACCACAGCCACGGCCACGGCCACGGCCACAGCCATGCCGACAACTACCGCAAACGCTTCGGCCTGCATCCACTGCTACTCTCCCGTGACCTGAAAACACGCCCGGACTCCCCCTGGCAGGACACAGCGAGAGTCATCTACGAGTACGCGTCCCTGTTCGGGTTCAGACCCGTCGTGGTGAAGGAGGACCCCTTCGCTCTCCTCGTCTCAGACACCGAGCGCGCCCGCAACAGCGAGTTTTTCGACAACCAGCTCAAAGAGTTGAGACTCTTCTACGATACAGATGCACGTGACCAGGCCTAGTTTGCAAGTACATGTGCATAATTTTATTGAAAATTTTTTTTTTCCATTATATACTGTAGTATACCAACCACTCTTATCTTGTAGATCTTCAGTCAACAATGCCACCAAAGTTCGACCTTAACGCTCCAGCGTTCACTCCTCCAACGGCCAATGTCTCTGCTAAGAGACAGCAGAAGAAAATGTCTTATGAAGACTTTCTAGCTCAACAATCACCATCACCAACTCCAATTGCAACTACTACTATACCAAGTTACTTTGATTCACGTTCAAATTCTAATATTTCAATAAATTCAACTCCAATGTCTTCAAATCCTTCAACAACTTCTTTATCAACTGCTTTCGCAAAACTTGAAATTACTCCACTTACCGATGATATTTTATCCATCAATAATGCAACTAAAATTTCAGAAATTCGTGAAATTGCAAATTCAATAGCCGATAAAATTTTCAATTTCGGTGCAAATGCAATAATTGATTGGAACATCCCTGAATTACTCAAAACTTTAAGTAAACCGAAAAATAATCCTTTACAAAGAGAATCCGCTTTAATCATAATTCAATCACTTTCACGTAAATTTGCTGGTTTTACACCTTTTGAAGCTTATTTTATAAACTTATTTGATTATGCCTTAGAATTATTCACTGATAAGGAAAATACTGTTAAAAGATCCGCTCAATCTGCTGTCGATTCACTTTATGGAATGTTCCCAATCGAAGCAAAAGCTTCAATCTTATTAAATCATTTTATTAATTATTTAAAATCAGGCTCAAAATGGCAATCAAAATTAGCTTGTCTTAAATTAATCGAAAAACTAATTGTGGAATCTCCAGCTGATTTATTAGAATTGGAATTTTATGATTCAATACCTGTACTTACAGATATGGCAACAGATTTTAAACCTGAATTAGCTAAAGAAGGTATGAAAATTTTAAAACAATTTGTTTCAATTCTTGATAATTTGGATTTATCACCAAGGTATGATATAATTGTTCAAACTCTTGCTAATCCTTCAATGGTACCACAATGTATTAAAACTTTAGCTTCAGTTACTTTTGTTGCTGAAGTAACTGAACCTGCTTTATCTTTAGTTGCTCCAATTATTGATAAATCCTTAAAAATGTCTTCTTCTTCACAAGAACAATTAAGACAAACTGTTAAAATTACTGAAAATTTAACTCGTCTAGTTAATAATAAAAGAGAAATTGAAAAATATATACCTTTACTTAAACCAGGTTTAAAACAAGTTGTTAATACTGCTTCTTTACCTGAAGTTAGAGATTTAGCTAATCAAGCTTTATCAGTTATCGAAGATGCTGAAATGGAACATAGTGATGGTAAATTTCATGGTAGATTATCAAAAGATTCAACTCCAAAATATTTATCTCAATTTAAAGATAAAATTAATAATGATTTAATCTTCAATTATTTAGTTGGTATCGTCATTTCAGATGCTAATGTTAATGATTGGATTGCTCTATCAAATTATTTCTCTTCAGCTTTAAATCCTTTCTATAATGATCAATTGGAAAAGGATCAACTTGTTGAACAATTCATTCACTCTTTGAAATCCCTTTTCACTCCCGATGCTGTTAACGATGATGAATCAGATGGTATTGTAATTGTCAATGCCCCATTCTCTTTAGCTTATGGTGCTAGAATGTTACTTAATAAAACTAATTTAAGACTTATTAAAGGTCATAGATATGGTCTTTGTGGTCGTAATGGTGTTGGTAAATCTACATTGATGAGAGCAATCAATAATGGTCAACTTGAAGGTTTCCCTGATCAAAATGATTTGAAAACTTGCTTCGTTGAACATAAATTACAAGGTGAAGAAGGTTCTTTAAATTTAGTAGATTTTATCGCTTCAGATCCTGATTTAAATAATGCAACAAAGGATGAAATCGCTAATGCTTTAGAATCAGTTGGTTTCAATGATGAAAGAAGAGCTCAAAATGTTGGTTCATTATCAGGTGGTTGGAAAATGAAACTTGAATTGGCTCGTGCAATGTTACTTAAAGCTGATATACTCTTACTCGATGAACCAACTAATCATTTAGATGTTTCAAACGTTAAATGGCTTGAAAATTATCTTTTAGAACATACAGATATTACTTCATTAATTGTCTCTCATGATTCTGGATTCCTTGACGCTGTTTGTACAGATATTATCCATTATGAAAATAAAAAATTGGTTTACTATAAGGGTAACCTTTCTGATTTCGTTGCAATTAAACCTGAAGCAAAAGCTTATTATACATTAACTGATTCTAACGTTAAAATGCATTTCCCTTCACCTGGTTTACTAGCTGGTGTAAAATCAAATACTAGATCAGTGGCTCGTATGTCTAATGTTACTTTCACTTACCCTGGTGCTGCAAAACCTTCACTTCATAATGTCTCTTGTAATATCTCACTTTCTTCAAGAGTTGCAGTTTTAGGTCCAAATGGTGCTGGTAAATCTACTCTTATTAAATTACTCACAGGTGAACTTATACCTGATGAAGGTACAGTTGAAAAACATCCAAATTTACGTATAGGTTATATTGCTCAACATGCACTTCAGCATGTTAATGAACATAAGGAGAAAACTCCAAATCAATATATGCAATGGCGTTATAGATTCGGTGATGATAGAGAAGTCTTATTAAAGGAATCTCGTAAAATCGGTTCAGATGAAGAACGTAAAATGATGGAAACTCAAATTGACGTAGATGATGGTCGTGGCCCACGTTTTATTGAAGCTATCGTAGGTAGACAAAAATTGAAAAAATCATTCCAATATGAAATTAAATGGAAAAATTGGTTACCAAAATGTAATTCTTGGGTACCAAAAGAAGTACTCTTGGATCACGGTTTTGAGAAACTAGTACAAAAATTTGATGATCATGAAGCTTCACGTGAAGGTTTAGGTTATAGAGAACTAACTCCAAAGGCAATCAGAGAACATTTCGAAGCTATCGGATTAGACGGTGAAATCGCTGATCATACAATGCTTGGTTCCCTTTCTGGTGGTCAACTAGTTAAAGTGGTCATTGCTGGTGCAATGTGGAATAATCCACACGTTCTCGTCTTAGACGAACCAACAAATTATCTTGATAGAGACTCACTTGGTGCCCTTGCAATGGCAATTAGAGAATGGAAAGGTGCAGTTGTAATGATCTCACATAATAATGAGTTTGTGGGTGCTTTATGCCCAGAACAATGGATCGTTGAAAATGGTGAACTTGTTACAAAAGGTGTCGCCGTAATCGATCAAAGTAGATTCGAAGATGGTGGTAATTCCGAACAGGCTAAATTGGCAACAGAAATCGCTCAAAAAGCCGCTGCTAAAGCTGATGATGATTCATCACCTGCTAATATCAAGGTCAGACAAAGGAAGAAGAAAATGACTAGAAATGAAAAGAAATTACAGGAAGAACGTAGGAGATTGAGATACATTGAATGGTTGAATTCTCCAAAGGGTACACCAAAACCTGTTAATACTGACGACGAAGAAGAGTGAAAATTCTCAAATAACTTTTATAACATATTCTATACATCTAACTTTATTATTTTCACATACACATTGCAGTGATGAGTGCACTAACTGCAAAGTCGAAAACAACATTGCACAAAATCCAACTTAAAAAGTAAAGAATCTTTGGACTAAATACTGTCCACACAAATAAATGGAACCGCAGATGGTAACAGCATCCAAGGAGCAACAATCCACTCACAGAATAAAACACAAGATTGAACAAAAGTCGATCAAATAGGAGCTTCCATTTAACCTGTTGCACTTTATCTTGTTCCACAGCTGACAGTACAGTACAAACATGTGCTAAAGTCCAAAATAGTGGTCCAGCCCAATTGCATGTGTAAGTTAGCACACCAGAGGTGAAAATACCGTATTCACTAAGTCCGTTAAACGAGTTGGTAAGATCAACAGAGGAGAGTGCATTTGTGCCTCCAAACTGGAAAAACGTTAGATTCTGCATGAGTAAGGTAAACACATTGAATAAGTTTGAGTGAGGGGTAATAGCTGACTGTGGTACAATTTCTGCAAAAGCTGTCATAATTACGTACAACACAGGGAAGAGTGGAATATTCAAATAATGTGTTTGTGAAATTAGGAAAAAAACACTGATAGCTTGTACATTGGAAAGGTAGCTACGTGGATGTGTCCGAACTTGGAGTATATGACGTACAATGTATGGCTCCACAAGTTGCACAAGTATGACTAAAACCCATAACTTTTGGAAAAGCGAGTAGAGTCGATTCAAAATCTGATTGTAGTCATCAAGTTGAGTTTGCAGCTTGCACATGAGAAGGAAGTCTCGTGTCCATGATGGTAATGCAGTTTCCGTGTTCACGTTGTAAGTGCCCGTCACAAATGAAAGCATCTTGATCGTGCCAACTACAAAGGAAAGAGCTGAAACTGCAAACTGCAAATAGTTCAAGTAGTACCTATCATCAGGGCCTGAACTGATCTGCTGGATCATTGGCAAAAAAGTGATGAAAAGGAGAAGAGCGTAAACATTAGGTCCGTATTGTGCAGGGAGCTCACTCAAGTATGTCGAAATCTTCATGTTCGCCTTCAAATTGTGTTTCTGACCACTATTATTCCATGCCTTCAAAATACGGAGGGCTATCATGAGTGCCAAAATGGCAGACCAACGATAGTTTCCTGAACGTAGCTTCGTCAAAATCAAATACGCTGCAAAAACGGTACTGAAAAACCACCAAAGATGATGTTCTTCCTCAACCATAGAAGAAGCAATAAAGTTTGCTCCATAAGTGACAAAGAAGACAACATCTAAAAATGCTGTGAAAAAATGTCCTTTGAAGTAAATGCCAAACCAAACTAATGAAACTAATGCGATAACAGCGTATAGGCCAAGACCCGCCATGATTTCGAAATCATTATAAGCTGATGACGACCTCGAAAGTTCTTCCTTTGCAGATTTCACAAATTCTACCAGTTCAGAGACGGTCATGTCTTCAAAGTCGGAGACAAACCCATGTGATTTATCAAGCAAAACTTTTAACTGCAATGCGTTCTTCATCAGCACATTCTTCTTCTCTTCATCGGTATAAAGGTCAAGCAATTGTGGCATGAAAGTGCCTAAGTTGTTAATCGGAACGTCAAAACCTAATAACTCCGATAGAGTAGGAACAAGATCAATTTGGTCTACTTTGGCAAAATACTCATAGTCACTGTTCCACGCAATCGGTGCCTTAACCTTGTTCCTCAATCCTTTTTCCTTGAATTTTTGCGAAATAAGCATAAGTGCAGCTGAAGTCTCGGCAGTGGAAGACCCACCATGGTTACCAACATCGTTCATACCGTGGTCTCCCAGCAAAATGAAAAGCGAGTTCTCGTCCTTCATACTAATCTCATTGAAAATCCTTTTGATCACCTCATCCATCTCTTTCTGCTTCCCCGGCATATTGGTGCTTCCCGGTCCACCCTTGTGACCAATATGATCTAAACCAAGGTAATGTAAAATAAGACAATCCCAATCCACCTTACCTTCATCACTCAATTCGTAGTCAAGATGTCTCGTAACATTGTTGTCAACAATAGTGAAATCTGCAACGTAAAAGCTCGCTGTGCCATCAGTTTTCGTGAAATATTCAGGAAACAGCTTCAGCCACGTGTCATCGCCAAACATGTTGATCTTCCAATTGTTTAGAAACATCTGCTTGATCCAAGAGTCCTGATCGCCTAATGTGCTAGACATGTCATCTTCCGCAATATTAAGTACTGCATCAATGAAATTAGGAGTGGATCCAGTCGTAATACCTTTTAGTCGTGGCAGCGTCACGGTGGGTGGATTTGAAAACGCTGTGAATCCTAACCCATAACCGTCATTTAGTAAACTCTGTGCAAATTCCATGTGTGAATTGTTGGAAAACAGAAAGTCTGCTCTCATTGCATCAACAACCATCAGCACAACCTTGTCAAATTGTTGTTTAGGTTCAGCATATCCTTTTGGTGTATTCGTCTTGTAGATTCCAACTTCTGCTGGTGTCAGTAACACCTTTGTAGGGAAAAACCCCTTGCAGAAGAGCAGAAAGGCACCAATCTGAACAATTATTGCAATTGTAAGCCCTGTATACCTCATCTTATCGATTGGTGGTGTGTCAACGTAAACGTGCAACCTACTGAAGACAGTCGGTGATTTCGGATTTTTCATGCAGCTTGCTTGCAGGGGTCCTTGTCAAAAAAAACGCAAAACTGCTAATTTTCGTTGCAGCTGGCGCGTGAACTGAAGATCTTCTCAATTATATGAAGGAGTCCGTGATCTCTCTTTGCAAGTCCTTTCCTTACCGTTTCTAGTTCATAGAACACAAATTGCACAGATACACAATGTTGAGTTTTAGAACAGCTGCTAGGAACATAGCTAAATCACAATTAAATATTGTCAGATATTCCTCCTTTTCAGGAAACAGGGGTCCAGCGCCACCAATGCTTGACCCGGAGGAACAGAGAGAGTTTGAAAAATTACAACAAGCTGCTAATACACAATCTGCAATCGATGAGTATAACAAGGAACTTGGATTCAAGAACGATGGTTCTCCTAAGATCTCTTCTGATATTGGTCAGTTCACTGCTGTCATGCAGACGATTCCGGAATTCGAAGGCGATACTAACCCAGTTACGGGTGAAGTCAACGGACCTAAACAGGATCCAATTAAGCATGGGGATTGGAGTTTCAACGGTAGGGTTACCGACTTTTGAACTTATTCGTGTTTTCTTTTGCATCCTCTATATAAATTTAATCAGCGCTTATTTTTCAGTTTTATAATATATACCAAAAAAAAAAAAGAAACTACAAAATAATTAGTTCTATATGGTCAAAGCTTTAAGTTTATCTGACAAGTGTGAGACGAACACTCCCTGCTCTTCCAGCTGGCGTTTCAGTGATTCAATTGTTCTTCTGCTTCCAAAGGAACTGAGAGCTTCAAGTCTTTTAGAGTTTATAATACTAACTTCGGCACCTTTGACGTCATCTAATAAATTTCTCAAGTTTTGAAGTTCGGATTCTTGTTTAAGAACAAAGTCTTTCATCCTTGCAAGTTCTTTAAAATATGCATTCTCTTGATATGATATACTAACGCTCTGAGTGTTGCTCTTCGATTCTAAAATTTCTGTATCTTTCACGGCCTTCGCCAACCTTACTAGCAACTGATCTTGTTTATCTGAGATTCTCAAATAGCTTGCTTTTAATCTCAAAAAATTTTTAACTATTCTGTCCTTCTTCAGAATAACTTGATAGTACGTGTTAATTTGATTTTGATATTCTAACACCATCATTCTCAATCTGTTTGAAAGTAATGTCACAGTTTTGTACAAAATCAACTGACCGGAAGAAATCAGATCTACTACTTGGTGAGTCAGTTTAAGATCATCAATGCTTGCTTTTCTCTCATCTAATGTAGTAGTTGGAAGCTTACGTACTGTTTGATTAAGTTCGGCAATCTTTGCTAACGATTTTTGAAGTTGGGGCAACACTTCAACATCAAAAGTTCCCACTAATAACGATTGGTACTTTTTCGAGTCTGTGTTTGTGTCTTGTTTCACATTAGGTGTATCAGTTTCTGTTTCTAGGGAAGAACTTACTTGAACCACAGTAACAACATCGTTTTTTCCTTGTTTAGAATACATGGAGTAGACATCGATCGGCGACCACGCAAAAAAGATGTTATTTTCATGTGACCTTACCAAATATGGTATTACTGACTTTTGTTCTTCAATAACATTAGTTTTGCCTAAATTGACAACAGTTGTTGGTAATCTCTCATTTTGGCAAAATTCAACAAATTCTGTTAAATCTCCCGTTTCTAAGCCTTTGGTAAGACTATTCATCCACAATGAAAAATCAAGTTGTAAAATGGTACCATTGCTTGCTAGGACAAACATTGAATTTAAAGTTACAGGATGAAGACTAGCTGTCAAGATTGACCCTTGTTCAGGATTAATTAATATTGTATCAAGCAATTGTATAGACTCGTCTGTTTCAATCTTTCTAGAGCAAATCATTTTGAGGCAAACAGCCCTACTAAATAATGCAACAGCTTGATCAAAAACTATTGCAATAATATCATTAGGAAGTGATAATAATTTAATAGCATTGAACGAGTACAGCTCATCAGGAAATACTTCAATGCAAATAGGCCCTGATATCTTTGCATCCCTCAAAGCTCTTGGTATAATATTCTTAATTCGAATACTTTTAGGATCCTCCGCTTTACATAGAAGGGCTGTAATCTCTAATGAAGCCATGTATTCTGTTTGTACTTGCTCATCTTCAATAGAATTGAAAACCATTGTTGTGGCGTCAAATAAATCAGTTAACCATTGTTTTGAAACACAAAGTTCATTAGGAAAGAAAGGATATATTTTGTACAAAGATGAATCGGATGTTAGCAAGAGCAAAGTTAGATCGTTTTGTGGACTATTTCTTGTGTTTGGAGCATATGCAGATGCAAAACAAATCGAAACAGGGTCAACAACTTGAGAATCAAAAGCGTCAAATATCTGCGCTACAGAGAATGGAATGACTCTATGTAACGATGATTGATTGATATCATATGCTAAAATTTTCTTAGTAGTTAAAACAACGATCTCTGATTGATATTTACTAACATTATTGAACACAACTTGTACTATGTGATCATCGTTTTCAAGAAATAAACTGATGTTATACTTGACTGTGTGTTTAATGAGAGAAGATTCCTCATTTAAAGTATATACCCAAATGGTTTTATTATCATAAACACATAGTAATTGTTCACTTTCATTCATGACAATTTCGAGAGGCTCAAAAGGCAAATCAGATACCAGTTCAATGGTTGACCTGATATCTTCTTTAGGTAAACCAAGCGATGTAATCAGTATTTTGCCATCAGACACCGTTATTATTTCAGATCCATGTCTTCTTGTTAGTGTCCTGTAAGGCTTTGAATGATAAAATGCCTGTGAATGCTGTTCAATGGACTCTTTAAACGTCATTTTGCAGTTGTTTGAACGTTGAGGCTTAAGATAGGTATATTTCAGTCCTTCAATTTATAATTACACAGATATACGAGATTTATGTAGATTGGTTAATTTGCATCAGTGCATGCAAGCTCTCTCTTCGAAAATTCAAAACCTCGCTGCAAGCTCCAAAATCTTCTCGTGGAACTCCTTGATGGTGACTACCAGGGTACCCCATTTTTGAGCCAGCTCTTTCTTTTTCGTCGTATGTGCACTATATGTACCTTCAGCATTTGGACCAATGATCAATAAATCACATGTATTGTTAAATACTTGTTGAAAGTCGATCCAACAGCCCAGTTTTTCATTAAAAACTTTCTCTATGTGCGACAAATCAGTACCTTCAAAAGCTGTAATGGAAACTTTTGCTTTTTCATTTGATTCTTCTGGGAAAAGATAAAATGTCTTCCTAAATTGTGAAATTGTCATATTGGAGCTGATATGAAAAGGCTTGCACCAATAATACTTCCCACTGTCTACTTGCTCGTTAAAAATGAATCTCTCAATTGCAAGTTCTGTAATTACATTATCTGCACCTATCTCAAAGTCTTCTGCTTTAAAATTAACCACAACAAAATTTGCACTTCCTTCATGTATTATAGTCCCACCAAACTTGGTAATTATTTTTTGTAATTTGCTCTCCAGTTCAGCATCATATCCTTTAAGCTTGAATTTGAGACCCCCTAGCACAGGACCTTTACGTATTCGTTTCTGCTCTTTCAGATCCATATTCTTTTTGATGTTTAATTTGTCAACCATATTATTTCTATTCTTATTTGATTTGTTAGACTTCTTTACTTTGACGATCACGGCTTCCTCTTCTTCTTCATCCTTTATCTCAATTAGTTTCCGCTTTGATGTGAGCTCTTCGTATGTTTCATTGATCAAAGTTGCATTAACATCTAAGTTAATTTTGTTGTCATAGTCTATTTTCACTTTGATGTAATCCTCCAAAATTCTTTTGCTTTCTTTACTGCGCCATTCATTCAACTTATCCCAATCACAAGCTTGATCTCTTCTACCAAGGCGGTACGTTTTAACAACAACTTCATTCCCAACAGTATCCTCTTCATTTTCATAATTCAATTTCGTAACGAAGTTTGTCACATTTTGTTGCAATTTATAATAGTATGTGTTTAAGGTTAAACCTCGATCGATTGAATCGTAGCACCAATCTGGACTTACCACATGTATTCCCCATTCAATACAAGCTTCATAACGTTTTCCTTCTGGAATCATACTAATCATCACATCTGTATCATTTGTAAGATGTTGTTTCACTATACCACCGTTTTCTTCAATCGCTGTGGTGATTTTCCTCATCAAATTATCTTCTAGTCTACACAACGATATTATAAGATTTTTAAATGGTTTGATTTGCGACAACTTAAAGGGGTTCATTTTCTTTTCAACTAATTCCTGATAATCAATAACCGTCACATCTGGTCTGTACGATACAACATACATAAACTTTTTAGAACTCATCCAGTGCTTTTTCGGATCATTAGAATCTATTACCAAAAAGTTTACCTCTTGATTTAAATCTGGACTATATTTCAATTTTCCTTTTAAATATTTTTCAACATAATCAATAAGTTTATCTGATTGTTTTTGAGACAGTGATGTTGATGTTAATGCTTTTTCCATGATCAAACATTAAATTGATAAAAGTATTTCGTGGATCTGAGCATTTCAGTTCTTATTGGTTATTTTTCTAGGACGCGTTAATACAAATTAATGAGCTTTTTCATTACTAGATTATAAAAATTTATAGCATGAAATTTGTACAAAAAGCTAGATATTTATAGCGTAGAGTCTATTAAAATCAAAATCTTCATCGACATGACCAATAAAAGTATTCCAATAGTATACCATGCGGATCAAACACCAGTTGTAGACAACTTTTGGAAAAATAAGGTATGATCTGAATAACCATTTGAAAGCATTTATCACATTGTGAAGTTCTTCCATAAATATTGCACCAAGACTTTCATCTTCAGTCTTATCCAATGAAGGAAAAATGACATCTTCGTAAATTTCCTTCTCCTTCTGAAACAAATCAGGTATTTTTACCTTCAAATCGTGTTTGTTGTGTTCTTTCTTCTGGCTTTCAGGCTCTTGATTGATAGCTGTGTTTCGCCCTAAACCAAAGGAGGAAGTTTCTTCACTTGACGTTTTTGAATCACCATTCTCTTCTCTCAATATTGCAATATCATACATATTTTTGAAGTTAACTACACATTCAACACTTTTTGATAAACGATCAAAAGTATTCACAAGTGCAATCAATTCAATATTGGATAGTTCAACATTACTCTTATTATCATCTTGTAATTCAAATAGAACCTTTAAAGCAGTTCCATAACCTGTTGTTTGAAGTTTGCCCCATAATCTGCACCTGTCGCAGTGGACACAATCCATAATTCTAGTAATGTTCTTGAAGTTTTCTCTAATCTCTTCCTTCACAATCAAAGAACCTTTCTCCTTAAAAAGGATGTCTTCTTCAAACATACATCCTGAACGTTCGGAACTAAACTCAAGAGCAGGATCTGATAACTGTTTAAACTCTTGTTTCAATTCGTTTTCTTTTGCCACGAAATTCAGATCATCACTAAATGTTAACTCATCAAAAACACCTCTAGTCTCGAGCTTGATCAATGCTTTCAAAACCACAATATAATTCAGGTAGAGATTCGCTATTCTGTCGGGATGATCTCCAACTCTAATCATGAATTGTTCTAAGTTTGGAGTATAGTCCATAACAGTCTTATCAAGGTATTCGTTAGATAGATGAGTTGAGATTGAAGCATGCATTCCACTAATAATTTTGTAAAAAAAGTTTTTCTCTATGCATTGATCATGACCTAAATTGAAGCAATTCTCATTATAGATACTCTTCCATATTTGCCAACTCTGATCTCCACCATAACCGGTAAACCTTTCCGGATTTGCAACCAAATCAACATAAACTGTATCGTGTAAAAATCCATCAAGATCACAATATTCATTATCGTTTTCATTTTTTATAGAAGCTTGAACATTCAAATCTTTAACTAGTAGTGATTCTTCAAGTTGGCCCAAAGCCTCTGGCTGCCATATTTCTGGCAAATCTTCCCACTTTTCAATAGTATCAACGGCACATGTTCTATGCATGCAAAACCCTGTGTTCTTCCAGAATGGGCATTCCTTGTACAAGTTTAGTCTAAATATCCTGAAAAAGTTCTCCTGGACTAAATTTTTCACAACTGGCCTGATCAAGGTATTCAGATTATTGATATCTTGAAAGGTTACTGATGTTGATTCGTCAATATTGGTGTAAAGGAAAGATTCCCACGTCTCATTTCTATAAGGTGTTTTAGTAAATTGGTGGAAATTGTTAAACTCTACAGGTGTAGGTGGTTTCTTTTCGTACTTGATTATTATATCATCTTCCGAGGGGACAAATTCAAATTTTGGCGGGTTGGCCACAACATTACCCACCAATAAGATAATGAAAACAAAGATGCTATTGAACATATTGAGTGCCTTCATTGTAAGTTAACTGGATAGTAATCGGAGTGAAGGAAGTGAAAGAAATGAGAGATAGGTTTGCGTAGAAGTGTGCCACTGATGGATCTGCCAGGTCTTAAAAATCTCGCTAGCTCCGGAGCTGAAAAGTTTTTGGTTTACGCCAACGTGTCGTTTTTGCCCTTAAAGATCTTTCTTGCATAGTGTGACTTGCTGAGAATGTGTGAGTTAAGTCACAAGACATTTGGAGCATTTGCGCAATATAATAGCGATGCTTAAATTGCTTCGATTGGAACAATATCTTGCTAAAATGGAACATAGTAATCCGTGTACCATTTTATGATGACCGCCTTATTGACATCGTCCGCTTTCTTGGCAGTTAGAGACTTGCCTAATCGGGAAGAGCGGAAATTACCGAAGGTGACACTGATAAGAGCTTGGAGATACGAAGGTGTTATCGGATACCCCAACAAGAAGTGCATCTGCCCTACTTCTAGACCGATGCTTGCGAAACCCTGGATTTGTCTTGGATGCTACTATTACTAACTTGACTAATATACCTGCTGAAACTGAAGCAGGGTTCAAGAGGATAGTGGAATCAGGAATGAAATCACAAACAAATGATGAAAAAAATGGAGAAAATAATAAGAGGAAGCAATCTGAAGATTTAAAAATTGATAAACCTAAGAAAACGAAAGTTTGTGGACCTCATCAAAAGGCCGCTTGTTGCTCATGCCAGAAAAGGAGAAAGAAATGTGATGGAAAATATCCTGCATGCTCCGCTTGTGAAAAACTTGGGCTTGAATGTACAGTTATATATCATCCAACTGGCAGGGAGATAAAGAAAGATTATCTGGAACATTTGGAAAAAACGATCAAAGAATTAGAGTCAAAAGTATATGCTTCCACTTTATGTTCCAGCTCTAACTCGAACTCTGCTATTAGTACTAATTCTACATCTCCTTCACCTTCATTAGTTGGCGATATAAAATATCCCCCTACTTTAAAAACACACAAGGATTTAACAGATGAAGTTGGATTTATTAGTTTAGGGGCTGCTGGCGACCCTTATTATATCGGCGAAACTTCGGCCTATTCAATTGCAAAAGTAATCAATTCTTCAATTGACTGCTATTCGGGAGACTCCATGAAAATTGAACCAAGGACATTAAATCAAGAGGATGAACTACCGTTCAAATTTCCTTGTGACAAAGTAGCAGAAGAATTATTTAATTGTTACAAGAAATCGGTACAATGCCAATATCCATTTTTAGACTGGCCTTTCGTTGAAAAATGTTTTGATATAATAATTGTGAAGAAAAGTCAAGACAAATTTGCAAACTTTTTCATTTTTATGATTTTTGCAGTTGCTTCACAAATTCAAAATTCTGCAAACAATAATAAACCATCAGGTTATACCAAAGCATACTATCTGAAAGCATTTGAAACTGCAAATGCTGTATTAGATGTTGTTAGTTTGCGAACGGTCCAAGCATTTCTCTTGATGGCAGTTTTTTCTCACTATCAGAACTTCAGTTGTACTTGGTCTCCACAGAAAAGCATATAAAAAGAAAAACGAATCTATGTCCAATGAGCAATTGGTCATACAAGACTTGAAGTCAAGAGTTTTTTGGTCGGCGTATGGAATTGAAAGAATCAATGGCTTAGTATTAGGTAGACCATTTAGCATTTCCGATACCGATATTGATGCCCCATTTCCTATTGAAAATAATGAAACAATGGTTGCCTGTCATGTTGTCAGATTGCGAAGAATTCAATCAAATATCTATACATTTATTTACAAACCTATTCAACTTCTTGATCAACCAAATGAAATTGATGCAACTAGAGTGGAAATTTTATTAGAGCTAAACGAATGGATGAAAACTTTCCCTTATAAAGATAATGCACTTTCTACTTTTGAGACTACTAATTGGTCTTTAATTTCCTATCATAATTCAATTTTGCTATTATTGAGGCCTGTCATCTTGGAAATTTTTAAATTGAAGAAAGATTCACCAAAACGATTTCTTGAATGGTTTAAAGTATTCACGGAAAGTGCTTCTGCCATCTGTATAAACTACAAAAATATGTACTTGAAGAAAAAGTTAAGCTACACATGGCTAGCAATGCACTGTTGCTTTGTTGCTGGAATATCATTCTTATATTGCATCTGGCTTGATCGTTCCTTAAAAGTCTTAAAATTGAAAGGACAATGTTTAGTTTATGAAACTATCAGCGCATGTCAAACAATATTATATGTTTTGACAGAGAGATGGGAGTCGGCATCGGTATTCCGGGACTCTTTTGAAAGACTTTCAAATATTGTGAAGTCGAATATAGATGCTAAGTCCAATGAACAACCGAAACAATGTGACCCAATTACTCAAATTATTGACTCGGGAATTTTTGTCGAAGGTAGTATTGGTATCGAATCTTATCTTACAGCCAGACAGTTTAGAGAAACCTTCAAGTCTAACGTAGGAGAATCTGATGGCGCATTATTCACGCTTGATAATGAGGTAGATAATGAGAAATCTTGTGATACTTATGCTACAATGGACTCCCTATGGGAATTTTTAGACAATACGGGAGATCGATATTTGAGGGATCTATTTAATGAAATGGAAGATAGTATTGGTTTCTATAGGTAGTATATCTATCTTTATATATATATGCTAGCTAAACATCTATTTCAACTCATTAACGCCCCGTTTTCTTGGTATTAAACCTGCTTGTTTATTCGGATCTTCAGGGGTTGTCTTGGCATGGAGACCAGAGTAAAACCAGTTTACCATTGTGACGCCATCATAAACAGGTAAACCGGTCTGCTTTTGAATAGCTTTAGAAAAAGGTGGCATTTGGGTACATTCCAACACAAATGCACCAATATCTGGATTTTCATTGACTAATGATTCGGCCATGATCAGTAACTCTTCCTCTAGTATCTCGTGAATATATGCCTTTCCTCTTACAATTATATCATGAAGAACACCATCATGCGGACAACCCTTGACAACTATCCTTTCGATTTGTGAATCAGTAATACCAACACCATTGAAGTGAACTTTGTTCAAAGTAGTATCATCGAAAGTAAGTACTCCAATTTTTTTCTTTCCAGGAAGACATGTAAACACAAATGGAATCTGAATCAAACTACTTGTAGCAATTGGTATCTCTATTTCGGAAGCCAGTCTATATTGAATTTGAGCCAAAAATCCACATGAAGTAATAATTCCAATACACCCCTGTTCCTTCAAAGCTTGGCATGCATTCACAAATAATCGTAAAAACTCATCTGGAAAAGAAGTGGGATTAACGATACGCCATAAATTGGCTCCTTTTATACAATTCTTGATAATTGGAAATTCGTAAGTCGAAGATTCAATAACATCTCCAGGAGGCCTATGGAAATCATCTGTATAATCCAGGCATAATGCACCTAGTGGTGGTAAAATTTTGTGAT
This sequence comes from Pichia pseudocactophila, assembly GCA_039700735.1. Taxonomy (NCBI): domain Eukaryota; kingdom Fungi; phylum Ascomycota; class Pichiomycetes; order Pichiales; family Pichiaceae; genus Pichia; species Pichia pseudocactophila. The sequence goes on from JBBJZV010000103.1 coordinate 69,861, forward strand.
CAGGGTAGTAAGCCATCTTCAAGTTGAATCCTGGAATGAGGTAACCCCTGAAGTTACAGCAAATATCACTCGATAAATGATACTTGTGAGATATTTAAATAATGAATGATTTATTTGAAGACAATTTTGATTAAATCTATTTCATTCTTCCTTATCTAATCGCTAAATAACTCACTGTCGGAAATTTCCGTTCTGGACGAAGCTTCCAAAAATCATTGTTGTGATCTCAAAGATTTCAATTGCATTTCTATCTAGTCCATCTATAGTAAGTTTATCTATGCATGGTCAAAATTTTTCCACAGGTAACCTTGACGGTTAGGTTCTGTAAACAGTGCATCAAAACAAGATTAAAAGAAAGTAATATTATATCGTTGAAATGCTGATAAGACTGTAATCTTGATCATTTGTGCAAACTAAATGCTTGTCACAGGAGAACGAATTACTAAGCATGACTTAGTCAGAGCTGAGGAAATCCACGCGTGCATAGTGAGATCGATGGTCTCAAGAATTAATACAATTGGTATTCCTAACTTGCATATTGTGCGAATCACTTTGCCACTGCTTTCAACGTCCTTAGTTTCTACCCTTCTGCACAATTAACACTTCTCAATGACATTCAAATTACCTAGGACAGAATCTGGTATTCCCCTACTGGGTTTTGGCTCAGGAAGCTTCTACTTCAAAGACCGTAAGGATGTACCACCAAATCCCCAATTGATTAAAATTTTTGAAACTGCAATCAAAGAAGGCTTTATACATTTAGATTCTGCTGAATGTTACAGTAATGATGCCGAGTTGAAGACAGCTTTAGCATCTGTAGCCAAGGAAGGTATCAAGCGAGATGAGATATTTATCACCGATAAGTACTATTCTGGTGATTCTTCATATACGACTGGTTCATCATACCCTAACCCTTATGATAGAGTCAAAAAGCTAACTGAAGAATTAGGTACGCCATATATTGACTTATATCTTTTACATTCACCATTTATCAAAAAAGAAGTTAATGGTTTTGATTTGAAAGAAGCATGGAAATATGTACAACAAGCGCTAGACGAAGGCCTTGTCAAAATGATTGGTGTTTCTAACTTCAGAGTTGAAGATATTAAGGAAATTTGGGATACTACCAAGACCAATCCACAAGTTAACCAAATTGAGTATAATGCCTTTTTACAGAATCAAACTCCTGGAATTGTTCAATTTTGTCAGGACCACGGAATTATTCTTGAATCGTACTCTCCATTAGCACCTTTAACTAGTGCTGATTTAACAAAAGGTGCAGGCTTAGAATTTGATCAGTTCTTGACCAAATTAACTGAGAAGTATTCTAAGACTAAAACTCAGCTCCTCCTCCGATGGGTTATTCAACAAAATATTATCCCAATCACCACAACTTCTAAAGTTGAAAGATTCCAAGAATACAAAGGTGTCTTTGATTTTGAATTGGAAGCAGCTGATGCTGAGAAGATCAAAGAGTTGGGTAATGCATATAAGCCTGTTATCCGTAGGTTCTGGAAGCCAGAATTTGGGCGTTACGATGCGGAATTGTAAACCAACTGAGTCATTGAATGATCTTAAAACTCCTTTCAGTATTTTTCAAGTAGATCTGTTTACCTAGTAGATAAACTGTTAATTCTTATCGGTGATTCTAATCGGAACGGCTGAAACTCATAATGGTGTGGCTGACGTGAGCCGCAAAGTTGAGCGGAAGTTTCCGCTGTGGTACAAACACAATGACACCTTTTAAATTCGAAGCTTATGTCTAACATTTTACTATAAAATGAGCTCCTTTTTATCTCAGTATAATTATAAACTATTACTACGGTAAAATCAAGGAAAATTGAACAAAATGACTGCTCCAAATATTCTGCTCGTGGGTACCGGTGGTGTTGGTACAATCGTCGCTTTCAGTTTACATTATAACAGAAAGGCATCTATTTCGGTTGTGGTAAGAAGTGATTACAAGAAGGTTAAAGAAAATGGTTGGGATATTAATTCTTCTGATTACGGTAGAATTTCTGGATGGAAACCTGACTTCATTTACCCAACCATGGAGGAAGCAGCAAAGCATGCAACCTATGATTACGTCATCATCACTACAAAGAATTTGCCAGATATCGTCAAGCCAGAAGAGGTCGTTGCGGCAGCAATCAAACCAAAGGTAACTACAGTTGTTTTGATTCAGAATGGTTTTGATTTGGGTCGTCCATTCATTAAAAAGTACCCTGAAAACTTTTGTTTATCAGGTGTTTCTCATATTGGTTCCCATAATAATAATGGTGTTGTTACACAAACTCAAAAAGATAAATGCCTAATCAGCTATTTTGAAAATCCAAACCTTGAAAAGACAGCTCAAGAATTTAAGGCAAGGGAGTTTGTTGAATTATACAGCAACGATAAAAATGATGTTACATATTTTGCTGATGTGAAATGGTATAGATACAGAAAACTTGTTTACAATGCAACTCTTAACACTGTGTGTGCATTAACTGGTATTGATACAGGAAGACTTGAATTAGCTGGAACTTTAACAACAGTCTCAATTCCGGCGATGAGGGAGGTCATTAACGTTGCAAAAGCGGATGGTGTTGAATTACCAACAGACGTCATAAATGCTGTGATACACTCAGATGATGGTGATTGGTTTAAGCCTTCTATGCTAGTTGATGTCGAAAAAGGCAACCCAATTGAATTAGAAGTTATTCTTGGAAATCTCCTTATTGTTGCAAAGGAACTAAAAGTGGAGACACCAATATTGTCTATTTTGTATGAATTGCTTAAGGCAAAACAGTCCATGCTTAAAGAAAGCAAAGGTCTTATTACTGTTCCAAAGGAAAGACCAATTACTGATAAGGTATATAAATAGAATTAAAGACATTGTAAAATGTTTATAAATTTAATCAATTACGCTCTAGTCATGGGATGATTGTGTGGCATGCAAAATAGCAATTAATTAATGTTGAGTTTCACGTAATTGTTTTGGTTGTTATGTTTCAAATAACTTTTAAACTGGAGATAACTTCAAGATATAAATTTACTTCTAAAAACTTTGCAAGTGTATTTTAATTCAGAAACTAATGTTAAATAATCTGAAGTAGTGATTAAATAAGATTACATCATATATATATATTGTAGTCTTACCAAATAAAACATAAAGTTACAACTTTGCAGGTTCATTGATCCACCAATCCTTTGGAGTAGCAAAAATAGTTTCATCCAAAATTCTAGGGTCATTTTCACCTCCGTTTATGATGTTCAACTTATCTCTGGGTCTTTCCCAGCTAAACAAATGCTTAAACATACTAGAGCCAGAGTCGTTGATAATATCAACTGCAACATCACCAACGCTTCCTAAAAACTTGAAACAATGACCAGAGTCACCTCCCATGACAAACACAGACTTATTTTCGTATTATGGACAGTATGAAATCAAATAATCGTTATCTTCACTATCCGACTACCAGCACAATCTGGTAGCAGAGACCTTGCTAATTTCAGGAATATTCTCTCTAACAAAATTTTTAATTTGTTTCAATGCAAAAAGGGGAATGTTAACTTCTTTATCGTTTTCACTCCATCTAGTCTTAACTTTAGAATTCAAACCATTTTGAGGGTTGATCCATTTCAAACCTCTGTAGCCAATCTTCATGTATCCTTCAGTGCAAGGGAAACCATACAATCCACCGATTGCTCCATCTTTCATCTTATAAGACCATGTTGGAAACTTATATTGATTGTACTTTTCCTGAGTAGCTTTATTATCAATTTTAAATAAACAAACAGAACCAGCAGTTGCTTCGATTTTTTCAACTGCTTCTGGAATTACTTCTGCTGTCCATGCACCGGCACAAACAATCATTGGTATGATTCCTATCCCCTTCATTCTATACATATTTGGAAAAGATATTAGACGTAAAAAGGAATCTTTATATAAAAGTTAGATAAATTATTATTGATTTATTTCGATCATGTCAGCATAACGTTTGTTTTCCAGTCACGTAACACATCTGGCCAGCTATTATTTTTGACATTATGATTCTTTCGCCTCCAAATCTCTAGCATGATTTGTCTAGCATTCCAATAAGTACCAATACCTGTCTGTGCAATATCTTGTCCCCATTTATTGAATCCGTTCTGTAAGTACATAGTCATAGCCTCAGATCCTGCAATGAATCCTTGCCAGAACAATGGAATAATATACGATGTTTCCTTATGTTTCTCCAAAATTTCCTGAATTTTGTTAAGGTGATAAAGAACTTGTTCAATTCTTTTCAGTAGATACATGGGGTTGACATTCTCAATGAATCTGTAGAAATAAATCACTAATGCATGATAAAACGACATAACATGATGATAAATACCTTCATGTCTGGGTGAAATATATGAACGTGTACTATCACCCATATGTTCATCGTCATCATCACTCATATTACCAGCTTCATCATCAGTCATAAGAGTCCATTCCAATTTCCATGTTAAAAGTTTAAACTCTAGTTGTTCTGCCAACTCATCAAAAAATGAAGGTAAAGGTATGTTGTGGTCTTCGTGGTATCTCTTGAATCTAGTCAATGGAACAATTTCACCAAAAAGCAAAATAACTGAGTTTGGTAATCCGTAAATGGCATCTGAAGACACTACTTTATCGTCAAGCTTATTTTTTGAAGGTTGAAAACTCTGTTTTGTAATGTCTACAAAGGCGGGAATATCTGCATTATTTGTAACATCATTACCTATCTTATGATCATTTCTCTCTGTTATATCATCGTCATTATTCACTATGAATTCAATTCTAACTTTACCATTGTCCGTAATTTTCTCATTATACTTACCTTTTTTGTTGTTTCCTGATTGAACACTACTGTTAATCGAGGGAGCTCTGGAGCTTGTTACTGAAGTTGGTGATTGTAATTCATCAGTTAAGCTACGGTTGCTCTTGATTTCACCACCAATAAGAGAAAATTTTGAGACACCTGATGCAATCTTATTTGCTCTCTTAGATTTCGCTCCCTTGAATATGTCTCTAAAATTGTCTTTATTTAATTCTTCAAGCTGTTCAGGTGTTGGTTTCGATCCCGTCAAGAAGTTTTTATAGTTGTTTTCATTCAAAAATATTTCCGACTGTTGTATATTTTCAAAGCTGGTGGAATCTTGGATCAATTTCAAAGAGCTAAAAATTCTATGTAAGATTATAGCCTTTGATGATAGTTTTTTCTTATGTTGCATTTTCTTTTCAATAATTCGTTCACAATGATCCAAATGTATTTTACAAGAACTCATAGTACCCCAAACAACATCAATAGTGACCATTGATAACACTGCTGTAAGAACATCTTTGTACTTTTGATTTAAAATATCTTCCTCCATACATCTTTCAACAAATTCAGTAGCTTGTCTTCTCAGTTGAATTCCAAGATCAACATAATATTTCATTTCATCACTACCTCTAACAAACTTACTTTGCAAATTGAAGGCACTTACTGCTAATAGAGCATTCAGTAAACCATTTCTAGCATTCGATGTTTTTCCCAACAATGATAACTCTCCAATTGCCATTAAAGCTCTTGGAAAATAGATGAATTTCCATGGATTTTTGGCAAGGGGTATAACTGTCATCATATCCGCAACATCTTCAATATAATAATTTAGTAAATACCTTGCCATGGGGTGAACATTTAATGAACTTGTTGGTATCCCAAATTTATCTATAGCTATAGACTTAGGAAGTGGTGTAGTTTCCAATATTTCCATGATATGCTTGGGCATTCGAATTGTTTCCGAAGCATGGATCTGAATATTTTTGTCAACTATCGGTTTGCCTGTTTCTCTAAATTTATTATTCTGATTGGTTGTGGGTAAAATCCCAGTAGATACAATAGAGTTCACCTCCAAATTAGAAGATGGTGTCATAATAGAATGATCATCCATAGATTGTACAGAAGGAGCAGAATTGTGAGATGCTACCGATGCAACCTCTTCCTTTGCAAGCTGGTCAATCTTAATGTTAGACATTGAAACAGAGTCAAGGGAAGAAATCTGAGAGCTTGAATTAGGTTTGTCTGAGTTGTCATTATGATAGTGGCTAGATTCAGTGTGAAATTTGTTTTGTATTAGTTGCTGTTGTGGTTGATTTTGAGGCTCTGGTTGTTGAGGCTGTACAAAATTACTTGTAGGTGTATATGTATTCCGTCCCTGGAATAGTAAATGTAACATTTGATCGGGGACAGTTTCCGGATATAAATTCACACCTTTAATAGATTTTGGTGATTCATTTTTGTTGACTGAGATTGAAGACAATCTTCTGTTTGTCTTATTAATTCCTGGGTCATCAACATTGATACTTGAGCTACTTGGTGCTGCAATGGTTGAATTATAATTAGTAGTATTTGTGTTGTGATCAAGATCAAACATATCAAAAAAATGAGTATCCCCATTTAAAGCAGAAGCAGTCAACAAAGCTGCATCAAGCAATTCTGTGCTAAGCCATTCATTCCCTATAGGTAGCGTTGACTTGGGTATGTTAGGATATGAAGAGTTAGACACTGGTACAATCCTATTAGAGACATGTTGTGGGTATACAAAATTTGGATTTCGAACATTAGATTCTACCGATTCAATGATTGTATTGGTATTTTGACTTTTATCCAACTCAGTTAATGACATCAATGACTTATGTCTTGATTTAATAGAGTATTTAGAATGAGAGGTTGTTTCTGTGCGCTGTTTCTTGCTCTTTGCTAATGAACTTCTTTTACTTCTCTTTTTCTTCTTGAGTTTGCTGCCTCTAAACACACCAAAATGGCCCCTAATCCTAGTTGGTTCTTCTAATGACGGTAATCGACTGTTATGCAATCTTGCTAGGTCATAATCCATATCCTCATAATACTGATAAGAGGATTTTTCATCGTACTTCACATTAGTAATTGATCTTCTTTGACAATATTCCGTTTCTGGAGGAGTCTTTGTAGGTAATTGATAGCCATATATATCAAATTCAATAGGATGCGACCACCTTAACTTTACGTCGTAACCTTCACAGACAAACCCAGATTTTTGACATTTCAAACATGTTGGCTTTCCTAAATCACATGCAATCTTACGACGTCTGCATGTATAGCAACCAGTATATGATTTAGGTTTCTTTTGCTTTGTAATACTCTCAGAGCCTATCGATGAGGTCGCTGGAATACTCATAAGGGATCAAGTGTCCTGGATATTTATCAAAGCAAGAAAGATTGACAGATAACGTGAAAGATTTGAGAAAAGAAATATTTCGCCAAATCCTTCCGCTAATGAATAGCTTCCCAAATTCGGACACTTTTCGCATACTCCGAGGCCAAAAAAAGCACGCACACATCAATGGTGTACGGGTGAACTCCCAAGCTCCACTCTCCAATGATCACAGGTGGAATTACTGTTTGTATATGTATTTGTATTATAAAGGTTACTTGATAGGGAAGATCATGGTCTGTAGCTATACATATTTTATATAATACGGCATTTTCTTAATGATACACTCAATTACACATTGTACCAAAATCTGACTACTGTGTGTGACTCCCGTAACTTATTTACTCCTAGCGTTGTATTTAGTACTAAAATGGTACTCAGTACTGCCACAATCTCCACAATCTCCCTCCATTTAAAAGAACATTGAACACATATAGTTGATCTTTGTTTGTGAGTATCAATCACAAAAAATTACTATAGCAATAATTTAGTTCATGCATTATCTTACTTTGCATATTTTTGTTGATCAACACTTGGAATCAGATTCATCACTATTTGGATTTCGTCTTTTTAACCTTTTTCTCTTTTCCAGACCCTTTAGTTTTGCCTACATCATTCACATCAAAAAGTTTCTGAGCATTGGATAACACAACACTGGCAGAAGCCAAATCGTCAAAACGACCTAGTTTTATAGGATCCTTTCTTAATGCAAACCGATAATCACTCTCTATAAACTTGGTTCTCTTTTGAAGTTTCCTAACCTTATTTGCCTCTAAAATAAGGTCCGTCAAATAACTTGTAAGAACATCTTCTAATGCATGAATAGTTTCGATATTGGGGGTGGATGAATCACCATATGCAAACAAAAGAGACTTCAAGTCATTGGTAAAGAGTCTTTGTTTACCCTTTGGATATCTCTTCGTTACTGCCATTTTCTACTTATTAGAGGCAACTTTTGGCGCTCTTGCAAATTAGTAGAAGAAACAACAAATTCGTATAGATCGAAACTGTAAACGACGCCCAAAAATCATGAGATCACGTTTCACGCGTATAGATCCAAGATACACTACTTCTTATTACAATCAACTATAGCTTTATGAACAAGTAAACAACATAAACATGCCAGTACCCTCAAAGACAGATAAAGTGTTTACTGCAAGAGAAGTGGAAGATTTGATTGCTCAAGGAAAAGCTATAGTAATCTATAAAAATTTTGTTTTAAAATTGGATAGTTGGATCAAATTTCATCCAGGAGGAGACAAAGCAATATATCATCTGATCGGTAGAGATGCGACAGATGAAATGAATTCATACCATAGTGCAGAAACTATAAGTTCTTTCAGAAAATTTAAAATAGGTATCATCAATGGAGAATGGGAGAATATGTTACCTCCAATTCAAGGTGGTATTTTTAGAAGATTGGATGGTAAAGTAGGTAAAAGCCTTTGTGGAATTGTGAATGCAAATATTGTACCTAAAATACCACAAGATATTGTTTTACTAGATGGAATGGAAGAGTATTATCCGCAAAATAATGAACCTATCAGAGATCCACGAAATGTCATTGACAACTATGACAACGGATTAGTCAAGAGAGATCTGAAAAGTATACCACCTTTAGATTACAAAACACAGCGATGGTTGTCTCTTAAATACAATGAATTGCATCAAAAAATTTTGCAAGACAACTTGTATGATTGCCCTTATTACGAGTATTTCAAACAGTTTTGTATTAATTTATCACTAGGATTGTTTTCTGCAATTTTCTTGAAAACTAAACACTACTTTATTAGTGCCATATTTCTAGGCTTTTTTTGGCAACAATTGGTGTTTATCGCACATGATTCAGGTCATATTGCAATTACTCATAATTATCAACTTGATAATGTCATTGGTATAATAATTGCTGATTTCATTGGTGGTTTATCAATTGGATGGTGGAAAAGAAATCATAACGTTCATCATTTGATTACCAACGATCCAGTGCATGATCCAGATATTCAGCATCTACCCTTCTTTTGTGTTTCATCGCGTTTATTTGGCAATGTTTATTCCACCTACTATGAAAAATACCTCTGGTTTGATAAACTTGCGCAAATCTTGATTCCAATTCAACACTACATGTACTATCCAATATTATGTTTTGGTCGCTTTAATTTGTACAGGCTTTCTTGGGAGTATTTATTAAAAGGACAAGGTCCAAAACGTGGCAAAGCAGCTTGGTTTAGATATCTCGAATTAATTGGACTTTCCTTCTTCACGTACTGGTTTTTTTATCTTCTGATAGGTTCTTTACCAACTAGATGGGACAAGTTTCAGTATATAATGGTATCTCATGTGACTACAATGATTGTGCATGTTCAAATCACCCTCTCCCACTTTGCTATGTCAACTTCAGATTTAGGTACAAGCGAAAGTTTTGTATCTCGTCAATTGAGAACTACAATGGATGTTTCATGTCCTGAATGGTTTGATTTTTTCCATGGTGGTCTACAATATCAGGCAATACATCACTTATTTCCTAGATTGCCAAGGCATAATTTTAGAGCTGCGCAAGCTCATGTTATTGATTTTTGTAAAGAGACTGGTTTAACGTACAGTATTTATGGATTTGCTGATGGTAACGGGGTCGTGTTATCCAAGTTAGAAGAAATTGGCAAACAGGCTAAAATTTTAGTAGAATGTATGTCTGTTGAAAGCAAAGAGAAAATGAAATGAAAACTTAAATACTCCTCCTTTATAGATTCGAAACTTGTTCATGAAATTTGTAATTCGTCCAGCTGAGCCGCGCTTCGATCTATAGAGAGATCTCTGTCAATTTGTGCATGCAAGAGATCAACATCAATTTTCATGAAGAACTCATTCACAGGTTGTAATCAATTCTACTTTTGCTTCTTTCGAAAGTACAGATCATGTTCAAGGTTTTTAAAACATCGGGTATTGAAGGTAATTACTCTATCAGCTCATATCCATTGTTTGTTAATAACAACTATTGGGCAATATACCCAGCTAAACACAAAACGACAAAAAAACATTATTCTGTGTGGCAATTTCAAAAGAAAGAATGTGAATCAAAACTTACTAATGAAGGGGTTATAAATAAGAATAATAGGGTCCTTGTTATGAATGATATAATTGAAAATATAAAACTTTTTATAGGAAATCAAGCAAAAATAAAGCACCCCAATTTTGTCACTGTGATTGAACCTTTGGAAGATCACAAAAATAGAATTCTATTTGTAACAGAAAATGTGATTAATGATTTGAGTAACATCAAGAAATCTGATCTGGATGAAATAATGATAATCAAAGGTATGCTTCAAGTTTGTAATGGTATCAAATTTTTACATGAATCTGTTAAAAGTGTTCATCTAAACATTAATCCTTCAAGTATTATGATAACTGAAAATTACGATTGGAAAATATCTGGTCTTGCATTTTTAGAAAATATTTCTAATGGCATTATTGAAAAATATATCGATCCCTTAAATTCAAGAATGCCATCCTTCTTAAGTATTGACTTTAGATTCACATCTCCAAACTTATTAATTAACCATAAAGTTGATTACATTGATGACTTATTCTCTCTTTGTTGTTTGATTTTTTTCTTGTTTAATGAAGAAGGGTACTTGATTTCCTGTTCAGCCTCATCTAGCATAGCAGACTATGAAAGACAGATCTCTAAGTTGAATCACACACTGAAAAATATCAACCATACTGTGAAGCATGCAACTTTTCGAAATATACCAGATAATTTTTACTCTACTTTTCTTGAAGTTCTAGGCAACTGTCAGGAATCCAATACTGATGTAATACAGTTGAAGAGACAATACACAATAAACGATTTGATGGAATCATCTATTTTCAATAATGAATTAATCAAAGCTTTGAACATACTAGATGATTATAGTTCATTTTCAATTCATGAGAAAATCAATTTCTTGAAAACACTAAAACCACAAATAAACAGTTTTCCAAAACCATTACTTTTAAATAAATTTATTCCTATATTAGTTGGATCAGTCGATGTAAATCATTACAAAAAGAACAATAAACCTAATCCCGAAGAAGAGGAATTAATTGTGGAAGTTACTGATAATTTGATTTTATTGTCTCAGTCATTATCGCAATTGACTTTTACTGATAAAATTTACCCATTTATCTCACTAGTGCATAAGAAAACGCCATTTGATGGTTTGAAGATTCTCCTTTTGAAAAATTTGTCTATAATCTCCAACGGTTTGAAATCATCTGGTGATACTTTTGAAAAGTTTTCACTAGATTTACTAATGAAATGTATCAATGAAAAGAACTCCATGATAGTTCAAGAGCTAACACTTCTGAATATTAAAATAGTTTTGGAATCACAACCATACTCTGTCATTACAAATACTATTTTACCGGAACTATGCACACTCTATTCCACTACCACATCTCTTAAAATCAAAACATTAACTATAAACACATTTGTAATATTAGTTTCAGAGCTTGATACGAAAAACATTGATGACTTTATCATTGTAGAGAAAATTTTACCACTGATATACAAGACATCTTCTGCTATTTTTGCCAATTCTAAATTTACCACTAATCTTATCACACTTTACAATATCATTTTTACCAAACTTTCGAAATCATCAACTAAATCTTTTAGCATCAATGGACTAGAAACGGAATTATATGATATAGTTATGGAACTTGGATTTAACATCTGGAAAATTGCTAAATACGTTTCAAGTAAACAAGATCTCAACATTGTATACTCTTCCTGGGCTTCCATTGAAAAGTTTCTCAAGCATGATTTAGATTCTCGTATGTCTTCAATAACTCCTAATAGAGTAAGTTCTCCTTCTGCTATAGAAATCGATACAAGTACTGCTTTTAGACCAACGAACTTGGTTGGCAGTACGCCAAATACTGCTGACAATTTTAGTGCTGTGACTTCAAAACAACAATCTTCTATGGGACAATTCAACGTATTGAAGACGACACCAAAAACTTTAAACATGATTGACCCTGTACCTGCCATTATTCCTACTTTAGGATTTGGACAAACAACTTCGCAAATGCAACAAACTAAAGTTGTTCCCTCTACTAATACTATTGACTGGACGAAGGCGAATTCTACAATGAATGTGATGCAACCAACGACACGTAGGGTAGAAGCAAATGATCTTATGGCACCTATGGAACCAACAATTAATAAAACTAGTGTTAAGAATGGTGATGATAATGATTGGAGAGATTTTGGTGTAGGAAACACATCTAAAATAGATTGGGGGGATAGCTTGATTTAGGTCATCTAGCTGCAAATAAAAGTTACTCATGATGGCATAAGATATATTAGCATTAGTTAGTTTACATAATTGTACAGCAAGAGGTACGAGAGGGTTCTTCTGTTTTTGATTTAGCGGTCCTCTTAGGTTGGGTATCAGTAGGTTTGGAAGGAGATGTAGCAGAAATATTTTTCTTTTGTGATTCTAACTTTTGAAGTGATTTTGAGACTTTTCCATCCTCCTTACTTTGCAATTGTTTAGCTATCAAAAGGTCATTGGATTCCTGTAATCTTTCGGCCTGTGACTTTTCTCTAGTTTCCTTGATCTCGGATATTTGAAACCGGTGATTGTAGAAATCACCTGTATCATCCACAGAAAGATGAGTCCACATAATGTCTTTCTGATGTATATAACCTATATCAGTGACCAGTAGATATATAGACAGATCATGCATTGTGCAAGTATTATAATGGTCATTTCTGAAAAAAATTGCAATCTCTTCCTCTTTCATTGACAGTGTTAAGAGTGCACATCCTTCTGGAGTAATCTCTGTTGGATAAGACTTTAAAAACGTTTCGATTTCATTCGAAACTTCTGTAGGTCTATAAACGCTAGAAACAAGGTAATCTTGGCAAGCATCGAAATTAGGTTTAATTTTATTTTCATAAAGCATTGATGTGAGCTCTTGTGGCATAATAAAGGCATGGTAAACTTTTACACCAAAATATTCAAGAATGTAATTGATTGTATTAGAGTGTAAACCAAATTCTGTGACAACGTTATCGTCAAAAGAAGGATTGATCAATAATCCCGAATCTAGTAAGGGCAACGTATTCAATATGTCATCTGCAGTAGCGCCATTGAGGTCATCACCTAGCAAACACTGTGATAAAAAGCTGTATACCTCTTCTATTGTAACTTCTTTGACTGTTTTCCCCGTGTCATCTATTACCAGTGAGCTTTTAAATGCCTCAATTTTATCCCGACATGGCAAATCGTCATTTTTAAGAAATAAGCAGTTGATTAAAGAAATAACAAAACATGGGCCGTTTTCGTTCTGGCGCAAAAGGGGGACTCCGCTAGAAGATCTAGAGACTGTGAACTTGTCTACCATTGTATACTTTGCAGTGTAGTGCAGATTTGATTGGAAGAACAGACACGCCTGACGGCAGGAAGATCACTCGGGAGCGCCAGAAACAGCCCGCGTAGCTTTTTCCCGAATATGCACAATAGCTCTATCGGTGTTGATAATGTCGACTCTTTCTTATAAGGGAATCGCATCGCGCCCCTCTTCGCCCATGTCCGCTCTTCTCCGGCGGACTACTGCGTTGCTGTGGTGATTGTTTCTTTCTTCCCTTTCTTCCCTCAATTCACCGTTTCTATCGATAACTATGTCTGCTATACAATCGAAGACGAAGAATATTGAATTGTATACCCCAGAATACTATAGAACATGTGCCTTTGGGGGTTTCCTTGCATGTGCACCTACGCACTCTTCCGTGCTACCCTTGGATTTAGTCAAGTGTAGATTACAAGTCGACAGCTCTTTATACAAATCCAATTTCCAAGGTATCAAAACAATCATTAAAACAGAAGGTTTAGCCAAAATTTTCACAGGTGTAGCACCTACTTTCATTGGTTATGGTTTGCAGGGTGCATTCAAGTATGGAGGTTACGAGTTCTTTAAGAAGACTTACTCCGATTGGTATGGATCTCAAAATGTTGGAGTTTATCTAGCATCAAGTGCTAGTGCCGAGTTTATAGCAGATCTGTTTTTATGTCCTTTTGAAGCTATGAAAGTTAAATATCAAACTACAATTCCTCCAAATAAAGTTGTTGGTTTGACTCAAAATTTGTATTCCGGTCTTGTCCCATTGTGGTTTAGACAAATTCCTTACACAATGGTTAAGTTTACAACATATGAAAAGATTGTCGAAGCTATTTATGCCAAACTTCCAAAGAAGAAGGAAGAATATTCTAAGGTTCAACAAACTGGTGTTTCATTCTTAGGAGGTTATATTGCTGGTATCTTTTGTGCAACAGCTTCACATCCAGCAGATGTTTTGGTTAGTAAAATTAACAATGATACTAGACCTGGTGAATCTATTGGACAAGCAGTTTCGAGAATCTACAAACAAATTGGATTTGTTGGTTTATGGAATGGTCTACCTGTAAGAATTGTCATGATTGGTACCTTAACTGGTTTCCAATGGTTGCTATATGATTCATTTAAGGTTTATGTTGGATTGCCAACTTCAGGTTAATTTACAACAAAAATAATAACAATATTTTATAAACCATAGTTTCCTTCATATTATCTTTTATTTATTCTATTTATCTAAAGCTATTTATTTAAAGCTTCAATGCAAGGTTACTCTTCCCATTTTTTCCTTTGGACATAGATAAAGGAGAACAGACTAAGTATTGATATTAGAATAAAAAAAACATATTCTATTATGTTATCACACCAAACATATTTATCCCTAATAATGAATTCACCATTGCATCCACATGTACAGTTATCATTATTGTCAGGTAAATCATTCATATCACCAACATAATCTTCATAAACTCCAACGCATTGATTTTCAAGCATTTCCCATGCAATATCTGAATGACCAACATCGTCAAAAACTCTAGTTGCATCAACACCAACACAATCTAAAAGGCATTCTACACCGCCAGGATGAGAATCTAAAATTGCAGATGTATCAAATACGAGACCATGTATTAGCATCCAATTTTTATTCGATTCCAGTTTAATTTTATTTATCCTACTAGATGAAGGAATTATATGCTTTGATAATTCTTTCTTTGTTATTACTTTAAGTTTGGATTTATCTTGAGTAAGTATCATATATTGGATAGTGTTCGAATCCAGTCGTTCTAAATGTTGTTGTTCCAATATCCTTTTAGCTCTGATATCTAGTTTTATATTTTTTTTCTTCCTCTCCTTATGTTTATGCTTAGATCGTACTTTTTTAATCCTTATAAAACCAATGAAAAGTAATAGTTGAGCAATCCAATTGTCCATCGATGTTAATGTATAATTATATTGAACACGTTTTCGCAGTGAAGGATTGTGTGAGTAGTCAAATTCTATATCCTCTTGGCTGTTAAACATATAATCAGTTCGATAATCATAACCACGTCTCAGTCGCATCTCGGTTTGTTCATATGTCTCATCTTTCATTGGTTTTGACTTCACCCCTATAGAAGATGATTTGTAAGAATCCATCATTGAAAGATAAACGGGTCCTCTATAATTTTAAGAAAGTTCAAACAATTGATGTTCGGATATATAATATAGAACAGGATCCACAAATAAAGTTGTCTGCCCCCTAGCTCGAATTCAATATTATAAGTTCTTCCACAAACCGAAAAAAAAGCACTGCATGCATAAATTATATAATATCAAGCTTTAATCCCCCGTAAAACCTTATTTCAAATAATTTAATTTAAGTCCCACAATCAACAAGTCATATGATAATGTTATCATATGGTTTTTCATGAGAATCGTAATATTTGTAATACACGACTGTTATACTAGAGTATGAAAGATATTGCTTCAAGAAGCTAGTACACGTTGTATTGCTTTAAATTTTACAGTGCCATAGACTTACGCCTTGGTTAGCAAACAAAGGTTTGAAAGAAGTTTCAACCTCAATTATAAAAGAAGTCTGGGTAGATTTCTAGACATATTAATAACATGATCCCATTTTTTTTTCATCATCACACAAATTTTCAAATTGATCAAAAATTCAAGAATTTATATAATCGAGCTCTCAAGCTAGCACGATCACAACACGTGCAGAAGAAATTCCATTCTGTCTTGCTTAAGATAGTACGGCCTGTTTGCTAGGAATCCTATAACCTCAACATCAACACACTATAACTATGTTCCGCTTGACAATCTCTAGGATTGGAGTTAGGTATAACTCTACTGCTTCCAGTGCAGGTGAACTTTACGATAATTTTCTGGTCACTTTACGTAATGATTTGAAATTGTCGATTAGAAACAAGGAACCAGCTGTCGTTAAAACCACAGTGAGAAGTGTTATGAGTGAAATGAAGAATTTAGAAATTGAAAATCATGGTAGCGTTGTTGATCAGTTTAAAATTTACGACCATTTGAATAAATTGGTTAAACAAAGAAAGGAAACAGCAGAACAGTATTTGAAACCTGATCAGCCTGAAAGATTCAAGGAAATGGCAGAGGCAGAACTGGAAGAAGCAAAAATTATTGCAAAATACCTTACCGCTTTACCTGTTGCGACTGAAGAAGAAGTTAAAGCAAAGGTTGTTGAATTAATGAAAGCTGAGAATATTACTGACAAACGTAAATTATTTCCAAAGATTCCATGGAACAAAATCAACTCTGAATGGAAGGCAAGCAGAGCATTGGTCAGTGATGTGATTAACAAGTTATGAAGGCTATGAATAATCCCCATGTATATATATTTAGAATTTAATGATACAAAATTTTTATTTACCAGCTTGTTGAACTAAAGTTAAGAATTTCTCCTTACTAATCTCATTAACAAGCTCTTTCTTCTTACTGTAACCAATACCAGATTCTCTATTTAAATCTTGTTCGGTTGCTGTTTGTGTCATTAAGATTGCATTGAAAAGTTTAATAACACCTTTCTGAGCAATTTTCTTCAATTTCTTTTCCTTCTCAAGTACTTCTCTAGCTGTACTGTCATCTTTCGGTAATAAATCTTTTACTCTATTTGCTGTAAGTCTTTTCTTCTTCTCCGCAAGAAGCATTCTTTTAGCCTTTTCTTCAAGTTTCTCATTTTCAAAAGTTTTGAGCTCCTTCTTGGAACGAGCTAAAATAGGATCTTTACGATCATAAGCTTTCAAATGTGTATCTAACAATGCATTCATTGCATTGGAGAACTTTTCAGTTTCTTCCTTCTTGGAAATCTTTTGTTTCTTTTGTGGAACAGGTATGTCATCATCATCATCATCATCAGCAGCAGCATCGTCCTCCTCGTCGTCATCATCTCCGCTTTCAATTTCAACTTCTTCCCCTTCTTCTTCTTCTTCTTCTTCATCATCTCTATCAAATTCGCTCTCGTTTGACGTGTTGTTTTCATCAGATGTAGTTGAATCTGACTCCAACTCAGATTCTTCACCTTCACTTACATTTTTTTCCTGTTTCTTAGCTTTTCCAGACTTCTTCTCTTGTTCGAATCTCGATCTTTTCTTTGGAACCGCCAAAGTCATCTTCTTCTTTGTTATCTCTGTCTTTCTTACTGCACCGGCCATTACTTTCTGCGTGAACACTAAGGTGTCAAAGGCTTTACTTCCAGAAAGAGGCTAGACTGAAAATCTTTTGACCTAGATCGGTAGTCCCCAGTTACCGAAAAGAGAACGCGGCTCAGCGCTGTTGAAACCGCCCCCCCCCCCCCCACGACAGCGGCCGCTGTTGTGCCCACAACACACGCGCTGTCGCGACCTCCCAGTTGGGGAGGGAGAGAGAAACCCACAAACAGACTCTCTTCCCCCCGGGCACCGCAGCCACAGCCGACGCACGTCGCGCCTTCCTCTTCGGGCAATTACCCGGTGCGCGCTTAGCTCTTTCCGCGACTTTCATTGGCCGATTAGAAATTAGTCACCGGCCCGGTACAGGAAGCTGCAATCAGCCTGATTTTCTCGCCGTTTGAAAAAAAAACCCAAATTTGAAAAGATCTATAAAGTCACATGCATCCGCCCTGTCTGACTCATACTGTGAGGTAGCATATTATTCACCTCTCTTCTATTCTCTTTTTCTTTAACTTTCACAAGACAAAACAAACAAACAAACAACCGATAACTTATAGCAACTGCTTCTACAAACAATATACTTATTTACTCTTTTTTGGTCGAAATTATTATAACAGTTAGCCAAAATGTCAGCTTAAATAACACTTTTGTTTGAACCCCCTTTTCATTACGTTTTTTAAAAAATATTATCATCTCTAAATTTAATTTTTACATTAAATTTTTTTTTTAAAAAATAATTACTTGTTTGTTTCTTTACAAATCTAAATCAATACTTTATCAATATGTTACCGTGAATTTTAAATCAATTTAACAGTCCAATCATGGCTTTAATTAACCCCCCTTTACTCTATCTATTAATATTATAATTATAACTACTATCATTAATCCAACTATTAAAAATATCAATTTGTCTAAAATGTCCATGTTATTTGAAGAAAATCTATTTGCATTAAATGCAACTGCATCTTCTGCAGATTCTATCTTGCGTGAAGCTCCAAATCTTGAAAACAATAATTTATTATTGGAACACTTAGATTTTAACTTAGCAGAATCAACATCTTCTTTTAAATCTTTTGATTCTGATATTATCAAATCTGTTTTCTCAAACCCTACTGATCCATTAATTCCTAATGCAGATTCTTCTGAAATTGATGACGAATTAAGGGAAATTTTCGGCTTTGTTCCTGAAGTTAAGTCAATTGTTTCTGCTCCTGCTGCTACTGATTCCAATGCAATAAAGAAAGAAGAAACTGACGATAGTATTTTCAAAACTATTGAATTGGAAGCTAGATCTCATTCTACTGCTGCTGACTTTGTCTCCATTCCTGCATTAGAGATCAAACCAGCTATCTATTCTTCTCCTTCGGATTATACAGATTCTTCTGTTTCATCTAGTTGTAAGAGATCTTATTCTACTGCAGATTTGGGCTCAGATTCTCCTTCCTCCTCTGGAAAAGATAAATTAGGTTGTACCCCTTACACTAGAAAGCAGAGAAATTTACCTCTACCTCCAGTTGTTCCAAAAGGTGAAGATCTTGCTTCAATGAAGAGAGCTAGAAATACTGAAGCTGCTAGAAGATCTAGAGCTAGAAAAATGGAAAGAATGGCACAATTAGAAGAAAAATGTGAAGGTTTATTACAGGAAAACGATTCCTTAAAGAAACAAGTTGAAACTTTAAAGGCCTTATTAGCTCAAAGAAGTTAGACTTTCCTTTCATATAATTATGCTTTTTACTAATTTTATATCTTATTTATGTTATTTTCTATATTTAATTAACCTTAATCTATTTATTAAAATATCAAACAGACATGAATTATTGACTGAATTTGAAAGAATCTCTCATTAGACAGTAATTAGAGACCAAATCTGATTTTTTCACGCGCTAACAAAAAAATTTAATCAAGTAAAAAAATTTAAAATGTGATTTGGGATATTTGAGAGGTACGGGATTCGAACCCATGTCACCACCTTGGAAGGGTGGTATGCTAACCACTACACTAACCTCCCAAATCACATCAGCTAAAAACTTTAGCCCTAACTCACGGTGAGCAATTTTAAGCTTTCTGGTGGCTCAGCTTTCTTACATGAGCCGCTTCAGCTATCTTTCTTTCGTAGCTAATCGCTTCATTACCTCTCAGGAAATGATCAAAACACATAGAACAGTGTATTCAATTTTAGAGGAATGTGCAATATTAATACTACTTGAAAAAATACTGTATTAGCTATTAAATAACTCTTACAGGAACAAGCGAGCTCCTTTTAGAATAATGAACATTTATACCAGGATGAAAAGTAGGAATACAAGACGGTGGACAATGTATTCGTTTTCTAAGATTGTGTAATTAATTTTGTCAGCCTATGTTAATATTTAGGAAATATTTTGATAATGATCTAAATTTTTATATAATTTCTGAAGGCCAAAACATATCTTCTTTCAATGTCAAAGGAGTTTTGAACTTTCTGGAACAATTCAATATAGACATAAATGATATCCCAGAAAGATTGTGTGGGAAAAATTCTCTCTGGAGTGACTTCATAAAAGCGAATCGCTTAATCCGCTTATTAACGATGGCAAAGAAACCTTAGACGGCTCCAGTTTGAACAAAATATAACTCCAGACAACACCTGTTGCTCCTGGATTTACCATTAGTTTCATCTCAGGAAACAATCTAGATACTTCAGCATGAAGTAAAACAAAACACTGGCAGGTAATCTATCTGTCTATCAAAGTTAAACGCTACACCACCTCTCATTGGAGGATCAAATAGGACTACTAGTTGGCAATAGAATGTTATATCGGGATTAGAACTTAATGTATCAATTAAATACATACCAATTTCACAGTAAAATTCGTCGCGACGATTTTTTACATGTTTACATTTCAATAAATTATTAGTAGCACGCACGAATTTTTAGATCAAATCAGATCAGAATCTGTTTAAACAAGGAGTTTAAGACCGCTTGTTGTCAAAAGTAATACGTGGATCACGCATTGTTATCGATAACAGCAACACATTTTGAAGCCAACAGCATCAATTGCTTAATATAGAAATATGTTTGATCTAATTTGGTATTTGCTTTCTCCATTGACTTCAATATCGTTACCTTCATATGAGTCAAATAACAGCACCCACACTCCAATTTTAAAATCAGTCAACACACCATATTATTTACAAGGAGAAAACGAAGATTCGATAGTTCTTCAGATAAAATCACTCACATACGTGTTTTACAGATATCAAATTGCGAATTTAAAACCTTTTTTAAAACAGAACACAGAAATCAATGATTATGACTTTGATTACATTCAACCTGGAAAACACCTTATGAAAACCAAAGGTTCTAATAGAAATGGAATTTTGATGAATGAAAGGCTCGATGAAGTCTACAACATAACTCAATTCAAAAAACAGTTGATAAATGACCCTTATAGGATTTTAATTGATTATAGCAAGAATAAATTTAGATCTTTGCTGATATTAAGTGAAGATCCAAAACGATACAATTTTAATGAGATACCCACCCTAAATAATTCAAATTTTCAATTCCTTGTGTTGGAACCGAATGCCTCACATGCTGAGTACACCGATGTTTTGGTTTACAAGTCTGGTATTTATAGTGAACACAGAGTCAATGACAAAATCAAGATACAAATTTTAGATAATATCATAAGCAAGAAATTAAAAGATCCAGGATTGTCTTTTAATAAAGATGATAAAGCTTTCATAATAAAGTCTTATGTTGAAAAGTTGGCATTTTATGTTCAAACGCAGAGAATATATAAATCCTCTTTGAAATCTAAAGAACGGGAGAAGAGGGAGCGTTTATACAAATATACAAATGACAATACTATTCAAACATACAAGAGTCTGAAATTAGAGAGAAAAAAATTAAATTTGAAAGAAGCTATAGCGGATGAGAACTTTGATATAGCAGATAAATCCGATTACCATTATTATTCTGATGCCGAAACCGCTGACTCCCAAGCATCAAGTAGCACGAGTAGCATTAACTTTTCTAAACTCTTCACTCCGGAAGAGAAACAAATTTGTCATGATCACAGTAGGTTGGCCGTACGGATAAGAATTGAAAGGGAAAGAACAGTAGTGTCAACTAAAAATGTATAGATGTCATACTTGAAAAAGTATGCTGTATTATTGTTATATATATATGCCTGATAATTGATGAGCTTGCTATGATATTTCAAAACTGTAACGCGTCACAATACTGTTGACATAGATCACTTAAGTGATCAAGTTTTGAGTCATTCAAAACGTTATAGCAGAGGTTGCCTTTGGGAAAATCGTAGTCAATCATAAGAGTTTGTATCAAATTGATGCTTCTACTAAACCTCATAATTAGTCTATTCTTTCTTTCCGTTTCTGTAATATCTTTAACTTCATTGTCTATCTCCAAACGATTCATTTCTTCATCAATATGCTCAATTTCAATTAAAAATCCTTTAAAAGCACCATGCAATAGACAATTGCTAGTTCGAAGTGTGAACGTTTCTCCAGTCTTAATTCCACTGCCATCATCTAAACTTACTTGAATCAAATAACCAAGTCCACCTTGACCACGAATCATTTGCTTTAAGGTCCACAGGCTTTGAAGTTTTGATGCCAGCATGTATTCAAGATTTTCCTTTGTATTTGTGCTCAAGTTATTGCAGCATCCATTTTGAATGTGTTTCAGCAACCTTTTACGTCTTCTAATCTCATCGAGCGATTTGGCCTCAAACTTAGAAAGCACCATATCATCATCAACTTCTGTTTGGTTTTCAGTATCCACAATTTCATGCATGGATACATCAGTTGAACTTGCAGTAGCTTCAAATTCGTTAGGTTTTACATCCATCATTTCCACATCTTCAGTTTTAGGTTCCTTTTCGGTCTTCGATGATGTCTTATCTCCATTCACTATTTTCTCCTCCTTCACTCCTTCATCTTCATCTTCATCTTCATCCTTATAGTAATTTAACCCTTTTGTAGTAAATGATTCAAGAGCGTTAAGTATATTAGTAGAATTCGGGACGCAGGTGACAACACTTTTGTTATTATTTATGATACTGATCATTCTATTTCCACCTTCCTCTGCATTGAGATAAGAAAGCTGCAGTGTATATAAGTATCTATTTGGAACTTGTCTTGGACTAGTGTTAAGCGGTCTGCTATATTTATTATTCAAGAAGATACCTAACTCAAACTCCCAAGATGGGAGGGTTTCTGGGTTTTGATTCATAATCTGGTCATGAAATTGGGTAATCGTGGTCGGGGTTGCTTGATCGACAAACAAAACAGCAGTAACCATTATATGATTGTGAACCAAAGTAATGCAATGTAATGCATCAGCTTGCAGGAAAAGACAGTTTTCAAAAATCAATATGCAAAATTCATGAAATTTTGTAACACATTTCTCCTGACAATATTTAAGGCCTAATGCACACGTTACTTGAGGATAAAAGACGACTACTAGAAGGCATAGAATTACTAGATCATGCCGTAACTAAACGAATTAGATTAAACCCAAAGATTTACCAACCAGATGACTCAAGATTGAATCATCGGATATTAACAGAAAATACTTTAGTTCCAGATGCGTGCACAATGTTACAACAACATGAAATCAAAAAACTATTTGAAAAGTATAGAACAGACAGATTAGAGCTAGTAACGTTGCTTCATGATGATGACGCTATCTTGAGGGACTTAAAAGATCTCAAGGATTCGAAGTTTGAAGATGGCGATTTTTCTTCATTCTTATTGCTTTGCCAAAACGAGTTAAATGCATCCGAACATGATGAGTATCCCGAGGACCATGACATTTATGATTTATTTTCATCTAATAAGAATTTTAAGGATATTAAACGAATGATAGAACATTTAGAAAATCCAGTAAATAAAAGGATGCATTCCTTAGAAAACAAGACAAAATCCCGAAAGAAATTGGAAAAAGGAATAATGAAATCTGAAAGGTATAATGTGTTAAGTTCCTACACAAACGATTTGAATCTTTCTGTATTATTTACCCCAACAGAATTATTCGGATTGCAATTGGATTTAAAATCATATTATCGACAATGGCTTTCACTCCCTCGACAAACGCCATTCAATCTAGATGCAATTCCGAGATACAGGAACTATCTTATTCAAATACACAGTCGTGATGACACAATAAGACTTGAGTCCCCTCAGTATTCTTCATATTTGAAAGGGTTGTTATCTTATCTTGAGTATTACATTCAACGTTCTAATCCACTAAAAGAATACCAACATGATGCTGAATATACTCAACAATTTTCCTGCCCCGAATTTTATTGTTTGGCATGCAATAAACTATTCCCGAAGGATTCTGTATATCAGTCTCATCTTCAAGGAAAGAAACATGTGAATGCGTTAAAGAGAAATGTACAAGTTCTTCAAATGGAGTCGAAAATTGCAACCTTGTTTTCAAAAACTGAATATCTTAAAATCCAATTAGAAAGTACTATTCATAATATAGAGAGGGAGGAATTGCTTACAGTTAGGGAACGTGAGCTAGAAAAACAAGATGGGTCAAAAAATATTAAAACAACACTTACAGATACATTACCTTTATCAATGTTCTACGGTTCAGACTGGAAGCTTGTAAGTCAGAAACTTAATCAAGATGCCACTAATGAAGATTCAAGCGATGATGAGCTTGATGAAAAATTGACCAACCCTCTTAATATACCACTAGGTTTAGATGGAAGGCCTATTCCTTTTTGGCTTTATAAATTGAAAGGTCTAAAGTATGAATTTGATTGTGAAATATGTAAATCAAAGTTTAAAGGAAGAGGAACTTTTGTCAAACACTTTAAAGATGAAAATCATATAAATGGATTGAAGGACTTGGGCGTGGAAAAAGATTTTCATGATTTCAAGGATTTGAGTAAAATTGATGAGGTGAAAGCGTTACTTGCTAATATCAAAGCCAAGACTAGAACCGAGGCACAATTTTTGGATGATTCTCTTCAAGTCGAAGATGACCAAGGTAATGCTATGAGTAAAAAGGTTTACGATCAATTATCCAAACAAGGTCTTCTATAGCTAGGGACTTTTATAATATACAAATTTATAGAACACTAGATAATATTAGTTCAAGAACTTGGTTGCACAGCACCAGGCTTATACTTTTTGAGATAGCTTTCGCATTCACTTTTCAATTGATCGTCCTTTTTTTCGATTGCAATATTGTACAATTCACTCAGAAATTCGACACAGTAGTCAAAAACAGGGGGTCTGAACATTATGAGATAGAGTAAAGGCTGGAAGCCAAGTTTGAATCTAATTGGATCCATACAAATCGACTTCAGTTTAGAGATGAGCTCTAGATTGAGATAAGGAAGTTCACTGAGTAGCCTTATAAAGATGTTTCTATCAGCGGGTTCAATGAATGGAACCAAAAAATCCAAGACTAAGGTAGTATATTTGAGGTAGATGGACCTTTCCATACTTAACTCATCTATTTTATTCACTATAAATTCATCATAATATTCTTCATTGAGCCAAGCAATCACATCATCAATTCTTCCTTTTATGTCTTGCTTGAAATAACTAAATAGGGAATCTCTTATGTAATTGGATATCTCAGGATTTAATTTTGTTCCCCTGGTTGCTAGCCTGGACAAAACTTTAGTCCACCTTTTGTCTGCTCCCGACTTCATAGAATTAGAAATAAAGTTATCGACAATTAATTTCAATTGATCCTTCTTTTCGTTGGGATCGGCAAATTTAGGTAACGGTAATTCAAAATTCTTACTTTCTAATTCAAAATCAAAGTCATCATCAGAACTATTTTCAGTTTTCACTTCTGATTTCACTGCAGTGGGATCATAATCTTCTTCATCTGACTCTTGATTAATATCTGCAGGTTTAGTATTGACTTCTCCTTTTTCAAGATTGGATACCTCTTCCCTTTGCTTTAGTTTAGCGTACAGTTTTTCATATCTTGATGCAACTAAATTCAAAGCTTTATCAAGTTTGACACCATCAACACTTGATATTGCAGTAATTATGATTCGATTTAGTAGATCAGATGGTAGAGTTGAAATGTCAAAGTTTGACAATGCATCATGGGGGTTAATTAATTGGTAAAGACTTTTGAAAGTTTCTGACTTGACAATATTGGATTCATCGTAAAAGTCAACTGATAAATTATTAAGCTTTCGTTTTTTATTCAATCCTTCCACATCTTCTACTTCATCATTTTCCAATGACAATATACCTCTTTTCTTTTGTTTATTTGAATTCTCAACCATATATGACAACTTATTACTAAACCTTGCCTTTAAAGGTGGATCTTTTTCTATAAAACCTCTGTTAAGTAGCATAGTCATCAACACCTTATCAATTCTATCGTTGAACCTCCTATTAAGACGTGCTTTTAATGCATTGGTTTCAAACCTGGGAACTATCTTGTATTGTGACTCATAAGCTAAAATAAAGTTCATGAATACGTTGGATAAAAAGTTTGGTCTGAGTTTGAATAAAGTCATCAAAACAGTGGCAATGATAGAAAATAAAGATGTTGGAAGCAATAAGTCTTTGCTCAATAATGTGAATAGCATATCTATTAACATATGACTTTGATTGTTCAAACTAGAGGTATAGAGAAAAGGGTGACTTTTGCTTACCAAAGCAATAGATATGTCGGTAGTATCATCAAAATCTTCTTTTTCTATTTGTTGTTGTTGAGGTGGTGGCAATTGCGTCTTGATAATTCTACCAAACAATCTCAAAATAGAAATTTTACATCCAATTGACCTATAAAGGTCCGTATCTTTATTAAGTGGTGGCAAAGGATATGCCGTAGAGAATTTGGCGATAAGAAAATCCTTCAACTCAGAAATTTTCTGCCAGGTTTCTTTTTCAGGGTTATCAATTAGATGTAAGAACATTAAGTCAAAAGTTGCTGCAAAAATGGTAATTGATTTCTCAATAAGGTTATAACTAATGTTTTCGGCATTAACATCTGCTTCTTCATTAATTATAAACCTCGAAAGAGTAACGACTAATTTAACAGAATTTGCAGTTCTCAAGCTAAAAGAGGAGATCTCTTTCGAGACAAAAGATTTATAGATAAATTTGAGACATTGAGTTTGTAACTTTGTGTTATTGACTGGTTGGGCTAAACTAATCGCAATAATTGTATCTAAAATTTGAACAAAATAGTTGTTGTTTTCGAAAGCAAGTTTAGCAGCCTCTTC
The DNA here is from genome assembly GCA_039700735.1 of Pichia pseudocactophila. Lineage (NCBI taxonomy): Eukaryota > Fungi > Ascomycota > Pichiomycetes > Pichiales > Pichiaceae > Pichia > Pichia pseudocactophila. Next base: position 96,865 of record JBBJZV010000103.1, read on the forward strand.
AATTTGTTTCAGTTGAAGCTCTAATTGGTCTGAAGAGTTATTTGATGAGGTTTCAGTAGACATGTTGATAAATTGTTTGGTTTATTCAACCAAAAATATGGAACAGAAAACAAGAAATAGTTTAAGGTTTCGTGTAAACAAAACAAAATAAGGTGAAAAGAATTAAGAGAGTTTACTTTGTGTAATTATCAGGCCACAAGATCGAAACGTTAGCGTACTCACTGTTGCCTGCTGAACAAAGGGAAAAAAAGAGCATGAACAGCTGCAAGATAGTTTTGGATGACAACAATTTTCATTCTGAGCTCGAGGTTAAAATTGAGATCTCCTTAAACTATTAAAATTTGCAAGAAAATCGCGGCACTGTGTTTTGGTCACGTGCAGTCAACATTGAAATCTTCTAGATGATGGCTCAGCACTTTGATGATTCGGTTTAAAGCTTGTGGCTATCGAGTTATTATACAATAGTTTTAGTACATTTAACTATATAGTTAGATGGCCTTTACAACCCTATCATGGGTTAGACATATTGTGTTGTTCGTAATTCGCATTCTGTTGGTTTTCTCCACCATTATATTGCTGATATTGTTGATACTGTCCATTGTATTGCCCATTGTATTGCCCATTGTATTGGTTATTGTATTGTCCAGTATACTGACCACCATATTGCTGACCATTGTAATGACCACCATATTGTTGAGTTGAATAATGCCCACCATATGGCTGTTGTTGCTGCGGTGGTTGTACCTGCTGTTGCTGATGTGCGTAGTGGTTATATTGGTTATATTGATTGTATTGATCGTACTGCTGATATTGAGGATGGTATTGATTGTATTGAGCATACTGAGATTGTTGATATTGACCATATTGAGGTTGTTGATATTGTTGAGTTGGTATACCTTGTGGCTGAAACTCAAATTTAGAAGAAGTAGGCATTTGTGAATTGAATGGTGCTGGAGCTGGAAATCGATCTCTTCCAGCACCTCTTCCACCTCTTCCACCACGCCCTCTTCCACTCCGTCCCCTTCCTCTTCCACGACCCCTACCAAAGTTCCTGCCTCCATTAATCATATTATAATATTGCGACTTTTGTGCACCATTTTCGGCACGACCATACTGCCTTCCATCTTCAAAACCTGGATCTAAATCTATTTCAATATTCTTGCCATTAATTTTTGTTTTGTTAAGATACTTAACCGCATTCAATGCACCCTTCGGGGATTCAAATTCTACAAAACAAAACCCAGTTGGTGACTGGTCATGGGCATTGAGGCCCATGATAACTCTCGAAATACGGCCTGCCTTAGAAAAAGCTTCATAAATTTGTTCTTCGGTTGTGCTTAGTGTAAGATGACCAACATAGACAGTACCTGAAGTCATTGAGTTCTTCAATTTGTTGTAACCATTCAATTCATCTCTACGGGCTCTATTAATTAGGTAGTTTGAAGGTCTATCTAATCTCGATGTTGCACTAGAAAAGTGAGGTTCATCAAATTCCCTCAAATGTGAGATCTGTGGTGTTCCTTCCATGACTGTTTCCTATAGAGCAGGCTATGAGGTATGTATTATCTTGTTAGGCCTACTTTTGCTGAACACAAATTTTACCCGGTAAAAAAATGAGAATTAGCTTGTGCAGTAAAATTTCGAAGTTGAATTTCAACATGAAATTTCCGTTAAGTATGTGTGAGTATCGTAGTATAACTCAACAAAACTGAAAGCAATGTCTGCAACGTTGAGATCACTTCAAATACGTAGCTTTTCTTCTACAAGAACCTCAAATTCTGTTCTTGATTATTTCAAGTTTTTCAAAAAGAAATCAGTAAATGAGCAAGGAGCTGCAGTTAAAGAAACTAAAGAGGTTATCGAAGAAGTGAAGGAAAAACAAGATGAAATTGCAAACAAGGCAAATATAGAAATCCTGGGTGTCAAAAACCCAAGATATATTGATCCAAAGATTATAGAAAAGAATCTAAAAGGATTTAAGATTCATAGGTGGATACCTAAATCTAACGAACTTTCACAGTCTTTGACCAAGGACAATTATAAGACTGAAATTAACAAAGCATTATCAAATATTTTTCCTGAAGGAACAGATCTTAATAATCTCTATACCAGATTCAAAATTTTCAAGCAAGTTCAACAGACTTTCATAATTGAAATCCCTGATTCTCAATTTTCCTTACTTAAAGACAAAAAATCCTATGAAATATATTTATTAGAACATCTTAATCCAGATCTCAAACTTTCTAACAAAACAGAATTTACGCCCGATGCTGTGGACTTTGCACCTGGTCAATTTGAAGGTACAAACGTGTTTGTTACGAAACATGTTTTCAATACTGAAAAGGAAAAGAAATTCAAAAAACTTCTCAGAAAAGCATCTAAACTTCAAAAACAGTCATTGCAGGAATACATTGAAAAACGCCCAACTGCTTGAATTTACTGACAGACTCTACCTTTCAGTGTTTTGTACGTTTATAAACTATAAATCCATGTAAATATTACCTATTTCTTCCTTGATAATGTGAAGACGACAATTATACTTGCTGCAAGTGTGAACATTGCGGCGGATAATAACACCGAACTATTTCCTGTACTCGATAGTTTAGCAGGTTTAACATTCTGAGATTTGGACTTGGGAGCTGCCAAAACTAATTCAATTTTATCACGTTGTAAATTATTCATCAAAAGAACACAATCTTTCAAATCTTTATCATTGTTAATAAGAATAATATCGTCATCTTCATCAAAATATGATATTTCAAAATCTTTCCCTGATAAGTTCTTTATTTCTAACGGGGTTAGTTCTTCTGTAATTATTTTTTTGAATTTGGCAAATCCTTCACATGGTTGATAGCCAATTCTATGCATATTTCCACCCAAAACTCTGAATTTAAAGAAACAAATTTCATTATAATCAACAGTACCAAGTGACAGTAACGAATGCATACGTTTAGGTTTGTGTGATATCGTAGTAATTGAGGAAATGTTGAATTGTTCAATTTCATCAATAGAAACATCTGCAACAGTTTCGTCGTAATCACCATCATCATTACCAATACTCAAAAATTTATCAAAATCTTTAGCATCAATACCATCAAAACCATCATCTTCATCATTTAATGTTTCCATTGTTTGAATTTGCATCAAAGTAAAATTGGTCAGTCTGATTATATCCACAACTCCAACAATCTCGTTAGTTTCATCATCAATAACTGGTAAATTAAGGTATTTTCCCTCAAACATCTGTTTCAATGCATCATTAATTGACATATTTTTGGAAGCCATGGATGGATCCTTTGTCATAACTTGTTTCACTAAACATTCATTCGGATTGAGTCCCTTGCTCAATACTCGTGAAACAATATCTTTTGAGGTAATAATACCATTAATCTCCTCATTATGATCTCTGACTAAAAGAGCGGTGGTATTTTTATATTTCATATGCATGGCTGCATCATATATCGTTGAGTTTGCCAAAATGTAAATGGGAGTTGTTGAATCTTCATTTAGTAATTCTTCCAGTACTGGACCACTCAAAAGCTTCTTCATACTTTCAAAATAAGTGATAATAAATTTATTATTACCAAAGTTTTTGCTAACTGTACCCATAGCATCATATAAATTCTTTGAATCTTTATATAATCTTTCTAATTTCTTAATAGCTTCTTTATAGCATTTTGTTATATCTAAAACACCAACAATCTGGTTTTCTCCATTTACAATTGGTAAGTGTCTAAAATGTTTTGCCACCATTAAGTCCAATGCATCGGAGGCTCTCGTATTAACCTTAGCACACATTGGATTCGATGTCATGATTTTATCAACGGTAGTACTCTGTACTTCTAAGTTATTACTTACAACTCGAAAAGCTAAATCTTTTGCTGTAAAAATACCGAGTAATTCTTCCTTAGAATCCACCACAAGCATATAATGCTCATTAGCTGACAACATTGCCTGTGCAGCTTCAAATATAGTTTTGTTTGGCCGGCATGAGAGTGGTTTTGAAGGATTTAATGACATTACTGTAGCAGGCCCCACTTTGGTATCATTTTTATCTATACTTTGATTAGTCATTGATATAATTTCTTCAAGCTTCTTTGAAATAGAAGAAAGTCTAATCAAAGTTTCATGGATTTGAATTGTAATATGTGATAAATATTATTTGTGAAATTTGCGGATCTAAGCAATGTTTTCTTTATACCCTTTTCGGATTGTACGCGAGTGCATCATTATTTAATTAAATCTCTTAGTACGTTACATAAAGCAATATAAATCAATCCTCAGCTAATGGATCCATAAAATAATTAGGAATGTTTAACATATTATGGAAAAAGTTGTCCTTGCTGAATTCCATTCCCTCGGGATACGTTAGTGAGACAGTTGGATGATGTGAAGGTGAGAGTAAAAACTCAACATTTGGAGTTCTTGTCGGATTAGAATTTGCAAGTGTTTCTTTTGTAATTACATTTGGTTGTTCTGATGGAAAGACTTGATTTTCGTAGTATGGCATCTTACAGAATGGTTTAACTTTATTGCCTTTCCTTAAATCATTTTTTAACAATACTACCTCATCAATCGTTTTTACACCATTTTTAATATTATTGATATCATCAAGAATTTCTATTCCTGGAAGATCAAATGGTCCAAATCTTGCTGCACATGTATGATAAGTTGCATATAACATTGCCTTTAAAACGTAATTAATATGTCTAATTCTTTCACTAGTGTTTTCAAATTCAGATTCTTCTTTTAAATGGATTTTTAAACAATCAATCAGTAATTTGAAATCTGATTCCATTTCTACCAATCTTTTCTTGGTATAAACATAATAAGCACAAACCAAAATAAATGCATGGAATGGATAGAAAGCAAAATAATTTGTGAAATTACCAAAATTACCATCAACAACAAATGAAAGCCGCAGAATACTTCTAGCTGAAACCAATTGTTCTTTACAGAGACTAATTTTAAAAGGTTCTGAGAATTGTATAACCCAATTCTTGATGTATGCTCTATGAATCATTAATCTAAGATGATGGTATCTTACATGAAATTCGGTAGCCATATACATTTTGTATAATGAAAGTTTTGAATTTTGCTTTTTCATACTATTGATAAATTCAAGAATTTCATAATCATTATCACCATCTCTTGGTTGAATTTCTAATGGAATATTTTTCCTCCAACAATCTAATTCATGTAATGTATCAACTAAAAGATAATTTACCTTCTTTTTTGTCATATTTTTCATTGCATTTGCTCTAAAGAATCTATTATATATCTTTGAGCATAATAAAGCATAATCAACAAAGACAAATTGCTCTAAAATAGTTGCTTTATTAAAATTTTTAAGAAATGGTGTTAAAGCAGCACGAATTTCGATGCCACGTTTTGATCTCATTGATTGACTTTCTCCCTCTTTTCCATTAACATTTTCTGCATCACTTTCAAAATCATTTGAAGACCAAAATGCTTCAAATCCTGGTAAAGGGGGAGCACTAACATCTGAATCATTAATTACAGCAGTATGCCCCCAACGTATACACATTTCTTTATCAATCATATAACATGTCCACCATAAATTCAATTTTAAATTACGTTCAGTACTTTCTAATCCTCTATAAGTATCTTCCAGATGTAAACCTAATTCTTGAGCTTGTCTAATTGCAGTACTAGAAATTAAATAAGCAGCTCTTGACAGTGATACACAATCAGCATAAAATGATAATAGTAAAGAGGCACTAATAGCTAATAAACCACCAGAAATAACAGAAACTCTAACATAATAAAAGACAGCATTATCTAATATTTTTTCTTGAGTATCTGCAAAATAGGACAGTCCAGGGAAATTTTCATCACCTATAGTTTTTGTTCTTACCATTTCACAAACAATTTCTGATGTAATTAAAAGAAATGCATTCATAAGAAAATATTCTGGATAAGTAAATTTAGGTTCAGGTATTAAACCATCTCTATGATCACAATATGATTTGAATAATTTTTTCAAGTAAGATATGTCAACTAAAAGCAAAACTGATGTACATAATCCAATTTTCTCCAGTAAATAAAAAATGATCTCTCTACTTGGTAAAGGAGATAATTTTGTTTCTGGGATTGGATTTTTCCAAACTGACATTACACGAGCTTCGCATGGAGAAACAATTCCTAAGATTTTCCTCAAAGGTGATAAAAGTTTTGGATCAGACATTTTATTTTCTAATGATATCAAACCAATTTTTGATAAAAAGAAAATTGCAGTATGTGTAAATAATCCATTAAATTGATCTGCCTTAGTAAAATCATAGCTTTCATCTGTAGAACCATCACCATCACCATCACCATCATCATCATCTCCTTCATTTGAAAGAAGTAAGTTAGTTGAATAATTTTCAGTTCCATTTAATGGGAAGCTTTGTGGAGTTATTGAAGATGATAAAGAAGAATTTTTTGGTGTGAAATTGTTATTGATTGAAGGGCTTGAAACTTTATCAATTAGTACCGATAACATTGATTCTAATTTTTGCAATCTATTCTCAATATTTGTTTCATCTACATGTTTAGAAGTTACAGAAAGATTTGAAAGCATTGAAGGTTTGTAAATTTGTTGAGTATTATGATCAAATGAAGGAGTAGCGGGTATATAATTTGGTTGGTAATTGAATATATCGGGTTGAAGTGGCGAAACTTGAGATTGAAATTGATTCTGAGAGTTTTGATTGTAATTGCTTGGAATAAAAGGAGTTGGGGGTATACTTGGTATATTTGAAAGTGTAGGAAGTGTATTGAGATTAGAGTTATGAAAGAGAGGTATCTGTTTATTTGTTGAAGAACGACCTGTTAAGTCTGTTAGATTATATTGTGATTGTGATTGTGATTGTGATTGTGATCGAGGCTGCAGAATTGTATTTTTATTCATGGTAATATTATTGTTTATAGTTGAATGAATTACAGATTCAGATTCAGATGATTTTGTAATTGTAGATTGTTGGACTTTCCGTGGTCTTCCTCTCTTTTTCTTTGGTTTCTCATCATCATATACAGTAGGTTCACGTTTCATTGGTTTTCTCATTTTGAAAACATAATTGTATGTGCATGAATTAGAAGTTTTAGAACAACGTGAACAAGGTTTTTCACCATCACATTTGACTTTCCTATATCTACATTGATCACAAGCTTTACCTACTTTCCCACTTTTGGAAGATCTAGCCAAATCTTCTTGTAATTGAACATGATTATCATCTAGATCTTGATGTGAAGGATGATGTAATAATGAAGAGTTATTGTCATTGTCTGCTGAAAATTGGGCTGGGGATAAAGAATCTGTATTCGGGGTTGAACCAGTAGAACTCGATTCTGAATTAGCCAGAACTCTGCTTGAACCATCGGTGCCGCTAGCAGTGTTAGTGCCAGTACCAGTATCAATATCTTGATCCGCAGAGTGACACATGGTACTATTGGTAGTATTTGTATTAATTTTATTATTATTATTATTGAGGAACGTTGTAGTTGGGGTAGGATCGACTATAGATACCGCTGCAGTTTGGTTGAAAACAGTGTCAGAAGCAGTGAAAGGACTATTGTTAGTCAAAGAACCATCGATGATGTTCTTTTCGGTCGCATCAGGTACCGCCGTGTGGAGGTTGTGCTGAGAAGAGTCCATTTTGGGTCCAGGCTGACTTTTAAGAGGGTACGTGTAAGACATGTAGGAGGGAGGGGGCAGCAAGACTAGTTCCGTGAAGAGGGTTGTATTGCTCTGTGTTTACCTGTGTCTGTAGAGACGGTGCAAGGTTCCAACAGATCCGATTTGTCTAGGCGTTTCCTCCTTCAGATCTGTCCCATCCCATCCCAGACTGACCGACCGACCGACCACCGACATCATCTACATACATTACCTAAGAAATACTGTGCACTGCCTCGAGTCCCTCCCCCTCCCACGAGGTGCACGGGTTTGCTGCTGCTCGGGTAAACCTGCCAGTCTCACAGTCTCCGAGGTTTCGAGATTGCTGCCGAGGAAAACCGTAAAAGTGCCACCTCGAAAATTCCCCAGACGTCACGCCCCGCTTCCCACTCCCCACGCCTTCATTTTTTTCCCCACGCGCGCGCTCGGAGTTCCGCGGGACCCTATTCTTAGCAATTTTATTAGCGTACAATGTAAAAAATAGCTCCCCGTGACTGTGACACATAACGTTTCTAAATGGAATAAATATACAAAGAGCTGTGGCTCGGACAGGTCCGTGATGGTATTTGTACGTACATACAGACTGTCTTGTCCCTCCGCTTTCTTTTGCCTTCTTTATCCACGTCTTCTCATACCTGTAGCACAACTAACAATGAGCTTGCTGGATTTCCCCCAACATATTATGGACGACATCTACAATAACCTAGATCAGTCGTCCATCTTTTCTCTCAAGCATTCTTGCTCCTTTTTCCATATAGTTTCAAATCAATATGTCTTTCAAAATCTTTATTTTTACAATGAGCAAACTCAGAAACTACCTTTAGAAAATATCTCCTCTATATTCAAGTTGCCTGCAACAATGATTCCAATTTCAAAACTGACTCCTTTCACAGCTTTCTTATCTTCAAATACTCAACTTATTGATTCTATTCAATCTATAAAGTTTTCATCAAATGAAATAGATCCAGCTATTGCATCTTTACTTAAATTGTTAATTTCTTCAAATCCAAAAAATTTACAAGAAATTAAATTTGATTCACCTAATAGTGATTTTCTATTCTTTTTGATAGATAATAACGATGGCTTTAAAAATAGAAGTCCAAATAGGCTGAATAAAATTTATGAAAATGATGAACTTATAGATACCCAATTTTTATCTTCAACTCCAACTCAACCTTCACCCTTTGCACAAAATCCAGAATTTATTGATATTAAAACTTTAATGAAAACTTCATCATCCGAAAATCATCAACTTTCTACAAATATCCCATTACATTTGAAAACTTTACAACTCTTTTCAGTTTATGATATTGATCTTATTAAAGATAGTAATCTGGAATTTACAAAACTTGAAATTAGTATTCAAAATGCTTTATTTGATAATCCTTTAGATATACAAATTGTTAAAAATTTATCAAATTCTCTTAAGACTTTAAAAATTTTAAATACTGCCTCATTTGATTATGTTTCTGATGCAATATCAAAATATGTTGAAAATAATCATATTCAATCAAACTCTTTGTTTAAAAATTTAGAAGTCTTAACTTTAACTTTAACTGAAAAGAATAATATTAAAACTTTACAAACTCTTAATTCTTTCCATTTCCAAAATTTAAAAAATTTGGAAGTTAAATTTAGTAGATTTTCAACTCAAACTTTGGAATCAGATAATTTGAAAATTGTTGACCTCTTAAATTCAAATATACCTTCAAATCAATTAACTTCTGTTTCATTAATAAATCTTAATAATTACAATATGCTTAACGATAATATTTTCAGAAATGAAATTTATGATGATACAAACCTTTGCTTTGCTCTTTTAAACCATTCAAATATATTTACCCCAAATTCAAATTTAAAATATCTTAATATTTGTTTAAATACTTTCTTAACAGTTGTTAGAGCAGTTAAAGAAGGTTCTAATTCATATAAAACTTTTGTTGTTGATGATCATTATTTTGATAGAAAGAGAGAACTTTTCAATAAAATACTTGACTTAAAATCTTTGAATACTTTAATAATACCAGATTTCTTATTCAATTGGCTACCATTTTTGGATTTTGGTACAACTTTTAATACAGATTATGATAATAACTATGCTGATCTTAATAATATAACTTCAACAATGATTATTAGAAATCTTTACACTAGATTTAAAGATTTTGAAGTTAAATCAGGTCTTGACATTGTGAAAAATCCAATGAATTTCAATGGTAGATCAATATTCTTAGATTTTTACCTTAATGAACTTGCTCCAATTATGCTTTATATTGCAAACAGTTTACCAAATCTTAATATGCTTAATTTGGGTGGAATAATGATAACTATTCATCGTAGTATCATAGATCCTACAAAGATTGAAAAATTAGAAGGTGTCTACGATTCATGGGTGTTTATAAATTGCCCAATAGAGTAATTGGGCTTTTCCTTCAAATCGCGCTCTCTCTTTCTGCATTTGAAATTTAACTGCAACAATTTAAATTTTATCAAATTTAAATAAATTCAATTAGACAAAACTCTTGATCTATCACATTTCATACATGGATCTATATTGAATTTTTATCTTTTTTCCCCTCCCTTTTTTATAAGTTATATAAGTTCATTATTTTTAGTGAATTAAGTACTACGGTTTCATATTATAATAAATAGCATGATGCAAACAAATTCATCTCCTTGGAGATCAATAACTTCAAGTTTATGTCAGGTGATAAACAAAACACCAGAAAAGAAACCAAAGAATGAATTTAATATATCAGGATCTCCCTTACCGAATACTTTCAAATTTACTCCAACGAAGGGGAAAAAGATTTATCCAACACTGAATCCTCCAAGTGATCAACGTACATCACGTCGATTAACTTTAAATTCAAGTCCCTTACATAACCAAGATAGTAATGAAAGCTATTTAAATAAAGAGAATTTATCGTTTGTTCATGCAATGGATACATTACAAACTAAAATGTTTTCATCTAATATATCCAACAAAGTTTTAAACGAATTTAGTTCTAGATATGATAAAGTACGAGATGAGAAGATTAATAATATAGTAGAATTGAATAATACAACGACAAATGAAGAATTAAATAGGAGACGTTCTGATAGGTTTTCTGCAACTCATAGGAATAGGTTTAATCGTATGGAATCAATTGCATTCCATTATGCTGCAATGCGAAAAGAACGTAAAGATTCAGTACAACGAAAATTAACAAGTGATAATGATTTCCTTACAAATGATATTGTTGAAGATATGGAAACTCATTTATTGACTCCTGGGGATAAAAGGTTAAATTTAAAAGCAGTTGAAAGTGCAACTAAACGTTTGAAATTAGATGAAGAATTGAACTTTAAAGAAATTACAAAATTAGATTCAAGTCCTATAAAGAGTACAAACCAAAGAGAAAATTTGAAAAAACTCTATCAGGGGCGACTACGTCAAGAAAGAGAATCAGATAATGAAATATCAACTATACCAAGCTATTTACAACCAACTAAGGCATCAATTCAAAGATCTTCATCTTCAAGATCCATATCACCATCAAAATCAAATACATCATTAAAGCTTAACAATAATTTAATGTATCCAACTCCAGATTTGAGACCACAACAAAATGAACATGTTAATTCAAAATTATCAAGATCTCCTTCAATTTCACCAACAAGGTCATTATCAAAATTATCACCATCTCGTGCTTGTTCTAATCTTAACAAAATTTTAACATCATCACCAGTAAAGACAGAATTAGAGTCTGAATCAGATATCGAACAATTACCACGTACAAGGATACCAAGAAGTAAAACAATAAACAGTGTAAGGAATGGTAATAATGAGGTAACTTCGATCTTACCTAGATCAAATACTTCTGGATCACTTCGAAATAATTCAATATCAGCTTCTTCATCAATACCGCGTTTAGCTCGCTTGACCAACGTTGAAAGTAAAGTTGAGTCAAAATTGAAAAAATGGCGATATTAAAATTGAAAGAAGTTGGTAATTCTTTATTTATAATTTATAATATAGTAAGTAGTAAAGAGATTTGTGAAGAAATATAATAATTAGTTAAATAAAAAAAGTTTGATTCAATTACTTTGATAAGTAAATTGCCTGTCCGTCCAAGCTGGGACTCGAACCCAGAATCTTCGATTTAGGAGATCGACGCGTTCACCATTACGCTACGTGAACAGTCAAATTTAGTCACTTACAAAGCAGCGCAATTTTTCCACTGCGCCACATGAATCAAAACACTTTTTGTAAAGGATGGGACCTCCATAGGTAGGATTCTTACGACGGCCGCGATGAGTTGGCCCAGTGAACCATGCGTTCTGTGCAAAGCACTGAGAACCTAAGTTCGAATCCCACGCGAGCCTTTTCCAACCAAACCTGAAAACAGGCCATTTCAGGCGCCTTAACCGTGATTAGTTTACCTAACCACAATAGCCGATACGCTGAAAAAGTTGATACTGGTAAGTTTATAAATGACCAATAGAAATAGTATAAATAGTCGTTATAGGCATGTATAGAACATTCAAAGCAGTAAAAAAAAAAAAAAAAAAAAAATTTGTCACGAAGTGCTTGTTGAATCGTGGCGTCGAGCGAGGGCGGAACGAATAAAGTCTTGCATTCTCCATAGCTTGGCTCCCCAGCGAACCAAGGATCGTTAAGATCCAACTGCGATGGTCGAATGATTGATCGCTGGATTCTGGTATTCCTGGGCTCCCGGTATGGGAAGAATAAACCACTGTTTTGTATAGCAAGCGCGGGAGTTTGGGTGGTTCCTATTCTCGCCACCTGGCCTCAGTGACCACGTAGTTTATAGAAACTTTTATAACTCCTTTTCTGGAGGTCCTTCAATACAGGACTCTAGAACCAGCTGTTGTGAAACTTGGCTTGTACAGTTTTCTAGAACTTGTTGTAAAACTGTGGCTTGCACAGTTTCTATGTGGTCTAGAACCTGATAAAGTTTCTTTTGAAAAGAGCGGTTTTACTTTAGCCGCGTAATTTAACCAAAAGAGGAAATATGGAGTTTTATGAAGCAAGAAAAGTGTTTCATAACGTAAAGATTTTTCAAAAAGAAAAGTTTTTCATAAGGAAAACTTTCTCTTTCTGTTTGAGCTTGTTTTGCTTATAAAGGGACTATCTTTCCTCTCTCGTTAGTCCTTTCTTTATTTTTATAGTTTGATAAATTTCTTTTAAATTAACAATCATAGTATACACAATTGATTTCAATAACTGAATACTCATAATTCAACAGCTTATGAGCTCCTTCTCTCATAACTTTGTTAGTCATCTGAGAGAGTAAAAGGTTTAGAGTCACAATGTCCAGGTCATTGCCTCGTATTGGATTATCCTAGTACCGCCTTTTATACAACTTAAGTCGCTTCCACTGTCATAGTAATACTGAGGAAAGGTCCAGCTAGAGGTTACTTCTACGTTTACAGACGCCCTCTACTTTACATTTTTGACTTATTTCCTAATTGGGGAATCTAATGAATGTCTTGGATGGTTCTCTTACATTACCCCCATTTCCAATAAACTTCGTCCTCGAAGTTTGCATGCAATTGATTTCAACTGGGAGGCTGTTTTCTTCTTGTTGTCGTTCGGTAGGATGGTTTCGTGGGTCTAAAGCACGAGCGTGGTTCTATAAGGTCGCTTGTTCCGATTCTGGTAACTCCATAAATAAGCTGACTGGAATTGAAGAGGAGTGGCATGGGTCGCAGTCTCGCCAATAAACGTCTAAACTATCATTGCTCGTATAGCTTCTTAATAATTCGTTTAATACTCGATTCGTTCTTTCTGTCTGTCCATCAGTTTGAGTATGATTTGTCGTCGAAAACAAGACTGAAGTAACAAACAACTTATTGATGGTGTACCAAAATTCACTTGTAAATCTAATGTCCTTGTCTGAAACCATTCTTCTTGGGATACCGTGGTACTTAAAACAATTGTCAACTAGTAACCTTGCGCAGCCAGGACCATTTAGTTTCTTAACTGTGGGGACAAAATGCGCCATTTTTGAAAATCTATCTACTACGACTAAAATCATATCGTAACCACTTCTCTTTGGGGGAATCCCTGTAATGAAATCTAGTGAAATGTCGGTCCATCTGCCAGGATGAATCAGTAATGGTGCAAATAGTTCTTTTTTACCTACATTTCCCGCTTTTGAGTGTTGGCACGTTAAACATCTTTGACAGTAATTTTTCACTGATTTTAGCATATGCGGCCACTAAAACATCTTGTGTTCGTAAGTTTTATAGAACCCAAAGTGACCTGCAGCAGGTAAGTCGTGTGCATTGCTAATCAGCTTCCTTATGAGCTCAGAGTTTTTCAGGATGGCGATTCTATTTGAGGTACTGCCACTTATTGTCGTGAAGTAGAGCATATAGTTATTGATCGTCTTGGGGACAGCCAGTTTATTCTTTAAAATTTGATAAATTTCATTTAAGTCATCATCTTTTTCATATGCTTTCGTGATTTCCGACGCTTTAATTCTTCGTTCGGGGGAGTGACTGACTCGATTTGTGACACATACAGGTTATTTGCCGATACTTTGTAAGGATACCGAGAGAGTGCGTCTGCGACTGAGTTCTTCTTCCCTTATCGTAAAGTCATATTGTGCTAAGTAATCTAACCATCTGGCGACTTTCGTGCTGTCAATTAAGTTTTGGTTATTTAAGTAGATAAGTGACTTATGGTCCGTCGGTAATACAAAAAGTCTCCTTCAAGTTTCCAGGGCTTCGATTACCACCATATCGCAATCATAGATTGAGTATCTTAATCGTGACCCAGCTAGCAATTGAAAGTGATTGAATCGAGTTTTGTCAGACATGAGTCTACGATTAATTTCCGATTACCGCGGATCCTCCAGATCCACAAGAACGCCTGAACCATAATATCACGTGTTCCTATCCCCTAGGGTATGAGGACGATAGCCTCATAGCTGTTGGTTCGCCCTCGAGAGCCAGTCTCACAGACTCTGGCCTTAGACCTCCACCTAGGCCTAACTGTACTAGTAAATTAGAGTTATATAACCATAAAACTTCTAAAAAATAATCCACAACCCCCCCCCCCCCCCCCTTGACTTGCTGTTGTGTCTTGACAAGATTTGATTGTGAATCAACTATTTCTTTGAGCAACTTTATCGCATGGATATAATTCTCCATAAATTAACATCATCTCTCCCTTTAATTGCATGTTATGGTTGACACAGAATTGTTTAACAAGAAGGAGAAAGTTATACCACTTTGTGTGAGTGACTCTACCTCCGTGAAAATTACCCCGGATAGTACATTCTGCACTACCAAAGAATGTGGTTGGTTTCATTAGACCTACAGGGCCCATCATAACAACCCAAACTGCTTGTTTTATCAACAAGTCTACATCTTTGACATCTTGTAACTTGATCTCACCCATGATGTTGTCCAATTTTTCTTTGAACAAATTTCTCATCTCAAGAGTGAATGCTTCATCTAAGAAAGTAGTATCCAGGATAACGCTCAAAGGAACATTAGGACCAGCTGTATGACTCGGATAAGGGACTGGCATTCTTATAGGTCTTTCTAATTTAATTAGGTAACTGTTAAATTGCTCAGCAACGACAATTGGTGTTTTCTCTTACAACTTTTTTCCAACTAAAAGTTTTTGTTGAGAATTGAGAGATCGATAGCGCGAGATAAAATTGGGCCATGATCAATCGGCGTTCACAAAACTGACCAATCCCAGTGCTCGATACGTCTGAAAAATCAGCGTTTGCCATTTCAATGAACTCTACGTTCATAGTGTGGGAACCAACAATTGGTTACGCCACTGGAACTATCCACTAGCTCCGGTCAGTCCACCTTACTATTGTGTAACAATTTCATTGTCACTGCAACAATTAAGTCATCCTCGATCATTCTAGAAATTATTCTCGTACTAACCAAATTAATGGCAATGGATTCGGTAACACCTACCAAAACGGTACATAGCGATTCTCCTCAGTCACGTGTAAGACTCTATCGAGCTCCACATATTCTGACAGTTTTTTATATCAAAAGTGACTTATGAAAATTAAGTATCTTTTAACACCTATAACTTAAGAAGCAGTTGCCGATAGACCTTTGTTCAACAATTAATAGAATGCTATGAGCTAGACTTATAAGATGGATCAATTGGTTTGTCAAAATTCAATTATTTTCGTGTTCCACTGCTAAGACGTTGAACTATGTATTTATTTAACATGATTGTATAGCACGAGTTCAACCAGTGAAAAAAAAGTCACTACGAATTAAGCATTTTGTCAGAATTTCTATGCGTAACGGTTGATTTTTCGCTTACTGTCGAATTAAGCGTATTGACTAAATTAACCTCTGGTTGTACGTAGACCGATTTCCTCTTTAATAAATAGTAGTGTTTGTTTAGAATAACATACCTAATATATTGATTTGTCAATAAATATAGCGTGTAACGAATCCGTAACCAAGAATACAACTAGTGACTCCTATCGGTTTTTTAATATATTAGAAACAATAGGTATTACTATATGTCTCCTTTATTAAGGGAAGTTTTCGATATAAAATTAAAAGAGTAAATATAAAATAGGAATAAGAAATTCATGAAAAAGAAGTTCTTATAACGATGAAAAACACAAAAAACATCCTGTCGACAAAAGCGTCGACATGGTGAAAAATTTTAACATCGTTTGCTACTGGAATCGGTGTTAACCCGGAGATATACTAGTCGATTCGCTAGTATATTTCTGACACATTTTGAGATTTTTTTGCGCATCTGGTACAGGTTCGAATCTGGTTAAAGGATGATCTTAGAAATACAAAGCAAGAGGTAAATGAAAGGAATAATGAGGGATAAGAAGACACTACCACACGACTAAGTTCAATATAGAAGCTGAGAAAAGGGGAATGGATTTTGAGAAGAGGTTGTTTTTCTGCCCACCATTGTACATTCCGGAAATGGTAATTTTCACTAGATTTGCCGTAAACAGTTAATTTAAAGTTTGCTTTTCCACAGGTAGCATTAGGGGGGAGCAATTTCTCAGTACTGTGTTATTGTAAGAGGATGGTTTAGTATATTGATAAGTTGAGCTATAAAAAGCAAGATATATTCTAACCTTTGTAGAAATGAAAGAATTGACAGATTAGACCAAACAACAACTATGAAACTTAACATTGCTATTTTAGCACTTGCTACACAATTTTTCTCAACTTCGAATGCAGCTACTTTACCAGAAGGTGAAGATTTGATTAAGCGTGGTAATTACGATTGTGATCCGGTCCTTACAGTACTCAAGACAGTTACTTATACTGTTTATTCTACTGATATGGAACAAAGTATCCATTCTAAAGTTGGTACCGCTTCTTATACGGAATTACAACTTGCACCATGCGCACTACAAGGCTTACCAACGTCTACTGTTACAATTACTGTTCCATCTACTACAGTTACTGTTACAACTACTGCATAAATGTGGTAGAATTTTTTTTTTTTTTTGATTTTCTTTTTCAACACTTTTCCTTCTTTATAATGTACAGTTTATACAGCGTTAAATGACCATTATTAGGACGAGTATGATTATGAGTACAACGACGAGTATCCAGACACAGCAATCTGTAGTTGATTCATTATCAGCGAGGAATTTTTCGATTCTTTTCACACCTGTATTTACGATTTTGAAATTCAGCCTATCCAATTCATTATCTACATCTTCAAGTAGTGTATCTTGATATCGGATTTCATGAGATATTGCAGTTGCTTGATTATGTAAAGTTTGAATTGAATTAGTGAGATCAGTTGAGATCAATTGATCTTGTTCTCGTATTTGTTGTTGTTGATACTCTCTCGTTGATATATCTAGAGGATCTTCATCATTTTGTGGTGTAATTGTGTTGTTGAATGGGTTTTCAGCATATCCACCACTGAGAATATTGATGTTTTTGGAGTTGAGGATATTATTTAGTCTATTTCGTAGATTTTTCACTTTACCTTTGCGTTCTTCGATTGTGTCCTGAGTAATTTCAGCGAAAGAAGTTGACTGTTTATCAGACTCAATTGCGGTGATGCTTGATTCTAAGTCTTGAATACATTGCACCAATTCATTTTGGATTGTCATGAAATCAAGGGACTGTGGAGAAGTCTCCTCAAGTTGTGATATCAGCGGGATTGTAGCATCGTATAGTAAGTCGAAGGGGTCAGACATTGGCGATAGAGTTTGTTGAATGGATGATGATGATGCCAGAGATTGTTGATATTGAAAGGAAGCAGTGCGCGTGTAGAGAGGGAGAAAGAGAGATATCGTTATGAGTAACGAGCCCCATTTGTGGAATGTCGTTTGAGATAGGCTTGCAAGTGTTTCAGGTCAAGGAGGGAACTATGACAACGATATATCCTACGAAGGGGGGACTGAAGAATGTGATACTGCGGCTGAATGATGAACAGTTGGTTAGTTTGATGGCATCAAGTATGAGTGAAGATGTACAAGTACGGGCAGTTGTGAAGTCGAATCAGATTATTGGATTGAAAGTTGTGAGGAGGGGTAAGAATGAAGTTGTGAAATGTAGTTGGATGAATGAAAGTGGTGGTAAGGTGTATTTGCGTGATAAAGCTGGTGATGCCTGTGCTGAAATTGGAGATGTCAATGGTAAGATTAGCTTGATTAATTTCAAGCCTGTTGTTAATGGGGAGATGAGTGAAGTTATTGAGAATCGAAGGAAAATTAGGGATTTAGTTTTGTATATTGTTGGTACTGGGAAGCTTAGAGATGAAGGTATTGAGTTTAATGAGAAGGAAGTTAACGAGAAGTTTGGGGGTGAGAAAGGTATTTTACAAAGTGTTTGTACGAAGGGTAATTTTATGGATTATAAGTGGGTTAAGTTAGTGAAATGTGATTCTAAGATTTGGAAGGATTTTTTGGTAAGGGAAGGTTATAACGACGAAATTCCTGAAGGCAGGATTTTGCGAATGTTATATAGTGGTAAAGTTGAAAAGGAGACGAAGGAGGAGGAATGTGAAGGTGAAAGTGAAGATGATAGAGTTAAAAGTTTGATACTTGAATATCAGAAGATTTATGTTGAATATTATCAACTTTATCATAATATTGAATCTAACTATGGTATTAAGAAATTGATTGGGATGCATAATAGACTAGAAGAATTACGATGTCAAATTGGAAGTAAGTAAGTAAGTAAGTAATGTCTAAAACTATTTAATCAATATAAGAGGTAAGAAACTATTATAATAATTTTCTATCGACAAACTGTTGGTATAAAGCAGCACCTAATCTACCTGGAGAAGGGACGACTTCAACACCAGCAGCAGTTAAAGCTTCAATTTTTGATTGAGCTGTACCTTGACCACCAGAGATTAAAGCACCAGCGTGACCCATTCTTCTACCAGGAGGAGCGGTAACACCAGCGATGAAGGAAACAACAGGTTTTGGAGAAGCTCTAGTTAAATTATTTTCAATTAAGAATTTAGCAGCATCTTCTTCAGCTGTACCACCGATTTCACCAATCATGATGATACCTTCAGTTTCCGGATCATTTAAGAATAAAGTTAAAGCATCGATGAAGTTAGTACCAGGGGAAGGATCACCACCCATACCGATAACCAAAGTTTGACCTAAACCGATTTTAGTTGTTTGATCAACAGCTTCATAAGTTAAAGTACCAGATCTTGAAACGATACCGATTTTACCCCTCTTATGAATTGCTTGAGGCATGATACCAATTTTACATTGTTCAGGAGCGATAATACCAGGACAGTTTGGACCCACGAGTCTTGTCTTTGATTGAGTTTTCAAAACTTGAGAAACTCTAAGCATGTCTTGTTGAGGGATACCTTCAGTGATACAAACCACCAAAGGTATTTCTGCTTCGATTGCTTCTAAGATTGAGGAAGCTGCAATTGGAGGTGGAACGAAAATACCTGAAGCTGTTGCACCTGTTTGCTTGATTGCTTCAGCGACGGTTGCAAAGACAGGTAAATCTAAGTGAGTTTGGCCGGCCTTCTTTGGGTTTGTACCACCGACGATTTTAGTACCGTATTCAATTGCTTGCTTTGCATGGAAGGTTGCTTGTTTACCGGTGAAACCTTGGTAGATAACTTTGGTATCTTTGTTGATCTTCAGATTCTTGATAGTGTCTGAATAGTTTTTGACAAAACGTGAAGTGTGGAAAGATCTTCTGAACATTGTTTAAGTGTGGAGTGGGGTGGGGTGGAGTGGGGTGGGAAGAAGAAGAGTTAGTTGCAGGCAGCAAGTAGCAAGTAGCAAGTAGCAAGTTGCAAGTTGGAAAGAAAGATGAACGATGCAAGCTTACGACGACCGTGTCTGACTCTGACTCTCTCTCTCTCTCTCTCTCCACACACACACGCTCTCCAAGAGTGGATCTCTCCAGACTCTCCCCTCCCCTCACCCAGTCTCACCGAATCTCACCCAGTCTCACCCACTGTCCGTCCTCGTTCTCGCGTCGCCCGGTCCGCGGGAGAGCCGTCCGACATGACCGCCCGCCCGACGCGCCGGGACGCCCCGGCGGGCGGGACCGATTTCTTCCAGGGGGGCTCAGCTGGAGGGGAGGGAGGGAGGCTCAGCGGGGGGCTGGTGCATCTGTGGCTGGTGCGAGGGGCTGGTGAAGGTGGCTGGTGAGGGAGGGTGCGTGTGGCTGGTGCGCATGATGTGGCTGGCGAGGGGGCTGGTGCATCTGTGGCCATTGCTACCACCTGCTACCACCACCACCACCACCACCACCACCACAACCACCACCACCACAACCTATTCAGTACTGCACGACACTACCATGCACAAGCGCCCGCTCCCCCAGCGCCAGCCACTGCCGCCGGTGCACGGTGACGCCGGCAACACCGATCCGCCCCATCACGCATCCACCCTTCCAGCACACACTGTCCCCAGAGAGACCACCACCTTGCGTCTTACCGCCAACGGAAACGTCAACTGTAACCCCAGCTGGTACAGCCCCACTGTTCACCAGCTTTTCCGCAATCACACTATCTATCTGTTCAATCGACGACCCACCTCCAACTAGTACAATATTCGACCACATCCGTGCACTACTATTACCACTCTCATTGATACTCGCACTGATAACCTCAACTAAACTCTTATTCTTCAAACTTTCAACACTACCCTCACCTTCTCCACTACTACTCAACTTACTCTTCGGATCTTCATTCTCATACCCTTTAAAATCACTCGATTTACCACGAAATAATGATTTTTCAATATCCATTTCAACTTTCTCCTCATAAACTTCTGGTTTGAAAATACTCAATCCTGATATCATCGGTTCATCGAATATCTTAAATTGATACCTTTTAATACCCCTTTTACTAACAGGTATTATAAACCCACCAACTGCAATACTACCACATTTACTATCATCTAATGTAACATGTGTTTTAAATGTATCTTCCATAATCTTAAAATCTTTCCTCTTATTCAAATTAATATCAATTGGAAATTGTTGACTGATTAATAATTTACTCCAAATCTCAATAATCGATTCAACTCCATATTTGGTTATAATACAACTATTATCAACAACAATACCTTCATCAATACAACAAATATGAATTCCTTTATGTCCAATATCAACAATACATCCACTACTTAATCCAACTCCATATGTTGCTGCCATACCTTCAGGTAATATACAAACTTCATTAAATTCCATCCTTTCTAATAAAATCTCCATCATACTTTCAACATATGATTTACGATATAATGTTGGTATAATTAAAACAATATTAATATTATTAAAATCTTCCCTACTCTTAATTCCAAAATAAACTTCTAATGAATTTCTAATCAAAATCTCAACATCTCCTAAAATTTCTTCCCTACATTTATAATTACCTTCAATATCATTAAATCCAAGTTCATTACCTTCAACTTCTTTAAAGCAAAATGGTGATCTAATATTCCATTCTTCTTCATCATATAATCGATAAATCTCTTCTCCAATAACATAATCTTTACCAGTTTTCTCAAACCATTTCTTTGCCTTGATAAATTTAACTTCATTAACTTCTTCAACTTCTTCAATCATATGTTCTTCATTCCTTTGCTTTAAATTAAAATTAAAACATGATTCATGACAATTAGGTAAAATCCTCTTCTTTTGTAATTTCATTCTTTCCTTAAATTCAATATTTAATTCTTTCATCCTATTCTTAAATCCTTCATCCTCTAATTTAATAATTCCGTCAATTTCTTGCTTTTTAGGGAAAATTTCCTCCTCATAAGAAAAGTCATTATCCTTACGTTTAATATATCCAACATAATTAGGTATATAAATTGGGTCAACATCATCAACCCATCCAATCTTAATAGTATGTCCACCAGGATGAATTACTAATGTTCGATCTCCTTTCTTCTCATTCTCTCTTAACATCATAAAATTCTCATCCTTTTTAAGATAATTCGTATAATAATTCTTTTGATTAATTAATAAAACTTGTGGAATAGATGAAAATGAAAAACTTTCATCTTCAATCTTCTTCGTACCTTGTGCATTAATTATAACTTGCATACGCTCATTCGCTAATTGTCTACCTTTCTTCCTCTTTGCTAAAATTTCAGGATCTGTAGCAGTTGATTGTGATCCAGTTCCTCGTTTCGGTGGCATCTTCCTTATATAACTAATTGGACTATCTTCACATCAAAAGCAAATCAGTTACTTCTACATGCACCTTAATTTCAAATCTTTTGATCAATTTATTTTACGCGCAAAAAAGTCACGTGACATTCTCTCTACACATGCATGCTACATCACATCACTACATAGCTATATCGTCTCAAACACGTTCATCACAAAATCTGCCAAGTGCTTCCAGCGCACAATACAACAGACACTTAAACACATAGCTGAAAACATCATACTCGTAAACACAACACTGCTAGTGAAAAGTGTATAAATTGAAAATGAAATTAACGTTACTGTCATCCATATTGTATCTGGTAAATATGGCATTTCCTCCTTGATTATATTGGAAAATTTAAATATTAATGTATCCCCTATAGTCACATTAGATTCATAATACCCCCTTTCATTAATATAATTAACATATTCGAAAACGTCATTCACAGCATTATCAGAAAATGCAGAAAGTGAAACTAACGCTGCAACTAATCGATAAACTGCAATAAGAAATATAACAACTGTTGCTAATCCAGTTAGCTCAAGCCAAATAGGCTGTCTTTGTGTTCGTACTGGAGGTATTCTATCAGATTCATTAG
The DNA here is from genome assembly GCA_039700735.1 of Pichia pseudocactophila. Classification (NCBI taxonomy): domain Eukaryota; kingdom Fungi; phylum Ascomycota; class Pichiomycetes; order Pichiales; family Pichiaceae; genus Pichia; species Pichia pseudocactophila. The sequence continues at coordinate 119,788 of JBBJZV010000103.1, forward strand.
AAGGTGGATCTATCCTTTCATCCCTTGCTGTAATATCAACATTCATATCTGTTTCGGGCTCCTCATTCTCATCTATACTAAGATTCACACTACCTGTACGTTCATGATTCAATATTATATCCCTAGCTTCATTAACCGATTGAACATGTGCATATCTTAACATCACAGATCCTTCTGTCCTCGCCACATCATCACCCGCCACTAACTGGTTCGCCATATCGATAAGTTCAGTTACATCAAATTCAGGTATACTGGATTCCCTCTCTGTCCTCTCTTCCCTCTCTGTCCTCTCTTCCCTATCTGTCCTCTCATCAATGACCTTCTCTTCTTCCTCCGAACTGCATTCGGAGCTAGCATATTCAACATCACTAAAACTCTCACTAGCATAATCTAAGTTGGAATCATCAGCACCTTTCTCCATAAGACACTCTGACTTCAAAGATCGACGTTGCATTTGAAACTGATGACAAACTAACACAATATAATCGTCTAACGTGTCCTGAGCAGACTCTATAATACTAACTATACTGCAATTTCAATTTCAGCAGTCTGGTCTGAGGAGTGTGCATGTGCAAATTTCACAAACTGCCCGCTTGGATCACGTGACCAACGCAAAACTAGGTGACTGAGGCGTATTTCATTATATTTTTGCTACACAATCAGAGTTGTTTATCGAATATCTGATCATTAAACATCACCATGTCAAGAGGTCCCTATAATAAACACAATAAATTTGACCGAAAGTTATTGATTAAACATTTCGAGAAGTATTTGAAAGTCTACTTAGAACCTGTCGATGATAAAACAATCACGTTCGATGAATTACTTGAAGCTATTACGAAAACAATTACTCGTTTCTAGGACGAGCATAAAGTGTTGAATCGTAAAAAAAATAGGTGGAATTGCCTTTTTTTTCTTTTATGGTTATGCGATTACAGTTGCATATAATAATAGAGAACCTAAACAAATCATTCATTCTCGGCATTTTTATTCTTATTCGCTTCAATCTCAATTGGAAGTATCGAAAACAAGGTGCCAAGCCTTAGGTTTAAAGTATACCGATAAAAGAAAGGTTGCAAAGTGTTTGTTTGAAAATTTTAAATCGGTGAAAAGAATTTCTAGATCACCAATTCTGCCACTCTGTCATCCGGAGGTGTTCTTTTAGGACCAATGCTTTCTCGTCGATTTACGGAAAAGCAAAATCTCAAATTTGAGGATCTTCCTCGTTGGAAGGACTCCTCGTTTGAAGGACTCCTCTTTTGATCATATTTTTAAAAAATATAACCTATTTCGCTTTCTCATGTAAAGGCACATGCATTTACTTTACCAATAATTCAGCATCCTTTGTTAGACCAATTTAGACTAGAAAAAATACAACTCGACATAGAGGGAGAAAAACCCGTTGATGATACTTTGCCAACAGACGTGCCACTTAATACTTCAACAGATCATCTTGATCATCCCGTGGATAATTCTGAAGGGGATAATTCTGAAGGGGATAATTTAGATGTGTTATCAAACAATGAAAATGAAACATCACCGACTGAAACCATGGATTAAACTACGTTAACAAACTCATGAATAGCTTTGATAAATTTATTGATCCTGAACTTTTAGATATTGTTAATAATCACTTGAAAAAACACCCTTTAAAGCGCCCTCATTGATAACAACCCCGCGCAACCACCAATCGTTCATCTATGCTCCCAACTATAAGAATATGACATTACTACTAGACTTACCGTTAGATATCGTCAATATTATTATTAGTTTCCTTGATTTACGATCACAAATGATGCTCTCTGAAACTTGTAAAACTTTTAGCAGTTTAATATTTATTCGTCCACGAGTCATAACTGTTCTTAGTTATGATAATAATATTATAAAACCTCTATTTTATCAACAAATACTTGTACTCAGTCTATACTCTTATTCTAAATATTGCACCTACTTTAAAAGAAGAAACACAGAAACAACTTTAAAATGTATTACTGTTGTTAAAGTGTCGTCACGGGGCAATATTATTGAACAATTTGAAACAGAGTAATAATGTCAACAGGAAACGGTTAAATATAAAGAATAATACTAAACAATTTTGAAGCTAAAATAACCAGTGCATAAACTTACCAAACTTTGAAGCAGCTGCTGATTGCTTTTCAAGTTCCATTTCTTCATAGAATTTACGTTCATGTTCATCCACTTCGGCAAGGCCAGAAAATAGATCTGCTTCCTCAGGTTTGACAAACTTCGTTCTCATTATGAGTTTATATGAAACAAAAATTGCAATATCAATAAATGCCATCAGGTAATAGTATAAGAAGGAATCTGCATCAAAGGAAGGAATAAATGCAGATGCACCAAGGAACATGATAATAATACCTGTGACAATTAAACAGAAAATTGCTGGATAAGGTTGAAGTTTGGTACACCATGATTGAAGTGGCATTTTGGTTCTATCAACACCTTGAACTTTACATGCTCTGTAGAAAAACAGATAAGTTATCATCATAAAGAAGTAGTTCATAATTTGACAACCAGTACAAAGGTTAACCATCCAATCAAGTGCAACACCTGCTGAATCACCTAATTGTAATAGTGATAAACATGAAAATCCAATAGCACAAATGACACCAGCAATTGGAACACCATTTTTTGTACAAATAGTGAAAAACTTTGGAGCTTTCCCTCTTTTAGCCATTGCAAAAATTGCTCTACTAGAGCAGTAAACGAATGAATTACCAGCAGAAAATGTTGAAGTAATACAGAGAGCATTGACAATACTTGGTAAAACACTAATGTTCATATTTCTCATTGCAATAACGTAGGGGGAAACATTTGCACCTGCTGCACCTTCATTAACTGCTTTAACTAATGTTGGATCGTCATGCTTTAATAAAATACCAACAGATAATGCACCTAAAACGTAGAAAACTGATAATCTGTAAATAACTGATTTATAAGCTCTTGGTAAAGTCTTTCTTGGATTTTTCGCTTCACCGGCAATCATACCAATATATTCTGGTGCAACTTCAGTGAAGATTGCTTTCAAATAAGCTGCCCAAAAGGCTGAAGCTCCAGAACCTAAATATGAAGGAAAAGCATTATGAACACCTTTAAAATTAGTAAATCCAAAAGCCCAATGTTGTGGGTTTCCACCTACCATTGTAATAAATGTGAAGAATAAAAGACCAATTGCTAAAATAAGTTTTCCAATTGAAAGAATAAATTCCGATTCACCATAGAAATTAACTGTAGCCACATTCAAGAAAATATAAATAATAATTTGAGGTATGAAAACATAAACGGGACTATAATCAGTTCTCCAAAAATGAATCATTGAATTAACAGATGTAATTTCGAAGGGGATGTAAATGGAAACCATAAGCCAAAAATTATAACCACAAACCATTTCAAATGCAGGATCAACAAACCTTCCCGCATGTGTTATAAAAGGAGAATCAACAGGTAAGTAACAAACTAATTCACCAATAGTCAAGGTAACAATATAAATAACAAAAATTCCATGGATTGTAAAACTAACTAATAAATTACCACAACCACCATTCATTAAACCAGTACCAATTGTAACAAACAAAGCAGTACCAATAGAACCACCAATAGAAATCAAATCAATATGTCTTTGATTAAGTTTTCTTTCAGTATGTGCTTCCATGTCAACATTATCTGCAATAAAGTTGAACCTTGAGTACCATTTTTTTTCCTTTGGCGTTTCATCAATATTTGATACAGATTCACTATCTGATGCTTCTCCAATAACACTGACATTATAATGCTTCTTTTCCTGTTGAGATGAGTTGTTAAAACTTTCTGAAGTTTCCAGCACTTCAATATTGGAGCTTTCTTTCTTTTTTCCAAAAATACCCATGTTTTGATTTATTGGATTTGCTTAATGTTTTGATAGTAATGAAATATAGTTCAAAAAATAGAAGGAATAAGTTTAATTAAATACAAACATTCTCTAATCAGTTGAAGGCATCTGAAAAGATCCAAGTAAAAGGCGTGTTGATTTATCATAATTAAAATAGGTGTAAGATAAGGCATTGACAATGGAACTGTCTTTTGTTTTACATTGCATTGTTGTTTCAAAGGACGGACAAGCTCGGGTTGCGAGATTGCCTAATCAGTCCTCCTCAGTTTTACTTTCACCTATCTGAGTTTCTCAATTTCCATTGTCTGAGATGTCCAAGAAAGGCAAGTTATTGCGTTTTCGCACTTGTTATGTGTGACATTGATAGGGGCTGTCTATTCCCGATAAGGTAATGAGGACCAGATAAGCCGCCAATCGCGCTTGTCCTTTTTGCCCCGATAAGACTACATTACATCATTGCATTTGAAGAGAAATCTCTGGTTTAAGCTGTTTTCAATGACGTAAGATCAAATTTTCCGGATGAAATATTCGAATTGATCAGATTGGATCTATTGACTTGTTGATATTCTTTTTTTTTATCAAATAAATGAAGGACATCTAAAATATCTAGCGACTCATGCTAAAACTTTCGTAACTTATGTAGAACCTCATACACATCATTATTAAGCTAGCTTTTCAAAGACAATTGCTAGTTACAATAGATATTAAATGATTCTACTTAGTAAATAATGATAAAATTGCTTTAGTAATAAAACTACTTACAATTATAGTATCACCAAGTTAAGCAAAAGAAAAAACTTTGATTACGTAAGCAAATCACGTGAAAAACAAAGATCAGATTAATCCTACCATTTTTAAATTTAACAAATGGAGGGATGGCCGAGTGGTCTAAGGCGGCAGACTTAAGATCTGTTGGGCGTATGTCCGCGCGAGTTCGAACCTCGCTTCCTTCATTTTTTGATTTTTGCTTAGTATACTATCCAGTTTTTGCTGTTAAATTTTATTTTTGAAATAACACTAGCAAAGGAACTAAGTATATTCTCATGAAACTGTCAATAATAGTAACAAGTTGGTCATACTTTTCTTCTAAACGTATCTTACAAAAGTAATGTAGTCATAAAACAACCGTGCACCTATTGTGTTATAATCTTCATGAATTCGATTGGCACACAGCGAAAGCGAGATATTAAAATTAGTGTACTCATCTAGTTGAGAAATGAAAGTATTCAATATTCAATAAATAACTGTTCTCATTTTGCTTAACAAATACAAGAATAATGTCTGGAGGTCCTGTTCCTGTCTGGAAAAAATATACAACTGGCTCTACTGGTATTTGGGAAGTTGTTAGAAACTGGCTTACGCTTGTCCCAAATAGATCATCTGGTAATCCATATGTCCCGTTCTACAGAGTTCCATCCCCATCAAGTGAAAAACACGTTTACAAAGATCCAAGAACTATTCCAGCTAATGATATAATTGAAAATCCATACCATGTAAGAGATAATAGAAGAAATCATCCACGTATGTCTACTTTTGATCAATCTCAAATTGGTGGATTATTAAAAATCGGTAACTCAACAAATTCTAGATTACCAAAGGGTGATGAAGGTGTAAAGCAATTGACTACTTTAAAAGCTGAACCTGTCAACTTTACTGAAGTCTTAAAGACTGTCCCAAAAAATGTTATCTATGGTGAACTTTTAGGTAAGGAGGGTCAACCAATTACTGCACCAAACTTAAACAAGAAGTTTGCTGTTAAAATCATTCGTGAAGAAGAACACGGTATTTATAATGAAGATTATCCTGTTAGAATTTTCAAAGCTGTTGGTTGAAGAAAATTTTAACTCAAATGTCATCTAACTTAAAACAGATGCATCATTTATTCATCAAATATCTTTATTTACATCTCATTCATATATAGCCACGATCCTTTAGTTCATATAATGCTTTAAATTATTATTCTACAAAACAAGTAAATTAATACCTTAAAATGATCATTATAAACTAACATTCTCTTTCAACAAAAGATTGAATCATACCAACTGGCGATTCATCATATTCTTTGCAAATAACTGTTTCACCTTCAATAAAAGTATTAGCTTGAACCAGTTGCTTACGTGGTAATTTCTTTTTCAAAATGATTTCTCTATATTTCAAAAGATTTTGAGGAATGGTAGTTTTGGAAACATAGAAAGCAGTACCTGATTTGACATCACCACTGCATTTGTAAACATGTAATTTTTTCAAGAATTCCCCAATTGTCTCTTGGCCAATTGTTTCAATTTTTGTTCTATCAATCCTCAATGTCAAATCATCAAAATCATCTCTGGAAGAATCCAAAGTAACCAAACCATTACCAGCATCCAAGTATGTCTTTAAAATTGCATATCTTGCTTGACAATGTGCTTGTCCCCATTTCATATGATTTGGATCATAATATTCCATAGAAAGTAAACCTGCACGACACATCGATAAGTACATTACATAAATGATATCATCTTGTTCCTTTTTGGTTTTATAACCAAAGATTTCGAGTAGTTTTCTGTTTGTACCTAAGAACATAGCAACAGATTCCGCTCTACATTCTTCGTAAGATCCTGCAATTGAACCAAATTTAGAGCCCCAAGTTTCACCTTTTTTGAAGTAAGTGGAAATTGGTTTACCATCTAAGCCTAAAGGTGGATTTTCTTTATCAAAATTGTACTTACCATCATCTTCTTCCATCATCAATTTACCAGTACCATGTCCTAACAATTCATGAATACCGACCTGAACCTCAAATGCTTCCACTCTGTATTTTTCATATAATATTTGATCTTGTTCAGAGATGAATGAAACTGGCTCTTTACTAGATTTGGCGCTTAAAACATTTCCAAGAGAAACATTCTTGAATCCAATATTAATTCTGATTTTATCATAATTTGGAATGTTAATACCTGCAGGGCAACCAGATCCAGCAAACGTAAGGACTTCAAGTGAGGTGAAGTCTGGAGCAGAAAACGTATCCTTCTCATATACTTTATCCCAAGGCAATTCGCCAATAAATTCCTTGGCGTTATCAACTAATTCACCAAACTTAGCAGTTCTCTCCTTGTTAACCATGGCTACTAAACACTCCCACTCACCTTTGGTTCCAAGATAATCTCTATATGTTTCAATGAAACCTATATTTGTTTCAACAGTTGGCTTTATATCTTTTACCCAATGAATCTGGGACTCATAATGATTCTTCATATTACCTGTCATAAATGAAGTAATATAGTTTTCTAGCATTTTAACCTGATTTTCATTTGCTGCATATTGCTTAGCCAATTGTAAGTTTTCCACAATTTTAGCAAACTCTTTGGAGTGATCACCAAATTTAAATGTCAAGGTCGCATCTTTAGCTCCGATTTTAAACTTAATAGAGTCAGGATAAAAGCCTGTTGCATTAGAGATGAATGCGCTTGCAACATGTACACTAAATTTCGAGTCGTCAACTTTAGAGACCCTGATATTTTCCGGCATGATGTCATTTTGGGCCAAAGCTGCATCGATAGCTTTACCTTCTTCTTCAGTAACTGTATTTAGGTAATAGCCAGAAACATGACCTTTTTCAGGGGAACCAAGCATCGCAATTTTATCATCCAAAGAAAAAATGGATGTTTTGACTTCGTTAAAAGCTGCAGAAATCTCCTGCTTATTTATTGAATTGATAAAAGATTCAAATTGCAAAACATCAAGTCTTGGAATAAATTTACTGTCACCAAACGATTTGTAGTTGCCTAAGTTTGCTAGAACTTGAGATGCATAATCTAGGTACGAGTCAACTATTTCCTGTTTTATACTTAAATTATCGTAATGACCATCAACTGCTCTATGTATCATTAGAATCAAATTAAAAATTCCTTCGGATTCAGGAGACACTGACCTTAAAACAGCCCTTGAACCCCAATGACCAGCTTTTGAAAAATAGTGAGCATAAAGTTTCTCCTTTTCAGTTAAATCGTTGAAATACTTGGTAGCAGAGAGCCTAGCAATCGGTGCATCTTTATCTGCCCAGTATTGTGACTTATCTATAGTTGCAGTAGACATTGTTCTTAATTGTGGTGGACGCTTGATAAGACTTTTGAGGATTAGAGGTCTTAGCATTAGTTAAAGTGAAGGGCAAAATGGTGTGTGTTGCGAAATGATGTGTAATTGACAACGGTGATTCAAAATTGCAAATGAGCTTAATGTTTTGATTTTTGTGCCTTCTTTTCGTATAATTTCTATAACGCCACTTTAGAAGTTAGCAATTCAGTCACAGCTTGATGTACTGAAGCATATGGAATTGAAAGGTTGATAAATACAAACTACAAGCTCTTCTTAGACTAGTTCTTAAAACACTACACCAACAGCATGAATCATCCGCAACACAAAGTTCAAGAAAACTTGTACGACAAAATGATAATCAATCTTCAAGAGTTGAATGAGAACGTAGCAAAGGTAAATAAACTGCTAGTTGAAACCAACAAACTGAATGAAACTGCTGTTTTAGTCGAACAGTTAGATTCTGTATATCTTAACAACGTGTCCTTTCAACTGGATTTGCAAAAGAAAGACTAAAATATTTCCTGCATATATAAGTGGATCCATAGTCTCAACATGGGTAGAGTTGATTAAAATTATAAATTATACAAATGAGAAAGGTTTTATGGTACTTTGATTATTTATTGCAATTATATTTTGAACTGATCTTTATGTTAGACTTTCTAATTCGATTCTTTTTCGACTTTACTATCTAATCGTCCTTTATAATCAAACTTATTTTGGGAGTAAGTTGAATCTCTTCTTTAAAGTAACTCTTTGCCTAGAGAACTTGTCATCTGGAGAAAACCTTGCTGGGTGTGCTGACTTTGTGATTTCACCTGATTCAGTTATCTTCTTTAATGTGTAAATTCTCTTACCATCAGGACCAAGGGTGTACATAAGATGCATGATGACGTGTTACTTGATTATATACAGAAGAAAGATTAGAAAGAGTTTGATAAAATTTTCATTCTTCAAATTATGGAAAGCTGAAAAAAATAATCAAAATTTAGAAAATGTGCAAACCTCGCTATTCTTTAAGGTCAAATCACTACGATCTGCCCAGTTGGTTCCTACTATAAATGCAATATTAGAAATCTATAAAGCCATCATGAGCGACTTGTTTGCAGACTTGTTGAAGGGAGTCTCCCCAGAGAATCCAAACAAAAAGACAGATTCAAATTTATCGTTGAATGAGAAAATGTCTACATCCAATCCTGCTCTCAGAGTGAATGCCAATAATGGAAGTAACCTGGATCTCGATTTCCTGGATACGTATATGACAAATTCATCTTTGACAGTTAATGCTTCAAAGAGTAAGACAATTTTGGATGATGATGAGCAATTGCTTACTCAAATGACTTCATCAAAAGTACGCAGCCCGACGGAGACGAAATCATTGTCGAAACCGGTAGAAACTACCACAACAGCAAACTTACTGGATGATTTCTTTACTGATTCAGTTGAGGCCAAAAGTCCAAAATATACTTTATCAACACACTCATCTTCTGCTATTGAACATTTATCAAGTAATGTGGAGACGTTACAACAAACACGAGATGCAGCATTAGCAGAACTACTCGACATGGGCTTTACTATTGAAAGAGCAACAAATGCATTAGAAAAAACTGAATCAGGATGTGATGTGAACTCAGCTATATCATACTTGATGGAATCAGCACCTAAATTAACAAGTCGAAAACCTCAATCATCTACCTTTATCACTGAAGAATCCGACATTGTGAATGAAATATCTTCTAACATTATGTCTACAGCAGCATTTTTGTTTAACTCCGGAAAGAAAACGATTCAACAAGGAGTGGAACTGTACCGCAAACAAACAACCGAAAAGAATCAAGGTACACCACGGTGGATGAAAAATCAACAACAATATAAAGTCAACTCTTTGAAACCATCTAATTGGGATGAAAGTGAAGATGAAATGAATGATGCTACTGTGAGGGATACATTGAAGCAGCAAAGAGAGAACGGTACAGAAAAAAGGATAGACTCTCGTACTGAAATTGAGCACCAATATCCCAAAAATACCATTAATTCATTTTCTGGAAATAACTCAAAGCCATCATTTAGGGGAATGCATGTATCTCATGGTATATCGAGAGGAAACACAGAAAAACTAGTAGAATCTACAACATTTGAGTCATCCAACATTCATCCTCCACAACATGTGCAACCCGCACAAGAGATTGACTTATTGGGTGGATTTTCCAGTTCTACAACACACAGTTCAGCGAGATTTAATGTTCCATCTCTTGACTCTGCTCAAAAGATGACTTTTACACACTCTAGAGAAATTGCACAAGAGAATTTCAAAACAGGTGATTTTACCAAATCTCTCGAATGTTACATTGAAGCAGGAAATGTGATACCCTCTGATCATCCTTATCAAATAATCATTTGTTCTAATTTAGCACTCCTTTATTCAAAACTTGGTAATGCCAAAGAACAGCTAAATTGCACCGAGAGGGGCCTGAAACTGATTACTGATGTTATGAATAAGCAAAACGTAAATGTTACAGATCTTTCAAACTTGAAGATTGAAGATGAAAAAGATCTTAAAAGTTTTTGGAGTAAGTTAATGTTAAAGAAAGCAGAATCCCTTGAAGTTTTAGAAAAGTGGAATGAATCCAAGCTTGCGTATGAAACATTGATTAAAAATGGAGAGAACTCTAAAGTTGTAATGGAAGGTAAGAATAGATGCAATAAAGTTCTTAATCCTCCAAAAAAGGTCAAATCTAAAAATACTTCTTCTCCAAGCATGCAGCATGACTTAGTGAAGTCTATCGCTAGCGAAAAGCTTCAACGAGTGAAAGAGTTTGGTGACCAAAAGAAGAGAGAAGAAGATGAAAAGTTTCGATTACACGATATAGTGGAAGCTAAACTTGCGACATGGAGAAAAGGAAATGAGGATAATATTCGTGCATTGATCTGCAGCTTAGATAATATACTCTGGCCAGAACTAAATTGGAAACCAGTTAAACTTACGGACCTTGTTATGGATAATAAAGTAAAGATTAATTATATGAAGGCTGTTGCGAAGACGCATCCGGATAAGGTAGCTACCTCTGAGTCAACAGAAAATAAGATGATTGCAAATGGGGTTTTTATAACATTGAACGAAGCTTGGGAGAAATTCAAACAGAGCAAAGGTTTGTAAATACCTATAATGATTATAAAAAGAATCAAAAAGCAAAGGTTTGTAAATACCTGAAATGATTATAAAAAGAATCAAAAAGCAAAGGTTTGTAAATACCTGAAATGATCATAAAAAGAATCAATTATGGATACAATGGCATGATATCTGGAACAGGACCAACAGGAGTGATTCCATTAGGATTGATCTGTGGATGCGATTTAGTATAGTGTGCTTTAATATGTTCAAAGTTCGTAGTGCTTTTGAATGCGTCATTCTTCCAGTATAGGTTTCTAACGTAACGATGAATATGGGGGTAGTCATGTCTGATCATCTTTATATTGCACTTGAAATGTTGATGATAAACCGGATCGAATCTGATCAAAGTAGTGAAAAGCCTGATATCTGCCTCAGTCAATGTATTACCAACTAAGTACTCTTCTGTGTTTGCGTGATTTTCTTGCAAGATCTTCTCAACTTTATCTAAATGTTCGAATAAATTTCTCACCTCTTTTTCATAAGGTTCTTGCTTAGTAGCAAATCCGGATTTATAAACTGCATTGTTAATGTTTGGATATATCCAATCATTGAGTTCATCAATCTTATCCCTTAAAGATTCAGGATAAATATCAACTTTAGCAAATCGTGGTTCAATTAATGAGTTGAATTCAGTATTTAAAATCCTAATAATTTCTGAACTTTCATTGTTGACTATAGTCTCCAACTTTTTATCCCATAAAACCGGAACAGTGAAACGACCTTCATAATTTGGGTTGGCTTTGAAGTAAAGTTCTTTGATTCTTTGGAAACCATAGTGAGGTTCTGGTGAAGTTTCGGGGATCTTCTCATCAGGAGTAGCAAATCTCCATCCATTGTTATCCATGTGCCAATGAACTACAGTAACACCAATAATACCAGTAAGACCTTTCAAAACTCTTGTAATTAAGGTTCTGTGTGCCCAAGGACATGCCAGAGAAACATACAAATGATATCTGTAGGGTTCAGGGACATGTGGTCCATCCTTAGAGATGGTGTTTCTGAAGATGGAAGGCAGTCTTTTGTATTCACCTTGTTCGTTCGCAAATTTTTGAATAACAATTTTTCCTGTCATTGTAACTTCTATTCTAGATATAGTAATAGAACTGAGTATAGAAATGAGTATAAACCCAACGTGAACGTTGAAGTAAACTTGTAGAGCTTTTATATTGAATTGAGAAATACGTGAACCCCGCCCCCGCAATTCGCTACGAGCTATTAATTAAATTTTTAGTAAGACAATTTGTACAATTTATTATTAAGAAACATTATTTTTTTACTAATGGTTGCGGAGTTGAGCCCTCCCTCCATTTACATGCAATTAATGACCTCGAAATTATCTGCTTTTCACAATAGCATCTTCATACTTTCTAAGGGCACAATTGAGGGACTCAATCAGTGGTTGTAATAGCCGAGTTTCGATCTTTTTCTCTTGGTCGTTCGTACATGAATTTAATTGCGCTTCTACACGAGTAAGACAATTTTTAATTGAAAAATAATATTTCCTTAACTTAATCAAGTCTGATTTGAAGTTTGGATCAGTCGCAGGCGTTGAAGATCCTGTAGTGTTGAATTGCGTCCAAAATTGTTTCAAAAATTCAATGGAAGTTGCATGTGTTAATTTAACACTTTCAATCTTAGTGTTTTCCAAATTTATTTTGATTCCAATATCATAATCCGTATTGCTCGAAGTAACACCACTGCTAGTTGCTGCATTTGACGGTAATCCTAATAATTCCTTCAAATTATTATTCCATGATTGTTGTGATTGTCTTGAATTTTGTTTAACAATAGCATTTATATCTTTATATGCATCATTTTGCTTCTTTCCCTCTTTTTTCATATTCGTGTAAACGCAAGTAAGATCAAATTCTTGATTAAAAGATTTCTTCAGTTTGGAAATGATTTCATCGTATTCATTGGATTCTGGGTTCATATTCGATTGAGAAATCACCTTTTCCCTGAGTTCCAATGGAATTATGTTGTTTGAAATATTGGATTTTTGAACGTATTTTAATTCGTTGAAGACAATCTCGTTTTCTTCATCAAGATCATGAAGTTCTAATTCCTTTTCGAACTCTTTATCCAAATCGTCCACTTGAGGTTCTTCTTCTGTAATTTCTGCCATGAGTCTTCTACTCAATCTGTTCATTGTTTTCAAAATTCCTACTAGTTCTGGATCTTGATCATCCTTCATTGTAATATCAGGTTTATTCCCTTTCAACTGTGAATCATCCTCCTTGTTACCTTCAAGATCTAAACATTTTGGTATACTTCCATGATTTTCATTGAACAGTTTAACCTTTCTCTTCTTGACCATCTTTTCACTACCTTGAACTTTCTTGTACCTTTTGGTACCATTTGTATTTTTATTGTCATCTACTTTTTCATCATTAGCCAAGTTTTCTACATGCTCATCTTCTTCAACTTCTTCTTCTCCATCATAATCAGGATCAAAATACAAATATTTGTCTAATGTAATATCACCACGATCATATAAATTGATTTTTTCTCCCCTCAGTTTTCTAAATAACTTACTACTGAAAAACCTGGACCAAAATTCACCTTCGGACATTCTGGGCACATTATCGTCATATGCTTTACGAACAATCGGATATTGTTTGAATATTTCCTTGATTTTATCACGCGTCACATTGACATTAACTTCATTATCACTGGAAGCCACAGGTTTAATTGTACTCAAAACATTATAGGGCCCTTTCTTCTGATTATTTTGAATTGCGAATGACCGAAGTAAATGGATTCTACTTTTCCAAAATTCTTCTGCCTCCATACCTTCTTTTATAACAGCTTCTGTGAAGGTACGCATTAATTTTACGTTATCTCTTAATAACTTCTGTTGCAAAGCTAAATTTTTTATCAATTTATCACTATCTAAAAGCTCTGCTAAAAATTGATCATTTTTGATCGTTTCATTGGGAATCTCAGAAACTTTTGTAGAAGACGATTCAGTATTAGAAGATTTGGACGAACCTAAAATATCTGCATTCACATTTTCAGATGATTTTGTCTTTTCTGTTTCAAGATTGATTGAAGTTTTCTTTCTTGCAATTATCTGCTGGATGGCATGTTTCATTTGATCCATTATTTGCCGGCTATTGAATCCAAATAGATACTCTTTTCCTGTGTCAAATCCTAGTTTTAGCATCATTTTATCACTAGATTCTGGCGTGGCTTTCAGATAGGCAACTGTATCTAAAGTTAATTCAACAAGATTGGTAGGCGCATTAGTATCCACACATCGCCATATCAATGTAGCTGGAACGGCATCTTCATCTATCGTCATCATTCCTGCACGTTTCTTGTGAGTTACATGCCCCTGCAGTTTAGCCATAATCGTGTATTGATAGTTATGGAAAGATTTTAGAACGGTATGATCAAACCTGAATAATATGTCCTACAATCAAGTTTAGGGCTCAATCATGAAATTTTGAATTGGCCTGATTCTTGAGAAAAGTGTTCCTATATACATGTATACTGATTGGTTTTCTCTTTAAATTCCTTAAATCTTTACTTACTGAAACTGATATACAACATGATAACCCCATTTACTAGACTAGGTTTTGGTATTATAAAAAGAAGTACAGTTGGAATTCCATTTTTGCGTTCCTTTTCAAGTACAGCATATCAGATGCAAATTTCTCGTAAACATAACTATGAAACTGAGGCAACTATTACTGTTGATCCATTGACTGGAAAGAAAACATTTCACAAGCCTATGACTATTAATACTGAATTACCAAATGATCCTCGTCCAAAAGAAAGATTTATTGCCTTGGCAAATTTTGTTGTATTTGCAGTTGGTATGACTTTAGCGTGTGCAGGTATTTTCAACTATGAGAAGACATCATCTCCAATTATGAATGCAACAATGTATTTTATAAGACGTAGTAAAGATGCAAGAGAATTGCTAGGATCAAAGATCACATATGATGGTATCATCCCATGGATTTCAGGTGAGGTTAACACTATGAAGGGTGTGGTCAACTGCACTACACGTATTGCTGG
Source organism: Pichia pseudocactophila (assembly GCA_039700735.1). NCBI lineage: Eukaryota > Fungi > Ascomycota > Pichiomycetes > Pichiales > Pichiaceae > Pichia > Pichia pseudocactophila. Next base: position 134,946 of record JBBJZV010000103.1, read on the forward strand.
TGATAAGTCATCTGCTTTGATGGTTTTGAAGGCTGAAAAGAGGGACGATGAAAGGTTCACGATAAATGAATGGGTTTTATATGGTAACGATGGCACTATCGTTGATTTAGCAAAAGACGCATCTGTTGATTTAGTTTTCTGAATAAAAAGAAATTTGTTTCGACCTGTATATAGACTAAACAGTATTTAATCACTAAAAATAGCTTAAAATTGTTGCAACCCGCTAGAAGATCTTTTTAATTTGATCTTTTTAATATATTTGTAATTGAATGATTTTTGAATTTCAAAACATGATATATAATTACACAGATGAAGATATCAAAGGGTCCATCATTTAGTATATATGAGAAGGTGACTCTGATACACATAATACCAATCAGATAATTCTTTCAGTGTGGTCTATAGCTATTCAACCATTCTTTCCGATTGTTCTGGTAATTTTGTAGCGCAACATCTGCTTCTGATCCTCCCTTTCTATCCAACGATACACCTCTCCTATGTACATATCCGTATGAGTTATTCAAAGCTGTGTTATAGTCATGAACATTTGAGATAATATCATTTTCACTAATATCCTCATCTCCTTCATCTTCAATACCGCTATCTTGGTCCAAATAATTATGTACATTTGCATGACTTCGTCTTTTATAAGTGTTATTTGGTATATTAAAAGAATCATTATCAGAACCCGAACCCGAACCCGAACCCGAACCTTTTCTGTTTTCTGACAAATGAAGGTCCAGTCTTTTCTTAGCTCCTGAATATTGTATAGGGGAATTCAAAGATTCCTTTTGGCGAGGGGTATTAAATGGATCAGTCAGGTCTTTAGCTTCAGAACTCGAGTGCATAGATGACAAGGATGATTTGAAATGACTGTTTCTCAGAGGAGAATCGCCTAGTTGAGAAGTAGCAATTTTGGAATCAGGGAATCTAGAAGTATCTTCATATAACAGTTTAGTTAAGTCCATGCTTGAATGTGATGACGTAGATTTTATTACATGTGGTGGATTCATTGCATCATTGAGACTACTTTTCTCAATAGTAGATGACCCGGTTTCTTCGGTAAAAAGTGGTATAACTGATTCGTAAAATGTCTTATAATTATCGTCACTCTGTTTTTTCGAAAGTATGTTGATAGAATTGTTTGAAGATGTTAACTTTTTGGATGAATCATTGTGTTTGTCTTCTCTTGGAACGAGTTTCAATCCCATAATTTTAGACTTTTTGCGTATAACAGTATCTCCATTTATCAACACAACATTGGGTAGAACAGTTTCATTTGTTGCATCTAATGTGTGATCAAAGTTATCATTGCTTGTCAATTTTGTTTTGTTCTCCTTGGGTGAGTCAACTATATGATCTAAATCAAGGTCTATAGCAGGGTCATCATTGCTGTTTCCAGGTTCCTCCAGATCTTTTCGGTATTTCCTCTTTTGGCGGTACCAGAATGCAATGAAGACTAGAACACCCAGGAAAGCGGGTATTCCAACAGATAGCCCAACAGCAAGCCCCGTTACGTTCAGCATAGTTCCAAAGAGCCCGTATTTTGTACGTGAACGACCAACTAGTAACGCGTGCAACTAACTTCTCCTGACCAGCTTCTTCTTACGACATCAACACCGGATCAATCTTTTTCAACATAATTTCTGTTCCAGGCGCGATGAATCAGAAATTCTCGGAATCCTCAGATTATTCCAACACCCCTGCAATTTTGTTAAAGCGCGTTTCTGCAGACAGTATCCTCCAGGCAGAAGTTATTTTTATTATACACTATTTACAGAGTTTTTCTTCTAGTAGAGTGTCTACTTACATAATACTTTACTATTTTTCGGCTTGACGTCTTATCCACTTATTCGATTTCCGTATCACCGCTTGAAGTTCACGAGAAAATGTAGTGTAACCCATCTGTTCACAAACACTGATCAGACTTTTGAGATGGTATTTGGTCCAAACAAATCTATTTTGTGAGCTCAATACGAGTTTGTAAGCATCACCCACATTACCAGTAAATGTCAGAGTACTTAACATCAATCTAGCAAACTTAAAGTCTGCAGAATCTTGACTAGTAATTGAGAGCTTTTGAAATTTGGTTCCCTTTCTGTACCTACCACGTTCACTCCATATCTTTTGGGCAAATGAAAGACTACCTTGGTGCCTAGCAATATGCATACACATATTGTAAAGTCTATCATCACGTAAGAAACGTCTGAAAGCTTGAGTTTTACGATTTTGTAAATGTTTAGTTTCGTCTGATTTGTTTGCAAACACTTCGGGATCTTCAATTTCAACTACAACCTCATTTTCTATACCTTCATTATCGAAAATGGTCCATTTATCCCACTCTCGTTGAAAAGTTTCAATGTCAGCATACCGTCCAACAACGTATAGGTATGCTTCAACTAACTCTTGTTGAATGTAATTCTTATTTGTTGTTTCAGTCATGTACATCCATAATGCACTACACTCGCTAATAATCATTTTGGTGTTTGATCCATCTATGTTAATATCTGGTAATAATGGAGGAGCATCCGGATGAAATGATAAATTGGTGAGCTCAAGAACTTTATTTCTAATGGCTTTGACTCTTGGATCAGTTAATCCGACAGGAATATGACCACTATTTGAAGAACCAGTATTAAGTTCGCCCACCTTATAATATGTGTTAAATAGCCATTTTGTACATTTTGGATGAGGCAAATGAATCGTTCCACTCAATTTGGTATTGGTCTCACAAATACTTGCCCATATTCCACGTACAAAGGGTAAATCACCATCGACATATGCCAAATACATCATTGTTTCCATAACTTGCGAATCAACCGGATGTCCTTCTTGATAATATTTTATAATAAAATCCCATCCTTGTGCAATCATGCCACTACGAACACCACATCCTTTTGCAAGTGCTAAAAGTGCCTGCGGTTCAATCTTCATCTCTTTGTTTTTCATCTCCTCGTAAACTGAAATACCATGCTCAATATTGTTGTTTAAAGTGTCTAATAATATCATTGAGGTATACGTACGATAAGAAGGTGATGTAGAAAGTGATAAAAATTTCATAGTATCAAAAGTTTCCTTAGCCAATTCGTAGTTGTTAAGCCTCATATACATCTGCATGATAGATGTATAAACAATTGGTGAAGTTTTCATAGGATTCTTTTCATCTGGCAATCGATTCAATTCAGCTACAAGTTCACGAACCTTGGGAACATCTGCAATTCGTGCATAGTGATTGAGAAGAATAGATTTAGTAACAGTATTAGCAACGATCTTTTCGCTTTTCTCCACTTGAATAGAAATATCATTGCCTTCATTTACATCTTCCGTCTTTTCCAATTGGATATCATCTAAAAGTGCATTGACAAGCAAACAGGCCTTTTCTTTAGGTAATAAACTGCATAACGACAACAAATGATTCATTACAAAAACATTTCCCCAAAGAATACCACTCCTCAAAGCTAGTTCATGAAGCTTTTCGACAACTTGTATTTTATGCTTTCTAGGAATTGAAGTAACAAGTCTGTGAAAATCGTAACTGGTAAATTCTTCTTTTGCAATATTGTTTGAGGTAGGGTCACAAATTGAACTATTCAAAAGTCCCTCAATCACAGGATCCCAATCTGCAGTTTCTTCTCTAGTAATGTGAGAAAGTTGTTCAGGACTCAAAACTTGCACTACCGATGATGGCAACGGTACATACGATTTTGGCTGAGGAAATAATTGCATTAAATCAACTTCATTGTCAATGTTTACGGGAGCATCAGATGTCACCTGGTCCGGTGAAGACTTTGTAGTTTCTATTTGGGAAAGAATTCCAGCTTGTTCATCTAGTTCAGACAGCCCCAAAGAACTGAAAACTTTGTCAATATCCGCCTGACTGATTTCGGATTTGTTAATGCTGAGATCTTCTTTTGTTTCAAGCAACTCTTTCTCTTCCTTTTTCACTTTCAAAGTTTCCGTTACTTGTTTCGTCATTTTTTCAAGAGCTTGGATCTGTTCAGTTAATTTGGAGTTGATTCTATTGAGTTTTCCTGCTTCTATATTGTTTCGGCGTCTGTTAAAAGATGAGGTATGTAACAGTTGTTTTCTTCTCAGGTGGTGGAAAACATTTCTTAAACGGCACAACTTCAGTGGAATAGTAATACATCGTCCAAGCATCTAATCTTCCTACTATTAATGCAAAAAATTATAATAGCTGAGTTGTACCTAACTTTTAATTTACGTATAAGATGAAAATTTTCAAAATTTCTTATAACCATTTTAGGAAATTAATTGACCTCAACGAATATTATATTTAGTCTGTTTCATGGGATTTCCCGTCATTCCTCGGATTTCATTAAATTATAAGTACAGACTCGGTTAATATATATACAATCTATTATTTACATCTTCTCTATTATTTATTAAATTAAACTATAATATCCCAAAATATGGCTAAAAAATCGCTGAAGTTTTTCATTCCCATTGCCAATGAAAACGTGTGCTTTAGAATGAAAAATAACTTGTAAATTATTCCAGCCAAAATGATAATCCCTTATAATACAAATAGTAGCAACAACAAATAATTTAGCGCCACGGCCACCACCTAAACTCCAATAAGTTATGAAAAGTTCAATGAATTTGCAAACTGCAGCATCGGATAAATCAAGCAAAAGGTCTAAACTTGTTGGAATTGTTAAGATTGAATAGTCATCTTTAAACTCTTTAAAAAATTTGGTAACGGTTGACTTTTTCAGAAGCTTAGTATATGAATTTTTAAACTTTGAAGTGAAAATATGTGCATGCAACCAGTATATCATATCTCTAACTTGAGGTGTGTTATAATTACATCGAATTAGCTTTAGTGCAATTTTTGCAAACCTTGGCAAAAGAGTTTGAATAGGTAATGCTGGTATTTTCGGCAATTTATTCACATCAACTTGAACAGAGGGCATTGGACGGGCGATTGGTTGTAAGATAGTTTGCAAAGAAGACACCTCTTTTTCTGTGATGGTACACTTCTCTTTGTTAAATAAAGCCAGTACGTCAAGATCGGGTAGGTGATCTACATCATTTTCAGATGTTTCCATATTTTTCATAAAGGGTGGAATCAAAAAAGTGTTTGTGCCGAGCTTATATGTGAGCAATTTCCTGAACAACATGAACCTAACTGTTTTATCAACATTTGTTACTAGGATTAAGCGCTTCACTTCCGTACAATTACTCGTAGAGAGTAGTTTTTTAGAAGAGAGATATTCCAACCTTTTATTAGCATATTTCTGCTCTTCTTCAAACTTCTGCTGTTCTTTTGAATGTTTCAATGCTTGTTTACTGGAATTTTCAATCATCTTTTTGAATTGTTTTTCATGTCTCTGCAATTCGTTAGCATCCTTAGGTGGAATCCAAGATGGTCTTGTTACAGTTAACTTTGCCAATTTTTCTGCTGAAGCCAATGTCAAATCATCCAATGCAGCAACTAATTTAGGGTCACTTGTAGATGGTATATTTCTATTTTTTCTAATTTCAAGCTCTTCTTCAGCTTGGTTATGTGAAGAGAATTCGTAGAACTTAGAAAGTTGCTGCGCAGTAGGGGAAAGTCTATCAAAATCAGCAGGTTTTGTTTTATGTACAGAATCATTATCATTGTTTTTTAAAGTGGGTATAGGTTCTATAGGTTTGGACTCTGAAAACGAGTTGGTACCCAAATCTTGATTGAGTTTACCAGGTAAGGGAGATGGTGGAATGATTAAATTTGATTCTGATTCATTCCATGCTTTTCTTAAAGCATCTCGTGATTGAATTGCATTACCATTTTGAAACATATGGATAGAGGATGCAGAGGCTATAGGTACATTGTACATTAAAATACTTCCGTCTTCACACCCTAATTTATCATTTTCTTCATACATTTTATCCTTTTGTTTCTTTGTGAGCTGCTGCATACTCCTAGGTCGTGTAAGTTTGACCCGTGAATTATGTTTTACAACTTGACTAGATTGAGCTCTATTCAACTGTGAAATATATGGTGAACTTTGATTTGATTTTGGCAAAGGTATAGGCGGCCTATCATAATCAGATGTTTGTCTAGGACACACTAAAGATGGAGTTGATCTGAAATTTTGGGAGGAAATAGGAGGAAAGCTGTTTTTGATTTCAGGACTTGTTTTATTCGCATCATTCAATATATTCATGTTGGTTCCCATTGGTCTCCTCAAATTTGGACTATTACCTTTATTGAAAGATTTACGTCGTAAATTTCTAGCTGAGATTGTCACGTCAACTGTAGTAGAAGAGCTTGGCGTATCCGTTTCTTCTAACGTACTTAGAGAAGATATGATATTCAAACCGCCAAAATTTGAAGGATCTTCGGAAAAGCTAGAAGATTGAGTGGATTGACTTATTATTGAAGAGTCTGCATCATTAGAAAATGAGTGGTTCACGCTATTTAAAAATGGTGAATCAAATGTTGTCGATGGTGATTCAGTGTTTGAACTTCTTTGCGATGTGTCAATCACACTAATTCCAAAACCTCGAGAAAATGATGAAGTTCTCCGACCTTTATTCGTGTTACCCCTTAAATCCTTTGTTTGTGACATGTGAGAGAAAGGTATTTAAGAATTTAGTAGATTGAAAATAGAGAAGAAAATCAAGAATTGATTGTGTTTATTGTTCTTTGTGCCTGCATAGCGAATTGTAGAAGCTTTTTAGGAACTTTTTTAACTTTGATCAACAAATTTCAAAAATCAAACACAAAACCGCTTTTACTTTGTCTCTTAAAAGTAACATATATTAATATAAACTTCAAGTCATCTAGTGATCTATTATCAAAATATTACATCAAAATATATAAGCAAAACTTTGTTTACTTTTCTACAGTTTTTTCAGTAGCATATAATGTGTCGATGAAAGATTCGATAAGTCTATCAACAATTCCTCTAGTAGAAACACTTTCAGCAACACCATATAATTGGGCAGTATCACTTTCCAGTGCTTTGATTCCATCTCTTTTAACTGCTTCAAGACACTCATCAAGACAAAGTCTCAAATCCGATAAAAGTTGATTAATTGCACGTTTTGTTAATCTTGTAACAGCCAGATGCAAAGCTGGAGGTTGTTGTAAACTACTCAAATGCCAGCCATATCCCTTACTCAACTTGTCTCCAAGTGCATGAACATTAATGACGGAACTTTTGAAAGCAATGACAGACAAAATTGGATCACCAATTAATTCAAGCTCAGGGAAATCATTTTCTATTGCATTTCTCAGAATTTGTGCTGTATAAAGGATATCTTCAACTTGCTTTTTATAACCATCTCTACCTAAATAAACCATAGTTGCCCAAGCACCAACAGTCAATGCACCAGGACGCGAGCCTGCTAAAGTAGGAGATCCATATAAACCACCGACCCAATCATTAGAGACATAATATTGATATTTCCTATATTCTGGTGATCTGTACATTATAACTGAAGACCCCTTAGGAGCAAATCCGTATTTATGAGTATCACAAGAAATCGATGTAACACCAGGTAATTTGAAATCGAATTCAAAAGGAAGTGATTTATTAGTAGCTTGCTCATAAAAGGCAATAACGAATGAACCAAGACAACAATCTACATGAAGTGGAATATTGTGTTTAATAGCAATTTCGGATAATTGAGGTATATTATCAACTGTACCGTATGGAAAATTTGGAGCAGAACCCAAAAGAATAGCTGTATTACCATTTATTAATCTTTTAACATGATTGATGTCAACAGTGAAAGTGACTGGGTCGATATCCGCCAATCTCAATTTCATTTTAAAATACTTGGCAGCTTTGAATACTGCAGCATGAATGGTTTTGGGTGCAACAATTTCAGGTTCTGTTATACCTTTCAAGTCTCTTGCTCTTTCTCTAGCTGCAAGACATGCAAGTAATAAGGATTCAGTTCCACCAGAAGTTGTGGTACCGCATCCTGTATGTGGAGCATGAAACAAATCTAAAACCATACTAACAACCTCAGATTCCATTTGACGAACACCTGGAAACGCATCTGGATGTAATTGATTGGAAACCGAAAACTTATGATACGCCTTTGTTTGTAAATCAATCAAATCATCACCACCATGATAAACTGCACCTGAAACCCTACCATTTTGCCAATTGACACACTCCACTTGATCTAAAAGATCAAGCTGTTTCAAGACTTGTGTTTTAGAAAGTCCGTGATCCGGAAGCTGCGGATGCTCGACGCCAGGAACGGTTTTGATTAAACCATCCTCGATTGCTTGTCTAGTCTTGAAAACTTCAGCATCGATTTTCTTCCTCACAAAGGGTAATTTGAAAATGACAGAATATACCCTTTTGACAATGATATGGTAGAGATGAAGCAAAGTCCTGATCAAACCATAACCACGAAGTTCGGAAAAGATCGGGAGGAGAATATACCTATGAATCGTGTACACGAGCAGCGCATCTTTCACCTTTGTTATCAAGGAGGTGGTGTAGTAATACTTCAGCAGAGTACCGACCACCCAATCCAATGTCTTGTACTGATCCATTGTGACGTTCCGGAACACACTTGCAACATGTGATGACAAATTTGTTGTACTACAGGCCGTCTGTGCTTTCTGCCAGGCATCGAGTTTTCCGGGAGCTGCGCGAAAATTCAAGCTTGCGAATTCTCACTCCGCGACCCGAGACACCGCGGTATTTCGCAACGTTGAAGACCAAGCTTCTATTCTATACACTGTAAATTAGCTGAAGTCTGTTGGTGCAGGTGCAGTATTAATATACTTCTCTTCGGTGGATACTTGACCGATTATGAGTAATGTTCTCTAAAATTTCTTCCTCTTGGCAGGATCGTAAAAGGTGCGTGAAGGATAATATTCAGCGTACAAACTCAGCATTTTACTATCCTCGACAACCACACCGCATTCCACCACTATTGTCTTCATAGCAGAAACATGCTTCTTCCACTTTTTATTAGTTATGAATTGCGGGTCAATGAAAAGATTCTTGATATCACCAGAGTAATCATAGTAGCGAAATTTCACATCTAAATGTACTGGTCCCTCACAAACGCAATTAAAAAGAGCATACATTAAAGCTCCTTTCGTTCCGTTTTTCAGGAATCTGAAATCTCCTACACGTTTTTGTTCAACAAAGTACTTGTCGAAAGCGTCAACAAAATTGAACTTTAGTAACTCTTTCCTGAACTGACTTTGCAAGTCTGTTGTTTCAATTTCGTCATCAGAATAATCACTGTATTCATAGCTAGGACCTATTACTCCTGGAGGAAGATAATGCATCGTTCCAGTTGTAGGGTTCAACCACATATTCCCACACCCGTAAATATCTTCCTGATCATCAGAAGAGTAGCCTCCCACATAGTGTAAGCCTTCCAAAGTTTCTTCAACTCTGGCTTCTTCAGTTTGTTCATTGCTAATGTGAGCAGTATCGTTATATTCACGATTAGGAACTTGATCTTCTTCTTCTTCCTCCTCTTCCTCCTCTTCCTCCTCTTCATCCCCCTCCTCTTCTTCTTCCTCCCCCTCTTCTCCATCATCATCTTCAGAACCGTAGTAAAGAGAATCACTGTAATACTCATCACTGTGCTCACTGTCTGTCTCGTACACATAGTCTGGGTCTTCCTCGCTGACATAATCTTCACCATTCCATTCGGTAATAGTCATATTTATTGCCTGAGTACTACCAACATTCTCTACTGAAACATTTTTATTTTCAGTTTTATCAATAGCAACATTATTAGCTACAGTTTGTCCTGCATGCACTATATCAGCATCAGTAAAGATCCCTAGATCAATGTTGAATCCACGTTTTTCCATTTGTTCATAAACTCGAAGACAATAATCAGCGCTCTGAAAGATTTGCCCTCTAAACATAGCTGCTCTCTCCCTCAATGTTTCATAATCCATGGCTATCTTTAAGTTACAAATACCCTCTTGTCACACTACAGGTTAAAATATATAAAGTTAGGTTTTGTCGTTCAAACATTTGAGAAAAGTGGATCAAAAATATCTAAACAAATATAATACGCACGTGACATCAGGAATCCTACTATGAGGAAGTGCAATCAGAAGACCACGTAGCAAAGTATCGTTTACCAATTGAATTCCAATAGAATCATCTGTGTCATAGTCAATGATCATACTGGATACATTTGTGGAAATTCTTTCAAACCTGGAGACGAGCAGTCGTTAGTTACCGTTAGCCGTTCAGCAAAATCTTGGCTGAAACGGACCACACACCTGCTCCAAATTAAGGAAGTTCCAAGCAGCATGCAACTCATGGAAGGTACTTCAAACTTGTCAGGTGAAGCAGAAGATTGGTTCATCGCACAAACGGAAAGAAGGGGCAACGCTTACGACTGGCCGTCGTTTTCGAAAGACTTTCTTGCTAATTATTGTTCCATGGATGACGCTTTGTACAGCGAAGGTATGATCGAGCTCTCTCGTTTTACACAAGGCAAGTTTAGTGTTGACGAGTATGCCCGTTAATTCATGATTCTAGCTCGGCGGTGGTATCCTAACGAAGAGGAAAGAGCTAGAGCAGTCAGGTTTCTCATGGGTTTGAAGCCTGAAGTGAGAACACAGGCTGCCCACGCTCAAACGATGGTTATGTCTGAGGTTATCGCTCATGCTAAGAGAGCAGAAGCTTTAGAGTTGAAGAACCCAGCTCTCGAAAAGAGATTTGGTCGAAACAAACGCTTCAATTCGACTTGGAGGAACAAAAATTGGTCAAACAAGAATTGGAAGGAGCAGAATCAGAACAAAGTCTCTAAAGCAGACTCCAAGGATTCGAAGTTTATAGAAAAACCATATAATAAGTCTTCGAAGTACTTGTGTGATAATGGGCATCAGCCTATTCAACTTCAGCAGTTTGCTGTACCAGCCTTTGCAAGCAGTATGGTCACCTTATCCTCCTCCTCCAGCGCAAGAGTCCTCCGTTCAGGACAACTCTGCGCTGTCAACTCAAAATACAACGGTTCCTTTAACTTTACCAGATTTGCGAACAACACAATTTTTAGACGACTGAAATTTTGACAGAACGTAGCGCATGCCTTAACCACAGTACAGAAACAAAAAGTTAGCTTTGCGTCTGCAGTTCTGATTCCAAGTTGACCCAGGGCATATCCTAATAGGCCTTTCCCATGACGCAATTATTTATATCCGATCACCAAAGTCTGTGGTCACCCACATAACGAATATTGAAATGAACAATAGGCAGCACTGGGAGCACCCCCACCCCCCAAACCGGACCGTTATTACATGCTTTCCATGCGGGCGAGTACTGTGATCAGTGCGGGCCGGTGTTGTATTTCCGGCCAAATTACGGTTGACACAATCTGTGTCCCAAAACGGTATCTTATTGCTCTTATTTCCAGGACAAGATCACAGAGAATCGTCTTATCGGGAAGCCCTGTCTCCTTATCTTGTCATTGTTATGCTTATCTTTGATTTACAATGGCTCCTTTTGGTTTAAAAGTTGTTCCATTTCGCACAATCAAGCTATCTTTTGCTCTGCTTTTTCAATGTCTCGTAAACAGCATTCTCTCAATTTTATTAGGTTTGCCCCTAACACAGTTTGAATATATATAACATGTGTGAAAACGACCTTAAAGACGAAAAGGATACAACATCTATACATGTAAACTCAATCGATGTTAATTTTGAAACTTTAGACACAGTCATTTCACCTTCTGGGAAAATTGTTCATATTGCACATGATAACAGACATTTAGATGCTGCTTTAGAGTTTGCCAAAGAACATGGCCATAATCAAATTACATCAGAGGAAGATCGTAAGGTATGCCGAAAGCTAGATCTCATTGTTATGCCTCTCTTTTGCTTTTTATATATGAACCAGTTTATGGACAAGACATCTATCTCTTTTGCTGCCATTATGGGTGTCATAAAAGATTACAATATGACTGGTAATAAATATTCTTGGACAAATTCCGCCTTTTATTTAGGTTATGTCTTTGGTGCACCAATATCGGCAATTTTATTGCCAAAAGTACCAACTGTGAAGTTTGTTTCTGCAACAATTATAATTTGGGGAGTTGTTCAATGTTTGCATTGTGTTCCAAAAACTTATGCAGCTTTCCTATTTTTGCGTACTTTCCTTGGTTTCTTGGAAGCATTTGTTGCACCAATTTTTATCATCATTTTAAACCAATATTATAGACACGAAGAACACTTCAGCAGGACTGGTATTTTTTACGGTTTTAATGGCATTGGCACAATATTTTTATCAGGAGTTTCTTATGGTCTATACAAGACAGGTATTGACGCATACGCTATAAAAACTTATAAGATTTTGTTCTTAATCATTGGTCTCATGACAATTCTTAATGGCTTCCTCATTGGATTGATAATGCCTAATACCCCTACAGAAGCTAAATTTCTAACCGAGAGAGAAAAAATTGTTGTGATTGAAAGAATCAGACATAATAATCAAGGCTTTGGTAACAGAGTTTTCAAATGGGAACAAGCAAGAGAAGTTTTGATCGATCCTCGCTCATATCTTTACTTCATGCTATCATTATCAGTAGCTATTCCAAACGGTGGTATTTCAGGTTTTGGTACTTTACTTTTGAAAGGTTTTGGATTTTCAACTCTTAAATCATTATTGTTTAAAATGCCAGGAGGTGCCGTTGAGTTGGTAGCACTTGCCACTTTACCCATTGTATGCAGGTTTATCAAATCAAGAATGATTATTGCTATAGCTTATATATCATTTATTTTGGCCTGGACCTGCGTTTTGGCCTTTTCAACAAACAGAAATGCGGAGCTAGCAGGGTTTTGGATTTTTTCAGCTTCACCTATTGGAATTGTATTGATCACTTCTTGTGTTACTTCGAATACTGCCGGCTTTACTAAAAAAATGCTTACTACAGCCATCATGTTGGTTGGCTATTCCGGAGGAAACGTTATTGGACCTCAAACATTTCGAGCAACAGATGCTCCCAAATATAATAATGCAAAGGCAGGAGCAGTCGGATGTTATTCCGCTACAATATTTTTAATGTGCGTTCTCACAATCTTTAATTATAGAGAAAATAAGAAGAGAGATAAAAGACGGGCTAAATTGGGAAATAACTATGTTGTGCCTGACAACGTTGAATTTGCTGACTTGACTGATATGCAAAACCCCGAATTCAGATACCGTATTTGAAGCTAGTGAATCACTTCAGGTTAAATCTTTCAACTTTATTTTACTTCACTTTTGATTTCTATCAGAATTGCTAGTTTGCATTCAAAATATACATCCAATTTAATTTTTATACGATACCTGTTTTTTTCTATTTTGTACAGAATTTTTTAAACTACAGAAAATATATATCCGATTTAATGCTACAACAAAATCAATTGACTTTTATCTGTGTGTATTTGCAGTGTGTTTATTAGGTTTAGACTAATTAGTTAAAAAAGGAGTTGCTTTCCAAAGTTGTTTGATAGCTTTTGGAAACTAACCCAGAAATTATTTCGCGACATCGGCCACTTTAACTGTTTTAGATAGGATCAGCGCAGAAGACTTGAAAGACATCTGTTGCAAAGTCTCTCAAATTAGTCTTTAATCAGTCGAACATACTATAACAACATTTGGGTTGGGCATTTTATACCATTGATTTTCAGTACTTCTATCAAATCATATTGAATCTCTGATATCATATCATTTGAAACATCCCAACTAGTCAATGACGGTTGTTGGTATATCCAGATCAATATCCGCATGTAAAAGATGCAGAAACAAAAAGATCAAATGCTCTTTAGAATTCCCTAAATGCAAGGCCTGCTTGAAAGCAAATACCGAGTGCGTTTCTCTAGATGCTGCAACTGGAAAAGAAATTCCAAGAAGTTATGTTTATTACCTTGAAAATAAGATACGTGAACTTGAAGAGCAGTTGAAAGTAAAAACCGAAAGTTCATTAAAGCAAAATGAATCTCAAGACAATTCATCTAGAAATACATCATTAAGCTCACCAACTAATCGGCAGCAAGATGAGATCACTGATACCAGTAAGACTGTGAACTCCTCCAATAACAATGTAAGTATAAGTTTTTCAAGACTTCTCTATGCTGCTGTGCACTACAATGATGGACGCAAGCCAACAATCAGCACCAAAACTTGTTTTCAAGCTAAAATAGATCCAACTTCAATACCCATATCGTCCCATTCCCCGAAAGTTGCACTACTACCTCCAAAACAACAAGCTTTGGACTTCGTTCATCTTTACTTTTCAAGGTCAAACTCACAACTACCAATATTTCATAGAGTAGAGTTTCTTGAAAAATATTTCATACCTATTTATGGGTCTATACCGAGTGACTCAAATTTATTGAAAAGTCATGATATTATGAATAACCTAAAAACTGTGGAAGAGAGTGATACTTGGTATTATCAATACATCGAGGAACTTAATACGAGAACAAAAGAAAATTCTAATATAGATCCATCTGAATTTGTCAATAGCATTACCCCACCAGATCGTTTTAGGGTTCCGTTGTTTTTTGTGAACATTATGTTTGCTATATCTAGCTCCATTTATCATCTACAGTTTCCTGATGAAATTTCCCAAGACTTCAAAAATTCGGCTTTGCTTTATGTAGAAGATGTTTACTCAAGTATCGATCGTCTTGAAGCTCTTCAAGCAATGTTGTGCCTAACTTTATTCTCATTGATGCGCCCTTGTATTCCTGGAGTTTGGTATTTATTAGGCTCATCTTTAAGATTATGCGTTGATCTTAATCTGCATAATGAAATTAACAGTTCATCATCATCATTTGATCCATATACGATAGATCTTAGGCGAAGATTATTTTGGTGTTGCTACTCACTTGATCGACAAATATGCGTTTATCTTAATCGTCCTTTTGGTATTCCAGAAGAATCCATAAATGTTAAGTTTTTTTCGTTATTAGATGACGAAATGATCACTACTAAATCCTCAGCTAACGAATTATTACAATTCTTGCACAATGGAGAGCCTGTGAAATCTTATAAACATGTTGCAATAATGATGATACGTATTAGGCGAATACAAGCTGAAATTTTGAGTATTTTATACGAAAAGAGAGAAATACCTCGACGTTTTCCGAATCTTACTGCTTGGTTAATTGACATTGAAACACGTTTAAATGATTGGAAAGATAAGCTTGGACAAATTGAAAAAATCATGGATTGTGAGTTTACAACTGAATTCTTTGATCTAAATTATTATCATGCTAGAATCATGCTAAATGGTCTCTCTCCAAACAGGTTTGTATTAACTAGCAAAGATCTTTTAGATGCCGCAGATGCTGCTAAGGGTATTATTACTACTTATCATTTACTCTTGAATCGTGGTGCACTAAACTATACCTGGGCAGTAACTCAGAATGTATTTACTGCACATATGAGTTTCTTATATTCAATATTTAATGACAGCTACGTTTACCATGCAAATACTTTTGAAGATGTTATTGAAATATTCAGATATTCCTCATTAGTTTTGAAAAGTTTAATTGAAAAGTGTAATGCAGCTTCACAATGTTTAGATATTCTAACGATTTTGAATCAAGCAATCGTAAAGCTCAAATATGGGGTCACTTTTATCATGGAAAATAATTCTGATGAAACGCCAAAATCTCATACAATGAAGAAACTTCCGTCTGAAAATGATGTTCAAAATGTACAAGCAGGAGGTAATATCAATGATAACATGAGAAGATTAATAGTTAGTATACCAAAGCAGATACACAAACAAGACGTTGAATTTGATAATACATTTTCAAAACGACGCAAAACTGATTCTATTGATCAAATATATCAATCCAACGTAACGTTTGAGAACAAGGATTTTGACCTGGAAAAGTTTTTCACTAAATTGCAATCTGCTGAAACTCCAAATACTATAGGAGCCCATCTAAGTGATCCACGTGCTACGACAGCTTGTAATCCAGAAATGTTTTCACCTATTGCTAACAGTCAATTTACTTTTCCCACAACAACAATAAATCAGAGTTTTGACACTAGTGTAAATGATTCAATCATACACCCTCGGAATAACCAAGTTGGGTTGAATTTACCTTTGAAAATGCATCACCAATTTTTGGATGAGAATTTGAGTGCATCTAATCAAATATTAACAACCTCTCCCTCAAATTCATTTTTGCATTATGGCTACACCAAAATGAATACTGGCGATTCTCCCAATGTGAATCTCGAATTGAATGGCGATACCCAAAATAACATAAACAAAGAAGGATCGATGGTTTATAAGATGATGTTTGAAGCCGGTGCTGAAAGTATTTGGAGTCAATTTTTTGCTCAACCATTCAAGCCAGATGATTACTGAATGCATTCTAAAATATAATATACTATTTACAAGAATCTAATGTTCTATATACTATGTTTTGTCCACTTCTTAGGAGAAGGGGAGCTTGGACTAACCTCCGTTTGTCTCGGTTCTGTACGTGGTTCCTTATTCGAACTGCTTGCTGAATCCTGTGTAGTCAGGGTTTCCCTTTCAAAATCTTCAGGAGCATCAAACTCTAACACTTTTACTTTACTGATATATCCAACATGAACATCAGGATCACCATGACAGGAACGGAATACGGTATGTAAAACAGAGTGGGGTATCAACTTTGCCTCTTGTATTTGAAAACTATCCGATTCGGTGCTACTGAGATCCACATCAGGAAACTGTTCAGCAATATTTATCTCGTCGTCATTTTTGAATCTTTCATGTTCCAGGAGATCATTATTAGTCGATAACAATTCAGGAGCCAATATAGACTCTTTTCGTGCTTTGTCAAATTTCACCGAATCATTTGAACCACTAGATTCATTCTTCGATGTTGTAGTATCATGACTTATGTTTGTATCAACCGATTCAAATCCACTTGATTGTGTTTCTTCGACTTCATTTCCTATTGTAATATCTTCCTCAAATGGAGCTTCGCCGATACCAGTTACTTCAGGTGCTGGTTTTCCAGCATAGTTTTCCATCAACTCTCTTTCAGCTTCTAGTTCTACTCCAGTGCCCAACTTCCTCCAAATTGCAACAAACCCTCCTGCAACACTTCTAACACCAACTTTAGGACGAACTGAATATCCTATCTTACCAGTAGCTCTAATCATCGCCCTCCTGGTGTCCCATTCTTTCAACCCCCCACCCGCACCATCAAGTAGTTGAATGGTACGCTCGTGTTCCAAATGTAAAGACCGTGGAACTTCAAGTTGAGCAAGCTTTTCATTTTCCTCAGCAATAGCATCAATAGCATCAATAATTTGTGTAATACTAGGACAGAAAACAATAATGAAACCTCCAGTTTTCAGATAAGGTGATAATTTTACCATTTCTTCATGATAATTTGGCATATCTAGGAAAATTCCGGATAGGAAAGCATTAGCCTCATCAGTATCTTCTAGTTCTGGATGTTCTTTTTTAGATACAAGCTCCCTTTCAAGCCAGGTTTTACCTTCCTCAGATTTTACCCATTCAGATGGGCTATCTGCAACGCTAAATTCCACATTATCGTAATACATACCTTTTCTAAATCCCTTAACTGTTCTTTTTCCTGTAATACTATGCGATGAGTTACAATCGATTGAATGCACAACTGCGCCTCTCAAATTAGAATCTTTAGCATAATGAGCTAATGCATTAGCAGGATGCAAAGCTTTTGATATAGCTAAAGTAAGACTTCCATGGCCGGTACCGGCTTCTAAAAATTGCAGTGGTGTTATTTTACCACCTTCATCAGATGGTGGCTCTGGATAATCCAAATGTAAGTCTGCCAGAGCTACTATAGCTTGTGCATCAAAAGTGTATATGGGGGTGGCCTTACGCTGTGAGAAATTGATCCATTGTTCTAAAGATGGTTTTGAGCAGATATATTTAGCTAGTTTGCTTTTGGTTTCAATTGTATGCACTTTACCTAATGGGACTGAACCAACTAGCTCACTATGTGGAATTTTACCAAAGTTCAAGTTAATGTTAGAAGTTGGTGAGTCTTTCAAAGGCCTGGAAAGCCATTGCTTTTTTGTAACAGTTTTTTTCAAAGGTGTGACAATCACATAATCTCCAATTTCAAAATTATCTGATTTGAATCTTTTAGCAATATAAGAAAATGTGAGCTTTACCCTTGGTCTTGACGTTAGCATTAATTATCAGTTAGGTTGAACACAACTCCTTTCAAGAATTTTGCAGTATATACGGATCAAGCTTGAAAGAACGAAAATTAGTTTAATATGCACGACTGACAAAAAAGCTATTTTTCTTTCAGTATTGCACCTAATTATTTTTCTTATTCAGATAAAACTTGTGCAAACTTATGGCCAAGTTAGTGGTAACCGAATTAAATGATTTAGCTGGACTAAAAGGAACATCTTTTTTTCGTATATTTGGTCAAATAGTTGATTACGATTTCGAAACTGGTACTGTAACACTAAAAAGTTTGTTTGATAATACAACATGCAGTGTTGAATTTAATATTGATACAATGAAAACGGCCGATAAGTTTCAGAGCGGTTTGGTGGTTGATATACACGTTGTTAGAAAGCTTAACAAAGATATGCTATCTACAGTTCTTTCTGAGTTAAGCTTTGACATTTTAATGTATCCCGAGATTCTTTTAAAGAACAGGGAAGTACTACAAAGCATTGCGCATCTTCAAGATTTCAAAAATGTTCCTATTGACTAACTGTGTGTTAACTTTATAGATAGGTGAATACATAATTTGCTTGAATAAACTGGGAAATATCCAACTATATTCGATTAGAAAAGAATATGCGTAAAATTAAAACTTGACCTTGGATCTCCTCTTGTTTTTTATCAAGATCGGTTGTTGTTCTTCCTCGGAATCTTCTTCCTCTTCTTCAGAAATATCCATTTCTTCATCTTCGTCTTCTTGTTCTTCTGCTTCTGCTTCTTGCCTCTTTCTTTCTTCTCTGGCTAATCTCTTTTCTTCCTTGATTCTCAACTCAACATCTCTCATCTTCAGCAATTCTGGGTTTGATTCTACCAATTTCTTGTCTAATGCTAATGCTCTTTCTTTATTACCTCTCATTCTGTTCTTGTAGAAAGCTCTTTCCCTCTTTTGTCTAATTTCTTCAATTCGAGCCATCGCATTTAATGTTGTATGAACCAAATCTCTATTATATCTCACAGGAACATTCCTTCTCTTAGCAAAAGTTAAAGTGGAATCAACGGCAAGTTCCTTACCGGCAGCTTTACGGAAAGCCTTTGTCCATTTAAGTTTTCTAGGGTTTCTTCTTTGTTTGAAATTCTTATGACACTTGGAACGACAGAACTTGAATTCTTTTGCATCGTTACGCACATATGTTATTCCGTGGCCTGGATATACTGGTGATGAACAAAAATGGCAACTGTAAATTCTCATCTAGTAAGTGATAATGAACTGTGATTGTTGGCTGAAGAGTTATTCAGTAGTTCGTAAATGAAAAGTTTTGCAAAAATTTTATTATCTTCACTCCCGAAAATTATCATGATCGCAAATCAAATTTAAAGTGCTGAGGCCCAAAAGGGAAACAGCGACAACTTCGTAAAAAATAAATTTTACAGTTTTAACACTTGCTGCTAACATCCTAATACTACAATTTGACAAAGAAGCATCTGTGTGTTTCGACTGAGAGAAGCATTGGTGCCAATTGCTCAATGGGAACTCAATAGTAGAAATGTTTATTTTCTGATTATCAGTAAATAGAAACAACTGCTTGGTTTTGTTGTCTACTGAGCTCCGATTTATTTTTCAAATTTTGTGGTCGATCGGCGCACCAATACTCAATTGTTCCGTGTTGCATCTTTTGATCTGACAGATTGCACGGATTGAGCTGGTTTCCTTTTCGTTTGAATGCCTAGTCCTCAGGAAATTATGTCTGAAAGTCAGCCATTAGATGCGGTTACAAATGAGAATTCCATTCCAAGTAATGTCGAGTCTAACGAAACTCTTGGTGGGATGAAAAAAATCGAAATATGCAAAGAAAGTGAAATAATTGAGCAGTTATCGCTCAAACTACTTCAACAATCGGAATTGACAAATAACTTACAACATCATATTGCTACACTCAATACCCAACTAAACCAAACCAAGTCACAGCTGTTACAAGCACGAAAAGAGAAATATGAAGCTGATCTAGAAGTCACTCGCTTATCCACAGAGGTTGAAAACATAACACAGGAATTATTCGAACAAGCCAATGTTCAGGTGGCAGAAGCCAATCAAGATGCATATAATGTGAAACAGCTAAATGACAGATTGGCTGAGACTATAAAAGAGAAGGATACAACAATAGAAATTTTGCAAGCAGAATTAGCTTCTTTAAAAGAAATCATAACCAATAGTGATTATGCTAATACAGCTTTATCCGATGATCTACAAAAATTATCTACATCAGAACTCATGTTATCTCAAAATGTAAAATCTCAAATTCCCGAGAAGGCACACTTCAAATCCACATTACTCGAACAGTATAACGATCAATTGATTTATAGTCCAGTTTTTAATCAAATTCGATTTGATTTACCACCTTTCATGTTATTTTATGATGCCCTTGTCCCTCGAAAAAGTGAAGTTTCCAAATTGACCTTCGATTTAAAGTCATCCAAATTTTACACTAAATTACTAGAAGAACTTGAGGATGTTCTGAGGTTAGATAAAGCACCAGCGTTACAATCATTAAAAATGAGATGGAACAAGAAAACATTTTTACAAGACTTAATGGAGAAAAATGTTAATATTCAACCATTAAGTGCTGCTACAGAAGTTTGGAAGAGTCAAACCTTACAAAGGTATATTCCAATGGCAATACAAGGTCAAAGCAATGAAAATTTACAGCTGTCAAGAGTTGCCACAATTAGTCAACAGGAAACTTCATATGATCCAGAAATGTTTTCATTGGCCACAAATACAAATAAGAATTCAGGGGAGCAATTTCATGCTGCTCCGCTTGCTTTAGTAACCTGTTGTGGTCTCTGTGGAGAAAGGAGGAAAGACTTAAATTTCTCACGGTTGTATCATTTGAGATTTGAGGCGTTAGATGAAGATAAATCCAAGTCAGATTATCCACTTTGTATTAACTGCGCCAATAAGTATCGAGCGGTAGTTGAATTGCTCAAATTTCTTGCAGGTTTAAATCCTCTCAATTTGCCATCACATCACAACTTAGACGATTATATTAAAGATTCCTGGCTGAAATTTGTTCAACTAAAGTCCAAATTTTGGCATATTGCAAACATAGGAATTTGGCATGAAAAGGAAATGTTCGGGTTAGTTTACGGTTGGGAAAACGCATGGCTTACAGCTAACAATAATTCACTTACTAAAGAAAAGAACGCGAATGAAGTCCGTGAAAGAACATCAGAAGAAGACACAGGAACACCGATTTTGCCCAAACAGAAGAGCAAGGGATGGAACGGTTGGTCGGACATAATCGCAAAATCACCTAACGATACCGCTATAAAGGTAGAAATCGATGTAGGGACAACTGATAAAACTGAAGTTACGACAGAATCAATCAAAGCTGAAAAGATGGAGGCAGAGTCAACGGATGATACATCATTTCAGGACGCCAACGATGAAGTAGATCAACTTCAAAAGAATCATGAGAAAACACTACAGGAATAATGTTAATAACGACAATCTATTTATCAGAATATTTTGTGTATTTATAGCTTGAATTATAGTACTTTTTTATCCAAGTATAACCAGATCTGACTTGAATTAAAGAAAGATTAGCTCATCGATCCAGGAAATTTATATTTTCGAGCCGATGCAATTTGCGCTTCAAATAATGCGTTCACTCTACTCACTCTTCTTGATTTTGAACAATTCCCATTTGAGGCATTGTCTATATCTTAAAACTTGGATTGGCAGTAATCGTTTGTTGAAGTCATGTCCAACCCCTTTTTTTCATCAAAATCTTTGCTCAGCAAAGTAGGTATGGAAAATAGTGATACACAAGACACCCAAGATGATAATGAAAAATATAATTCGGTGCGATCGGAAGACACAGGATTCCTTTTAGTTTCAACATTGAATAATATTCCAGATGCTAAAGATACAGATAAAGATAAGTCCAATATTGACAGAATTGAATTGAAAAATGATGGAAAAAAAGTTAACAGTAATGAATCCCCAATTGATCCTACAGCAGGAATAAATGACAATGTGGACAACGATTCTGATGATAGTGAGCATGAAATTATTATGAAAACTACAGATACTTCTTCTTTCAATCTTAGCAGTAAGACATTGAAGCTTATGAATTTATTAAACCCTTCAAAACTTCTAAAATTGCATGATTTGTTGCTTAGCTCATTCTATGATGAGAACAAATATGACCTTATTACGAGAAAAAAACTAATTATGAGAGTCATTACTTGGAACTTGAGTCAACTGAAGCCTCCTGACTTGCGAGAACTAGCAGGAGAAAGCAGTAGAGAATGGGCTGCATTTTTTTATGCTGATGATGCACCAAATGAAAATTCTAGTACTACAACCTCATCACCAGGATTAGCTGATATTTACTCAATCAATTTTCAAGAAACTATTTCCCTCAAGTCCTTTTCCAAGTCTGATGAGGCAATAAATCAATGGGTGAAGTTCCTACTTAATGTTTTGAATGCACTTTCTTCCGAAAAATACTCTTGTGTGAACAAAAGAGGATTATTAGGTTTAACAACCATAGTACTAGCAAAATCTTATCTTGTAATTGATGAGGTTTCTGGAGGGGAAGGTCAGATTCATGGCTTTAAGGAAGACACAATTGGATTGGGATACTTACGATGGGCCAACAAAGGTTGTATATCTGTAAAGTTCACAATCGGAGGAATACCTTGTGGAATAGGATCTTATGACAATGCACCGGCAAACACCAATGAAGAAAGTCTTTATGTGCTCTCTGATTTGGATGCTACTGCGGCAAAACTTCCAGGATTAGAAGTTCAGGTTTTGAATGTACATTTAGTTCACGGTGAAGATAACACCCAAGTTAAACAACGTTGGGAATCGTGGGAAAAGATTCAGAAAAATATAGGTTTAAATGATAGGTCCGTAAATCTTGCTTATGATGCCCAAGATTCGGTCCATAAAAGTCGTTTGCGGAAACGTTTAGAATCAAAAGTACAAAACAAAAATAAAGTGACAGATATTAGTTATGAAGTACAAGATGATGATATTGCTCACGTTGATTACACAAACGATACTGTGCGCTTCTGTAATGTACCAATACAATTTTCTAGTGCTGAAAAGGCTAAGTTTGAAAATCATATTAACGACGTTGATATCTACAGATTTTCCTACGTAACAGAAGCTACCAAGGCCTTAGTTATATGTGGAGATGCAAACTATCGACTTTCGCTTCCACAAGATACTCCCACTAGAGAACATATATATGACGCTGTGAAAAATGCTGCATGGGATGATCTTTTGAGACACGATCAGTTTTTAAATCAAATGAGAGAGAAAAAAGTCATGCTGGGATTGACAGAAGCACCAATAAACTTTGCACCTACCTTTAAAATTATGACAGAATCGTATGGCAAATGGGTTTTACCGAATGATACAGGTTCTTCAAAAAGATATAGAAAACCGGTGCCAGGTATGAACAAATTGGATCATACTTCTACCTCTCAGCCATATTATGTTCCAAGATACGATACAAAACGACTACCAGCATATACTGATCGCATCATCTACTCGGATAAGGAATATTTCAAGATAATTCCAAATACATATCATTCAGTTCCTTTAAGAGGATCCGATCATCTGCCCGTGACGGCTTCTTACATATTAGAAGCACCGCTTGTTAATCATAAAAAACTGCATAATCTGAAAAACTATTTTGTCAGCTGTTGGAATGACATAATTAACAAGCTAAAATTTATGAGCTTTGAAGATAAAGTTTATATTGAGAGATTTGTTGCTAAATCTACTGATAATGGTATAACAGACTCAGAGACCTTGAAAGAAATAATCGATTTTAATCGTGGCCATCTAAAAGTGAATTTAATTGCAGGTGAGACAATCAACATCATTCTTACTGTAAAAAATTTGACTGATGAGGACTACAGGATCTACTTTAAGGAATATACAAGTAGGAGCTGGTTTGGAACTAAGATTGAGATTGATTGCAGAGATTTAAATGGTAACGCAACAGAGAAAACTAGGGTACCATCATGTCGAATCAGAGCTAATGAGAAAGCACAGATCATTCTCAAATTCACAGTTTCTTCAATTGAAACTTTGGAGAGAACTTTTATTGCAGAGATACCCGAATATGAAAAATGTCCTGAATATAGAAAGCATATTGCGTTAAGTGTAAATGTCTTTGATATTTTCCACTCAACATTTGAAGAGCTAAATGATGTTCAGTTTGAAAATATACTGAAATGTTTGCAATTTGTATACAAAAGTTCAGAGAAGGGCATTATCAATAGAATGAAACAAATTGAAAGTCCAAATGATCTTAGGACAGTTGAATGGAATTTAGTAAGAGAAATAACGCTTTATCAATTTGATTCTGTCAAATATGAAAGTCTAAACGACAAATCATCTACGGAAATACCGGAAAATAATTATGGAACTATTGTTGTAGTGTCCGTTATATATGCATGGATGAAAACGCAAAGCTCGGCATTTAGCATCAACTCAAAACGAGGTAAGATCTTATTCTCGGAAATTTTGAAACTGATTAAGTTCCTCCAGCTTGATTCTACACAAGGTTATGATCTTTTTGGTTGGGTCTTTTTAGATGAGCATGAACTCGACGAATACCTCGAACGTGATTTTGATGTAAAATTACATCTATAATCTACATAATTTACAAACTTTATATTATTACATTATACTACCAAAACATCTAAAAGACGGTTGCATTCAAATATATCACCGCTTGATATATCTAAGACTTTAAAATCGTATATGTTGAACATTCCTCTTTCTACACTCATAAGTTCCAAATCACATTCATATAAGTTTCCATATTCTAGACAAACACGTAAATTGTTTGTTAAACTAACGATACCTGCCCGGTTAAATTTGTAATAAAAACTTCGAACTAACTGGTTATTATTGAACAAAGGAATAACGTCATTTTTGTCCCTTGACTGTATGGGGATAGGCGGTATAGTCTTTTCATAATCTTTTTTGATCGAACTTTGAACAAATAAAATTAAATCCATCCTTGCGGATGATTTGTTAAGTAGCTGTATTTTCCAACGAAATGTTTCACCTAACTTCACCTTAGTAGGACCGCTAACCGTCACTACAAGTCCTCTTTGAAAGCTTTGGGAAGTAGTTCCAGACCATAATTGACCAAGGGAAAGATTGGAGCCCGATTTTATTCTAACGCTCGTATACCTTTTACCACCCATGCCACTATCAGCTTGTTTAACTCCATTGGTGCTTGCCAAAGTTGAAAAGGTAGCAGATTTTGGTGGTAGTAATTTAGGAGAATTCTTTGAAATCAAGTTTGCATAGGATCTAAGCTTTGAAAGCTTGGCAGCTGGCAACAATGTTCCTTGCTTCCCTTTCAAAGTCAAGTTATCATTACTACTGCTAGGCTGTTGTAGCTGTTGAGTGTTATTTGATAAATCTAAACTTGAAGTCCAATGCGTCTTTATCTCCTTTTGGAGATCTATAGTTGCATCAACAGTGACAGTCAATGGCTTTATAAAGGTATCGTCATCTGATGAGACCTTATATGCAATCGTGAGTATGGTCGACGGAGTCAAAATGATGGGGAACTTAATGGGAGTACATAGGGTCAATTGCGATCCCAAACATTCAACAGTAATTGAATTAATCTTTACTAAAGGATTTTTCCCGTTTAAAAAATTAGATGTCGACAAATCAAGCCAAGCAAGAGTCTTATCCATGGTTTGTAATGACTTTAGTGACATTCTGTACAAAGAAGTTATGCTAATTTCATATTTTGTTTCAATACATGACAGAATACGTTCGTCATCATTGCTTTCAGCTATAGCTGCTTTATTAACAAGTGTTATGTGCCCTATCTCTGTAAATTGTGCTTCCTCAAAAGGTTTTAATTTATAGTCCATTTCCTTCTGTTGCTTTTCGAATCGAGCATTAAAAAATAACTTATTGACACTCTTTCCTGGCTTTACTTTAGTATTATAAGACCAAATCATGTAATTTTTAGAATGATTCATCGGATCATTCAGTATTGATAGTGTTTTTTGGACATTCCGTTTTGAATCTGATTTTTTCACGTTTTCTGATACATATATGGTTTCTAATTCAAGAGTTCCATGAATATCATATTGCGTATCGGTTTCCAGCACTACATATAAACTTATATTCTCATCAAAGTATGCATTACTTTTGGGTACTGATGCTTTCAGTTGTTGTACCATTGCATCAATGTCTCCATTCTCTGATAACAGATTTTCGTCCAAAGTAACCGTTGGCACATAAATTGATAAAGATTTCATTATATATGTGATACTAATCTTGATATTAGTTGATATTTCTTATTTAAAACTTCAATAAATATGTCTTTTCTATGATTTAACCCGATCTTAATGTCTAGGCTGAAAACACGTTACATTAAATGTGCATGCGCATAAATAAATATGAAAAAAGTGAAATTTCTAGATTTCTGCAATTCAAAATCATATAAAACTTCAATACTTAACAGGCAAGATTACTTTAACGCAATAGTACTGCTCTTTGATTGAAAAGTGAAGATCAATGGTGTGGTAAGCTCAATCTAAAAAAAAAGTTCTCTTTCACCTAGAAAAGCTGTATTAATCGAGCTGAAAACCGTGTATATACTCGAGTCAAACAGTGGATTGCAGAGAAACGCGTAAGTTCTGTAACGTCGTATAAACAACGCGTTATACTTGTTTCTCGTTTCCATATTTAGATCAGAGCGTGATTAAAGATTAAACAGGATATTAAAATAAATAAGACGAGAAAACTCTTTGCTGGAAGATTCTTTGCTTTGTTGCTTGTTCAAAGAATATATAACCACCACTTGTTCCAATAGTAATGCAAAGAAAGTTAAAATATGCAGCATTTTGAAGTCCGACTTCTTGATGGTTACATATCAATTTGTTGTATCTAGATAGTCATTAAAAAACCCACTATTTACAAAATACACAATCAACGTTTTATGAATCGCTGTCAACTTTGCTACTAGATGATATATCACGTTTCACTGTACTATCTGATGATTCTCTCTTCCTGAGTTGGGTATATGAGAAAGATTTTGAATGTTTCTTGCGTGCTCTAACTTCATTTTTTGGGGAATAATACAGCAATGACTCAAACGAATGTTCATATCTCAAAGAGTTTCTTTTCTCGGGTTTCGTTCTTTTCTTTGACGCAGCTATATTTATTCGACTTGAAAAAGGACTTACGTTTTCATCATTTGGAAATCTGAATTCAGGGTTTGTCGTGTAAAGGGAATTATGTCTCGTAATTTTACCATTTTCAAATACCACACGAGACTTCAAGATTGAAATACTTTTGTCTAGAGCAAACTCCACTGCATATTGATCCTTGATCATTTCGAGTTTGGACCAAGTAGCTCGTGCACCTCTTAAAATAACCTCCCACATAAAAGTTGGTGTAGGGTTTATCAAAATCTTCGGTTGCTCTCCTAGCTGAATTTCTGGTAAAATGGTAATGTTACCCGTATAAGATTGAAGAATCATTCGTTTGATTTTTGTTGCTAAGTTTGAAAATATTCCCATTTCTGTAAAAACATCACAGAGATGGGATATTTCAAATGTCACTAATTTAGTAAAGCCATGAAACATTTTTTTCCATTTTGTATTAATTTCACCAGAAAAGATTTTAACCCAGGGGGAAATATGTGGATTAACCTGGCATGCAATTGAATGATTCACATTGAACATCTCTGATAATCTTATTATCGGTAAATCTGAGTTAATTGATCCATCCACAAATTTAAGAGAAGAGTTTGACCACTCGAATATTTCCCCAGTTTCCATGTTCTTCTCATAAACTGTGGATGACGCAAAAACGACAGGGAGAGAACAACTTGCACAAACAGCAGACCATATAAGAACATTTGGTGCAGTCAAATAATTGAGTAATGTCGGTTGATCGTGAACAGTAGCAGAGGAAACTGTCACATTCAATATCCTACCAGTTTTATTGAAAGCTTCCTTAAATGTCATATTTCCTAGAAATCCTTTCATGGTTTCTTGTAAATTTGTGCTATCAAACCAGACGCCATATTTTAAAAAACGTGATAAATGTAGGTAAGTAGAATCTGTGTCATTGTCTACCTGGAATATTTTGAATGAAGTATCAAAAATATTTGATAAAATCTCTTTGAGTTCTTCTGGAGTCTTTGAGCAAACAATTGAGCAAACAATGGATCCACCACTGGAACCAGCAATAATCTTGGGGCATAAATCATGTTCAAGTAAAGTCGCAAATACGCCTATGCCCATCATGCCAAACGTACCCCCACCACTCATAGTAATGGCAGTTCTTCCGTACTTTCTTTTTGACTCCATTAATGTATCTAAGATATAATGATCATCAAGCTCACACTCAGTTGAGACCAATACATCGAGGCACCTAATGCATTCGTTATTATATTCAGAGATTAGTTGCTTTGTTCCAACATGACATACAGAATATAGCTTATCATTGTTAATCCCTGCAAAATCTCTGCTCCAACAAGTTCGAATAATATACAAAAGTTTTTCATAATTTTTGCTTAGTCTGTATTTTCGCATGGTATTCACTTGATTTTGTAAAAGTTTATAATCATACATGTCACTTTCACGTGTATTTTTCCACAAATCATTGTTTTCAAGTTCATCTAATTTCAGAGATGCTTTAAGCCATTCCTTATAGGTTAAAGCATTGTCTTTGTTTTTCAATTGAGAATCATATTCATTGTATGTTTCCTGAATATTGAAAAAGGCCTTAATTTTGTCCAACATAAAAACAGTTGATTTTCTGCGAGGTTCGGCTTTCATAACATTATCTAATATTAATCGTTCCATAATATTTTCGTAGGGGTTTTCTTGTAGATATGAGATATCATAGGCAGTAACCTTCTCTGACATATCTTTATATCTAGAGGTGATCTAGTCATACCTAATAATAAAAAAGTGTTATAAAAGTAGTGTGTAATAAAATCGTTTTAGTGTGATTTGTATAAAATAAATTGATATCATGCAAGCGCACAGCCCAAAATTCAGCGATTGAGGAGCAGATCTATTTTCTTTTCTAGCGCTTCTAACTTTTCGTCCTTTCTCTTGTTTTGCTCCGTCAACAATTCAACAGATGCTTCCAAAGAGTTCACAAGTAAATGCAAACGTTCAAGTGATTGTTTTAAAGTGTTTGTCTTTGGGGCCTCTGTGGTTTTGGAAGATGATGCAGAAGCCGGTGTCGATGCACTTGGCGTGGTCTGAAGTTCTTCTTTCTCAATTTCTATTTTTTCATTTCTCTCATCATTCTTCTTGTCATCTTTCTTGTCATCTTTCTTTTCATCTTTCTTGTCATCTTCCTTGTCGTCCTTAATTTCATCTTTCCTGTCGTTCTTTTTCTCATTATTCTGATATCCATTCTTCAAACTCTCCTCTTCTGCTTTTTGCTTCTTTAGTTCCGGCTTTGGTTCACTTCTTGGTACTTCATCCCACTCTCCATTAACATCATCCTCATCTTTATCAATATATTGGGAGTCGTCATCAGATAATGCGTCAACCTTTTGTAGAAGTGAAGAAACTTTTGTGTCTGTTGATAAAGAGTTTGCTGTAAGTACAGATTTCTGGGGGAATGTATTATTTACAATATTTTCTTTTTCCTGAGATTCCAGCGGTTTCGAAGATGCAGGAACAATTGTCTCCTTATTTGTCGAGCCAGTTGGTTCTTTAGATTCAGTTAATTGCGGAGTCTTGCCCTCATAAATGTCTCTCATTGAACATAAAACGGGACCTGCAACATTTTTTCCTGACAAATATTCGGCTGCTGATAAAGCTGGCATACCTGCAGGTGCATCAGGATAGATATCATCTTGGAAAATTTCAGCCCTTCTAGGAACAATAAAACTTAATGGTTCAATAACATTATCATTACGCAATTTGTAAGCCTTAACTATCTCATTATCATGGATATTCACAAATCTTTTAGGGGAAACTGCAAAACCACGTTGTGCATCTGTAGATGGATATTCTCCTAAAAGATGCAAATCATCATCAGCAAACTCAAAAAATCTCACATTACCATCACCCTTACCAGCAAGGAATAATAAATTGGTAGAGGAATCAAAGAATGGCATAAGAGTTCCAGAAGATGAGTCGATGGAAATAAAACCACCAATTGGACCTGCTTCAAGATCTTTTGACTTCCAAAGACCCAATTGACGTTCCGAAAATCTATCAAAACCAGTTGTTGCAAGTCTGTCTTGTGAAATCCATATTATTCTAGATGCCTTAGCCCCAAGATGGCTCTTACCAGAGGATAAAAGTTCACCTGTACGTGCATCCCAAACACGAACTATCTTGTCTTTGGAAGCAGTTGCAATCTGAGTGCCATTATAGTTCCAAGCAAATGAAGTCACCAGATCTTTGTGTTGAAGGGTCACTATACACTCGTTTTTCTCTAAGTTCCAAATTTTGACGGAATAATCAAAGGAGGAAGAAGCAAGAATATTAGCAGCAACAGGATTAAATTCCAATTGACCAACTTTACGAGCATGACCTGTTAAAGTACCTATTGGTGCAACATCAACGATATTATCTGGGTCAGCGTTTGCATAGGTGTAATTGTTTGGAATCTCCCAAATTAAAATCTTACCATCTTCACCTGCAGAGAGAACTCTTTTATCATCGAATGGGTCGAAAGCAGTGTCTAAAACTGAACCACCGGTATGCCCTCTGAACATTGGAACTTTATCTGGTGATTTTCCTACTTCATCAACAGGGATTACACAAAAAGCACCGATACCGTTGGAATTCAAAGCAATATACTTTCCATTGGAATTAATGATGTTTGAATCAAATGCGGAAAGTGTTGGTTTCAAGTTTTCGTAACACAATTCTTTCTTTGCTGGCTGAGCATAGACATGTCTATACTTCGAAGGTCTGACAAACATTGGATAGAAAGCGTACTTGATCAATCACGAAGAAGTGTGGAACCTCACTACTTGTCTTGACATGACCTATATCTGTCCACAATACCAAATATTGTTGTTCTTTCAAGCCCGCGACTCAAGATCAGCTTTAATTTAAATTAATCTCACTGTGTCAGAAACCCTCACATTGCCGTCGATAATATATTGTGACAATAATTTTTAGAGCTGGCCCCCTAAGTTTTTAACAGTAGATCGATGATACATTAATCAATACTCTCACGAGTTTAGCATTTTGAATTCATTCTAATCATTCTAATTTGGCGTCACAACTTCAAGTATATACAGCACGTCATCCAAAATGTCTCTAGTTGATAAAATACATTCAACATACACAGAAGATGACTCTGCTTTTCAGGAACAAATCCTTCATGATTGTATGACGCACTATACAACTATAAAGGAGGAGAATGGTGAACATATGTTTTGTTCTTCTGACTCTTCAGCAACCATAATATCCTATTTAATTGTAGTATTAGCTGGCTTTGGAGTAGATTTTTCAAACGAACAATTCCACCAAATAAGAAAGTGTCTTGATAATTGCACAAAATGCTTGATTGAGTATCAACTAAATAGAGCAGCAATAAGGAAAAATTTTATCGTTTTGAAAGGTGTTTCTTACAATAATGTTAATCATACAATGGAATCAGCTGCTTCGTGGGAATCAAATCATCTTTACCAGCTTATTTCTGATTCAATTGAAAATAAATTAGACAATGATAACTTGAAAATACTACTATCTAAAATTTTAGCTGAATGCCTTTTAAATCCGAAACTATTGCGTTTGAATCAAAAGCTTAAAACATATTTTGATCATTGTCAATCATTTTTAGACTCAGCACATAACATAATAATTGAAGCAGGCTTAAAAATTTACCCAGGACTAATATACTTGATGTTTTGTGGCAATGATGAGCAAAAGAAATGGTCATTATCTAAGCTTCCGTACAATAAACTTGGATCTAATAACGAATTACCCCTTGATGGTTATTTTACTACTAATGATATCAACCCTTTATTTTTAGAAGAATACGAAATCCATTTTTTTAACATTCAAAAACCGGACTATTACTCCGACGATAAAGCAATAGAGTTTTGGACAAATATAATACCCTTAATCAAATTTTCCACAATTGACACTATAAAGGACTCATTGATTAGACCATTTGCATATTCCTCATTCAGAGAAGATCATAAGATTAGAATTCTTGATATGTATTCACTTTTCATTAACCATATTTTCTCATACCTCAAAACGCCGTTACCTTTTCTTTTGAGATTCTTGGCAATATCTTTAGAAAAATTTAAAAATGATATTTTTGAGTTAATTAAACCTCACAATTATATGAGTTTCTTTGATATGGCCTTCAACAATCCTTATTATAAAATTTTATTGAATACATTGAATCCAGAAAATTTTCCATCCGGATTGTTAGAATCAGACACTAGCAAAACGCCTTTCTTTCTTGATCTCTTTAAATGGATGGAAGTTTCAGCACATATTTTAAATGATTCCAATAATGCCCAATTTTTTATTGCAGTATTCGGGTTTATGGCTGACTTTATGAAAAATCCAAACTGTGGAAAGTTTATTGGTTCCTACGTAATGGATAATATGACAAAACAATTGACACTAAAGCATGATATTTACACAGATAAAGTCATGATTGAACTTTCGTATAGAGGAAGTGCCCGTGCTTTAGTTAATAAAAAGTGCATTGTAATTTTTGATGCAATGAATATTCCATTTTTGGAACCAAAGGCGATCCAGTTGATTAAATCGTGCCTTAAGTTTGATATTACAGCCTATAGTTACTATTCCTACAAGCTTCAAAATAATATAGATGTTGTGGAACCAGAATTCAGCAATGATTTATGGAACTTACTACAAGTTAAAGTTCACACGAATCCCAATTTATACCACGCAGTATTTGAATCCTTTAAAAAAGTGACAAGAGTTTCGGAGATTGACGTGCCCTATAAACGCATCAAAATGCAAAACGATAAAATCAATGAAGATCACATCAAGAAGATAACTTCAAGTTCCACAAAGCATAATAAAATTGTTTCAGACTTTGCGATAGCTGTTGACAAAGTTTTGAATAAACTTTCAGAATATTTAACCACAAACCAAATCAAAACAATTTTGAGAAACGAAAGCACAGCTGGCGGATTTTGGTCCTTGATTCTTTCACCAATAGAAGCCGTATACGAATCATCAATTGCTTTATTTACTGAATCGCTGAATGTTAATGACAGATTAGAAGCGTTTCAAGAATGTCTTAGGTTCGATATAATTGTTACTCTTGACTCCTTTAGAAAAGCTCTTGCTGAGTTTACCTTACAACAACTTTTTAAACCTACACAACGTATGGTAAAAGTGCTTATCGATTTTATTAATGCTTTGTTTGATCCAATTAATGGTGTTATTGCTTCATCTAAAACAGAAATGACGCTTCAGTTGAAAACTACTATAGTAGAATTTTGGATTGATGTTTGGAAATTTCTTGGCATGATTTTTAAAAATATTTTTGAATGGTCACTTAACTACGAACGGTTGAAGGTAACTCTAGACAAATTGGGGGCAGAAAAGATAACATCAGGTCTTTTAAATTTTACAAGAGACGTTTTAGATGTATCTACCTCAGTTTTGAATGGACTAAAAATTATTGTGAGTATCGTTACATCTGAATCTTTTAAAAAAGAAGAATTACAATTAATCAAAGAAACACTTTTGAAACCAATAATATTAACTTTAGGGGACCTATTCAAATGGTTAAGATTGAGTGATCCAGCTTTATTAGTCAGATGTGTTTCTTTGATTACTGTTATTTTGGATATTGCCTATGATTCGGACGTTAGCTTAAATGATGAATTAATTACGATTCTTGTGAAACTTTGTTTACGGGCCAAAAAGTTTAACAATAAAATGAATGCTGAACAAACTGGTGAGTTGCTTTTGCATGCTAGAAAAATTAACTCATCATTGGTAGAAAAAATTTCAAATGAGTTGGAGGAAGAGAAACAAAAAAGAGCTATTTCACCTGAAGTTAAGTCAGATTATCAATACACTTCACGTAATGTATCGACAGTAACCAAACAGCAAACTTTAGGAAACTATCTTAAACCTTACGTTCGTGAAGCAGTTCCAACATTGGATGCACCAAAGAGAATGTCTAAATTGGAATTAGCACAAATGAAACTAGCAGAAAAGAGAAAAGCTGCTATAGAACCTGCACCTCCACGTCCGTCTGGATTTAACAAGAAAACAAAGTCGGTAGAGAATTTGGATAGTGACTCAGATAATGATTCAGATGATAATGATACTCAAGGTACGGGTTTGTTTACTAAAGATCAGGTTGTTGCAAAGATGAAGAAGTCAAAGATGGCATTGCAATCATTGCAGGCACCTAGGTTTAGCAATATAGCCCAACGCAACAAAAATGTGGAGCTCAATCAAAAGAAGAAAGCAGAAGAACTCATGAGGTTAAGATTGAACGTAGATATGACACCATTATATAAAACTGTGTTGTCTTGGTCGTATGATAATGACAGTGAGCTTCCTTCTGATTATGATGAGTCAAAGTATCATCCCGTGACAGATAGTTTCGAATCTGTTGAAAATTATCAAAAATGTTTTGAACCTCTTTTATTGTTAGAATGTTGGCAATCAATTCAACGTGCAAAACAAGTAGGCTCAGAAGTTCCCTTCAGAATGACCGTTGGTTCAAAAACTGCCGTCGACTCATTCTATGATATTTATGCATCTGTTAAAAAAGAGTTACTTAATGATTTTAGACGATTCAGTGATAATGATTTGTTGGTCTTGATGCTTGTGGATTGCTTACCTGTCGATGATTCTGATGTTAATGTTCCAAAACATCTTATTAAAAATTCTACCATTAACTGTTTCGCTAAGGTGAGAGAGATAAAGAATACAATTGGTGCATATACAGATGTAACGTTGAGAGTTGCTGTTGATGGAAATAAACTAGCTACACGTATAATGTCAGGTATGGAAATTGTGGGTTTGAAAGTGAACACAATGACTACATTGGAAAGAGAATTCTCTTCATTGCGAGGATTACAATATTATGATTTGTACAATGAAATTATCAAAGGTATACCAGCAGATATTCATCATATTGATAAAAGTAAAGTTGCAGAACTCAAATCAATTTATGATGTTAATGACTCGCAAGCTCGTGCTATTGCTGGTACTGTACAAGGGTCGGGCTTTTCTTTGATTCAAGGTCCTCCCGGTACCGGTAAGACTAAAACGATTTTAGGTGTGATTGGATATTTCTTAACCCAACAGACTGATAATGTCCACAGAGTCCTAGCTCCCGGTGTGAATGCTGACATATCTACTGCCAAAGCATCTACAGGTTCGGTTGATGCTAAGCGGAAAATTTTGATTTGTGCTCCTTCAAATGCAGCTGTCGATACCTTAGTTTTGAGAATTAAAAATGGTATTAAAAATTCCAAAGGCAAAATATTCAAACCAACGGTGGTACGATTGGGTCAATCTGATGCAATCAACGAGCAAGTCAAAGATTTAACTCTAGAAGAACAGGTTGATGCACAGTTATCAAAGGTGAAAAATAATGATGACTCCTCCACTAGGTCTGAACTTAACAAGTGTTTGGCTGAAAGAGATGAGCTTAAAGCAAAACTTGAGTCGATGAGTGATAATAATCCTGAGAAAGATGATATAGAAAGTAAGCTATCTGCTGTTATGGCGAAACGTAGAGAGCTGTGTAAAAAGCTTGATGAGATGAGAGAACAAAGGGCTGTGAACTATAGAAATCGTGAAATTGAAAGAAGGAATATTCAATTCAGAATTTTGAACAACGCTCAAGTTGTCTGCTCGACATTATCTGGTTCTGCTCATGATGTTTTGGCTGGGATGTCAATGACTTTTGAAACTGTTGTTATTGATGAAGCAGCGCAATGTATCGAACTAAGTGCAATCATTCCACTAAGATATGGTTGCAAAAAGTGTATTATGGTTGGAGATCCCAACCAATTACCACCTACTGTGTTGTCTCAAAAAGCTGCATCATTTAAATACGAACAATCTCTTTTTGTGCGTATGCAGAATAATTTCAAAAATGCAGTCTACTTATTAGACGTGCAGTACCGTATGCATCCTGAGATTTCAAAATTTCCATCTAAAGAGTTTTACGATTCCAGACTTAGGGATGGTCCTAATATGTCGACATTAAACAAAAGACCATGGCATGAAATTCAGGACTATGGGCCTTATAGATTCTTCAACATCAGAGGTCAACAAGTGAAAAATGAAAGAACTCAATCTCTTTTTAACAAAGTTGAATGTAATATCATTTTAGAAATTGTTGAAGACTTGTATAGAAGATACCCTACAATTGACTGGACCGCAAAAATTGGAATTATCTCTCCTTATAAAGAACAAGTAAGACTTCTGAAAAAAACTTTTGTCGATAATTATGGTGCTTTGATTACTAAACAGATTGAGTTCAACACCGTCGATGGATTTCAAGGTCAAGAAAAAGACATTATTCTATTTTCTTGTGTAAGAGCAGAAACATCAACAGGTGTTGGATTTTTGGCTGATATTAGGAGAATGAATGTTGCACTTACTAGAGCTCGAGCTTCTTTGTGGATTGTGGGTTCCGTTGAAGCACTTTCATCCAACAAAACCTGGAGAGATTTGTATCAAGATGCTGAGCAGAGAGGATTGGTTACGAATGCATCCAGTGGATTTACACATAAGTTGAAGTTGAGGGATACTACACACTCGAATTTAAGACCAATCGAAGATGACAACTATTCCCCTAATATTCCTACCAAACCGAAAGCTGCACGAAATGGCAATGTTTCTAATGGAATGAAGCGAGCATCTACTGACTTCACATCAAATGTTAATAAGGTTGCTAAATTGGATAGTATTAAAAAAGGAGCCATTCCAAAGAAGGCTTCTGGTCAAATTTCAAAAGACCTGAAACTTGTGCAGAGCCATCCGGAAAAAAAACCAAAGACTTCGGGATATTTACCACCCAGAAATAACGGAGTACCTGAAGGACTAGTCAGAATCAGCAACAAAAAAACGTTCAATCTACCGAAAAGACCTAGAAAACAAATTTAATAAATACAACTTGTCTACACATACAAACTATAACCTAATCTTTTTTTTCGCCTTTTGGACATTATATTTCTTTTCTTAAGTTTTCATTGTCCGTAATAAGATCCAAACTAATATATGTTGTTGGATTTGATGTTGCAGTAAAATTGGATGTTTCTAATCTTGTTGGTAAAGCCTTTGGGATTGAAGGTGGGATCAATTTTGTTATATCTGTTTGATCTTCATTAACAAATTCATCGGCATTGGCTTTCACGTTGACGTTAACTTCATCGTAATTTGGATGGTCGTTAGATTTAGGAATTTCTTCAGACACATTAACCCTTGTATTTTGTAATAATTCTAAGCCTTTCTCGATTGCTTTAATTTCATTTCTTATAATTTTTTCACCATAAGGAACATTATACTTTTGAATTAAATCTAACCTCTCTCGAAGATGTATCTTTGTTGAAGCAAGTAATTGTTTCAGCTGGTCAGTCTTTTCATCTTTCAATAAAATATACATGGTGGCTTCGACGCTACTTAAAGTGTCGAATACATCCTTCAAGCATATCTTGGACCCTTCAAGTTGAAGTTTTCTGTCTGACAAATCACGCAATATCGGTTTGATCTTTTCTATATCCAATTGCAATATTCGTTTCACATCCGTATCAGTTAAGTAATCTGAAGTTAGTTGTTTCTCTTTATATAAAAGAGCAGTTTCTGTTTTTTCGTTATTTAACAAGCTATCTAACTTATCCTTCAACTTATTGATTTTTATATCTACGAGAGATTTGGTCTCCAAAACTTGATTATCAATTAGTTTTTTCTTCACTTTCAAATAATACAATCTTTCCTCCAATTTCTGTATTTCTAAATCCATCTTTCTTGACTTTGCTAATAATGATTGATAATTTCGTCCTTCTACTGAATCCTGACAAATTTCATTGATTTCATCTTCTATATTACGTCTTTCAATCTCCCATCTATTATATGTTTCGTACTTTTCTATCTTTCCATTTAATAAGGACTGAAAGATCTCTTGAAGTGAGTCAACTCCGGTACATAAAGAGTTCATTAAATTATGAACCTCGTTTCTGGTTTCATTTAGTTTGACATCACCCTCATTCACACATCTTTCATGTTGATTAGCCATTCTTTGCAGTTTTGAAAATATTATTTCATGTTCTTGGTCTCTTAGAAACAATACAAGATCGTGAAAACGAGATGAAGGGGGTAAAATAGTACCCCAGTTTAAATCGGCCTCAACTCTAGAGTTGGAATCATCGTCCGCATTTAAACGTGTTGTGAACGAAAATGATGACCAGATTCTTTTTTCATCTGAGCTTGATTTGATGGTATCGTTGCATTTGTTAGTCGACATGGGGTGCACAAGATAGTAAGAACAATAACATTATTACTGCAACCTGTGATCAATAGATCCCCGTAGCTATCGATTTCACGTGACTAGACATTCCCTTATCATTAGTTCGCAACTTTTATTTAATGAACATTCTCTATTGAACACGTTCAGGATAGTGTGTTTCAAACTACGTTAACCATGACTAGAAAAGAGAAGCTTATATAAGCATTTTGTAAAGTAAGTTCAAATACAATAATCAATTTCAAATCTTATCATCAAGACTCAACTTCTTTGTGATATCTGAGGTGCTTTCAATAATTTTCTTGAACTCGGCAAACGAAAGTTTACCATCTCCATCCGAATCTCCTTCCATTATAGTTCTATCAACAAGTTGTTGGAGTTGTACATCATTCAAAGAATCTGCCACCATTATACGCAAAACAATAAATAGTTCACCGTTAGAAATATAGCCATCGTTATCAATATCATAAACTTTGAAAAGAAATCGTAGTTTGTCATCTACTGATCCTGCAGCTGAAAAAACAGACAACCCTCTTACAAATTCTCTGAAATCAATATCACCTCCTTTGTTTTCGTCAAATATATCTACCACTCTTCTAGCCAACGGGTTTTGTCCAATTCCAGGTATTGCTAAGAATTCATCTTTATCAATTGCACCAGAATTGTCTGTATCAAGTTTCATAAACCTCTTGGCCAAACGGTCTATTTCTTCCGACCCGACTTTGAAAATGAAATAATAATGTTAGTAATTTTTCCTAATGGTGTATTTTGATGGTGTAAAACTTACAATTTGTGCCTTCGGATAAATCTTCCAGTAAACTTGATGGAATGTTACCCATAATTGTTGTCTATGTGTTAATCTGGGTATACGCCTTACAGGATAGACCCTGGTCACACTTATACACAAGGTGACCTTCGAACATTTCGTCACGGATCGATTCCAGTTCGCGTAATTGAGAAACAGAAAATAGACTTCATTTACATACTCGTTAATAATCTGCTGTACTAAAAGCAGTGAAAAGTAGAGCTACACATCAATATAATCTCTTGCAATACCTGTTCGTCCATCTTCAAGTAATGCACCTTCTGTTGAATCAAGTTGCGCAAAATCACTTCCTAAACCAGTCCATTCACGATTTTGTAACCCATAAGCAGATGTGGAAATAGTTTTACCAACAGTCAGGCTACTTGAAAACTTTTTGACGAGACTTGATTCAGCAGAAGCATCTTCATTGTTCAAATTTTTGTTGACACTTTCAGATTCTAATTCCAATTCTAAATGTCGTAATTGACGAAGTGGTTGATTCATCTTCAACTTTCCGGTAACAGGATCAAACTCCGGAGCAAATTCATCATCATCATCATCATCAGCATCATCATCATCATCATCATCATCATTTATATTTATAGTCTTTGAGTTTTCTTCAATCTCATCAATTTCATCATAATTATTTTGGTTCAGATATGCATCAAAATCAGTAACCCATTTTCCAGTCCATGTGAC
Source organism: Pichia pseudocactophila (assembly GCA_039700735.1). Lineage (NCBI taxonomy): Eukaryota > Fungi > Ascomycota > Pichiomycetes > Pichiales > Pichiaceae > Pichia > Pichia pseudocactophila. Next base: position 175,076 of record JBBJZV010000103.1, read on the forward strand.
CATAGGCATCAAAGCCAACTTCAATTCATAAGGAGTTATAATTGGTGTATAATAATCACCATACATATCAATTACTATACCAGATTGCCCGCATCCGATAATGCACCAAGCATCAACACACTCAAAATTAGCAACTTTTGCAACATTTGGTTTACCAACAACAAACATGTAGTGTTTCTTACCTGCTGCAACAATATCTTTGATGATTTGATTTAAGAGACTTTTAGTATTTGCTAAAGATAATGTGTTAATTAATACACCTATAGTGGTTGCACTACGAGCAACTTGCATATTTCTGTAACGCTTCATTAGGGTCGGAAATTGATCGTGAACTATCTCAAGATTATGAGGATCCACAATCTTCAATTCTTGAAACTTGGTTGTTAATAACAAAACACGTGCATCATGAGGTCGACTGATATGAAAAAGCGAATAGTTTTGAGTTAAACCGTCAAATTTAGCACTCTCAACATAGTTTTCATCTTCCAAATCAATAGTATCAGTGTATTCTTCAATATCTTCTAGCGGGATACCATAAATAACTCTGTTAGCTGTATATATTGGAGTTGGATCAATTTCTTCATATTTATATTCATCTATAATCTCTGAATTTTGACTTGCTTTAGCAAAATCGATGGTTGCAATTGCCAAATTCGGATACTGTTCCTTAAGTGTGCCATATAGTTGTGGCAAAACATAACCAAATGATGCATCTGCCATCAGCACAATTTTGCTTGTCTTATCTGGGTATGTATTCTCAAATGTTTTAATTAATTGATTGAAGTCGATATACGGTCTCCCTAGTACATAGCAAGATGAGATTTTCTCAACTGGAGTTAAGCATGCATCACCAAAATGTACCACTATATCAGCTTTCACATGTTCAGCGGCAACTTCATCAATACAACAAGAAGAATATGATGTATCAGCCAAAATCCAAACATCTTGATGATATTTGCTTCTATTTTTACATTTTGAACCACAATCTCCTCCGCAAGACTTATTTTCAATTGTTTTTTCAACAGATTCAATATCTCGAGACATTTTTTGTGACATCCCTGTTGTAAAATCTATTTCACCAGGTACTTCTATGTCGTGATTCTCATCATGAAATTCTTTGTTCCATGTATTTAAAAGAGACTGAATAATCTGAGTTACAATAGTAGAATCGCAGATTAGATTATCTGGGAATTGTAGGGCAATCAAGGCGTATTTAAGATCGCCATTATCATTTCTTGAGTTCAAAAATTTGGCTAGTTTTTTCAAACTATAATACTTCCCAATAAGCTCGCATGTTTCTCTATACGCAATGTGATGGTTGTCGTAATATTCAGGCCCCAGATGCTGTCTTTTCAAGCGAAGAATTTCATCTGTCAAGCCTTCGACCTTGGCAAAAGTTTCTGCTTCATCTTGAGCTGTGGATAATGCCGGTGCGACAACAGCTTGCCCGGACTCTTTGTGCATTATGCTACTTGCTCTTACAAAGGTTTTACTTTTCCTTTCAGGTTCACAGGATATGTAATGCATAGTTTAAAAAAAAGTTTGCTAGCCGTTGCACGGGCGATCCGAAAAAAATTTCATGATTCGTTTTTATCGATTCCAGATTATGTAATGAAATTTTTCGAAATAGTGAATTATAGCCTGTACACTTTTTTGGCATGACTTTCATTGAAAAGAACCATTTTACACATCGGTTATACTTACTGTGACTTTTATGTTCAAGAATTCTATTCTGAGAATTTCAAATAATATAGGCAGAATTCAATACAGCACGATCAACAAAATGACAAAAATCGAACTAGGTCACACCGCTGATTACCATGTTCATCTTAGACAAGGGGAAATGATGGAAGTAGTCACGCCAACTGTAAGAGAAGGTGGTGTATCCATCGCATATGTCATGCCAAACTTAACACCTCCTTTGACTGAACTTGATAGGGTTGCACAATACAAAAAAGATTTGCAAAAACTTGCACCAAAGACTACATTTTTAATGACATTCTATCTTTCAAATCTTTTAACACCAGAATTGGTAGCAAGAGCTGCAGATGAAAATTTGATCAGGGGTATTAAATGTTATCCAGCAGGTGTTACTACTAATTCACAAGCTGGTGTTGATCCTAATGACTTCACTGCGTTTTATCCAATCTTTAAGGTTATGCAAGAGAAAGGGCTAGTTTTAAATTTACACGGTGAAAAACCTTCTGTTAGAGATAATGGAGAAGATATTCATGTTTTGAATGCTGAGTCAAAGTTTTTACCAGCATTATTCAAACTACACAAAGATTTCCCCGAATTAAAGATAGTTCTTGAACATTGCACTACTAAGGCAGCAGTTGATGCAATCAGCGAAATCAACAAGGATTTAAAACCAGATGAAATTCCAAAAGTTGTAGCTACTTTAACAGCTCATCATTTATACATTACTATTGATGATTGGGCTGGCAATCCAGTGAACTTTTGCAAACCTGTTGCCAAGTTACCTGAAGACAGGCGTGCATTACTTTCTGCAGCAACTTCAGGTAAGCCATATTTCTTTTTCGGATCTGATTCAGCACCTCATGATTTATCCAAAAAGACAGTCCATGTTGGCGTATGTGCTGGTGTTTACACTCAAAAGCATGCAATAGCATATGTTGCAGAAGTCTTTGATCAAGTAAACAAGTTAAACAGGCTAAAGGGATTTGTAACAGATTTTGGTAACGCATTTTACGGTATTGATGACAGTAAACTAGTGTGTCAAGAAAAATGCTTTTTAGTAAAGAAAGAGCAAATAATACCAGATATGTTCACTTTTGATCAGTCCAACATAAAGATTGCTCCATTTATGGCACATGAGAAATTGTCATGGTCAACTGAATGGGTCTAATTGAATGACCAAAACAAATTTTGATCACAATTATGTAATAAAACTTTTTTTCCATAGTCATTAAATAGTATCATAGCTATATGTTACCTAAAAGAATCATAAATTTCAAGTTTGAATCTTGACCATCAGCAAATGTTCCATCTTCCTTGAAAACACACATATTATTGCTCTTCCATCCCCAAGATTGTGACTTACTAAAATCATTAGGAACAGAAAGAAATGATGTTATTGTTGGAGCAGATCTTCGGGAAGGAGTGAATATAATAAAATAAACCTTTATTGCATTTCTGTGATCTTCGTAATTGATAATCGATTGGCTTCGAGATTTTTTTGATGCAGATGATGTAACAGTATATGGAGTTTGTTCTCCAGAGAGGGATAATTCATCCATATCAGTTTCAAGGTTATCCATAACAGACTCTGAAACAGAACTGAGAGGCATATTGTCATTCGACTGAGCAAATGTATCTCTAACTGGTATCTCACGAGTTCTACTTTTATATCTTTTTGGAAGTAAAGTATAATTTACATTATTTGAATAGATTTCTGGATTTATCAGACCAGACTTGGTATTTGCATTAGATGATCCGCTATGCGCCCTATGTAAATAAACACCAATTTGATAACTAGTTTTTGACGCAATGTAACTTTTCTGTAGATATAAATTCCAGTATGACCCTGCATACCAAAATGTTTTGCCATATACTCTCTTGTCTGTCTCAAGTTCAGAAACATTAGCAAAAGAAATGGAAAATCTAAAAGGTGGAATCTTGGTCCAGTTATATACCTTTTCGGAGCCGTTTATCAAAGGTTTTTGACCTTGTGTACTTTTCTTTTCAATCTCAACGTCATGATTTATAGTTGTTGATAAACTTTGACGTAGTAAATAATCGAGTTCCTTTGGTAAGCCTGACAATGTCTCATCTTTTGTTGGGATCTTAAACCACCTGTGATTCTTTGATGGTGGTGACGAACAAAACTCAACAGTATCGAGATTAGGCTTATTTATAGCTCCAGTAACCATTGTTTCTAATCTTACTGCTTGCCAAAGAGCAGTGTGGAGCACATGAGGCTCAATGTAATTTTCTCCATTAAGATCCTTGAAATCTTCTAGCTCTTGTAACTTATCTGGAGACATATGACAATAATGGATTTTTTCATTTAAAACACTCTTCAATGGTGATATACTATCATTTTCATCGCACAAAGTAGCAGGGTTCGATTCAAGTCGGCGCTCAATCAATTTAATGATGAAAATACACCGATCCCATTCTGTTGGAACAAAAAAATAGTCTTCTCCAACAGTCTGCGCTATTATTGAAGTTGGTATACCATCCCAGGCTGCTGGTCCAAACTCCCATCCACTGGAACAAAGAATTCCTTTTCCATTTTCAATAATACGTTGGCTTGCAGAACCAAAATCGGAATTTATAGCAAATCTTAAATTTTCAGCCAAATTGTACATATCCATATGCCTTACAATGAAATCTGTTGATGCACATACAATATCAGGTATAGCTAAGTACTGTCCCATCTCTATCATTTCATAAGGAATTTTAAATTCCTCTTTCAAATTTGAAGCACCATATAATCGAGATATAGCCAACTCAAAACTCTTCTTGCGATTGAGAAATGAGGCAGAAGAAGGATCATCGTCTGTATCAAAAGATAAATCGTAAACTTTTCTATAAGAAGAATTTTCTACAGCTTCAGTTTCTGAGTCAGAAGAATCCGAACTGTACGGATTGTCGGCATATAATGTATCGGAGGATAGCTGATTGTGTGGTGAACGAACAGCTTTAGTATTTGAAGACCATGAAAATAGCGAGTTGAAGTAAGCACTACGATCCAACAAGAGTCTATGAAGCTTGTACTTTTTTCCAAAAGCTCTGATTACAACATCGTAATGTCGACCTTCAACTAGACCATTCATGAATAAATATTCAGGGAGGCTAGGTGTGTTACAACATCCATATGGACACGTTGACAAATCTTTTGATTGATTATCTGTAAATTGCGATTGTTTCAATGCGTCGGTAATGTGAGTTGATGACGTGTAATTTGTTCTTTCATGTTCATTGACTAAGCTCCCCTCAGATACCTGTGTGCTCATTAAACGATTGCTAGCTGGAAGTTCCAAATTTGATGATGTATTAATATTAAATGAAATATTTGAGGACATTGAAAATCACTTCAATTTCAATTTCTTAATTCGAAGGGAAGCTTGTATGGCAATTCTCAAGTATTTGTTGGGAACAGGAAATGAAACAAACATGTATCACATTTGAGAGTATTCGGTTGTTTTCATGGGCTCAATTTTTGTGGCCACGACATCGCGCTCTGTCGTGGCTCGTGAGATTCGGTGATGGATTAACTAAACTACACAAACCTATACACAAGACAGGAACTTACGCCTCACAAAGGGTTTTGTTGATAGTATCTGTAATTGCCAGCTCCTTCTCTGAAGGGGTGGATAACGCAGTATCATCGTCGTCTTCACCTGCACCGAGATCATTCACATCCTGAAGCCAGTACATATGTTTTGCACCAGAACTACGGAACGCAAGCACGTAGACTCTTCCACTTGGACAGGAATGTAAACGACGCCAAACAACATCACCTTGAAACACAAGTAATTCATCGGGTTCGCCAACAGGCGATGATCCTCTAGGTTGCCATTTGAAAGAATAGCATCCTTCGCCCTCGGGACTGTGGTCAATTATTATCTCACCTGGAGTAGGATCCGCTGTGCATACTTTCGTTTCTGGGTCTTCTGTCACCTTACCTGCATTGAACTTTATCGGAAGAGACATTATGTAACTGTTACAAGTAAACTTGTTTTCTGAATCAACGAAAGGAGGGACTCCATCAAAAGCCCGATCTGAGTTGGTCAGTGGTTTTTGCATGGATTTCGAAGAACCGCGGAGTCAGATTATATCTAACACAACCAACTTGATCCTCTTTTCCAGACTCTTCTGATCGATACAGGATAAGTCCAAGGCTTCTATCTTACTGTTCCGTCTGTCATCTCTGGTGAATCAATAGGATGAACTTTCCACCTCAAGATATACAAAGTTTGGTTGCTGAAATTGCTGAAATTTTGATTTCTAGGAATGAAACTGTTTCAGTAAGTGAAGGTGCATGTGGTGGGTTACTTAGTGCTTATCTTATATCACTACCAGGTGCTTCGTCATTTTTCGACGGTGGAAGACTTGTATACAGCTTAAAGTCACGCCTTCGATTGTCAGGATGGAATATGCAACAAATTAAAAACTATACCGGTCCAAGTGAACAGGTGGCTTTAAAAATGGCAAGAAACATGCGCATTGAGTTTGGATCTACATATGTATTATCAGAAACAGGATATGCGGGACCATCCACAAATGTTGGACTTGCTTCCGAAAATGGAAGTATCAATGATGATGACGCTAAAGTTGGAATCGTGTACTTGGGAATTTCTGGTCCAAACGGAAATAAATCTTGTGAAATTTGTACAAATTGCAATGACAGGTCTCTTAATATGCAATTGTTTGCCAAATATAGCCTAGAATTTTTTCTAGAGACGCTTAAACAAGAGAAGTAAATTACTCTAGTTTTTGGTATATAAGTTTAAATTATACCATTTGAGAACAATTGTCTGGATATTTAAAGAGTACAATATAAAGCAACTACTTAGTACTACTTGATTCTTATTGGCATACATAATGTTTATCACCAAAAAGATTGTTTCATGGATTATGAAAGATCGGCTTTACTACCATTTCTAGTATCATGAACTATTACTTCCATTTCAATGTTGACAAATAATTTTGTTTTTTTTTAAAGGGCTGTACATTTTATAAACCAATGGCAAGTAAAAGTAGCTGTTTTTTACCGTATTTGGATATAAAAACATTTGTCAAACATTATGCTTAGTTTTAATTTGTAGTAAAGAGTTAGTAGACTATCAGCAATCAGTTCTTTACTTTAAAATTGATACAATAATAATGAACAATTATAAAAGTTGAATATGTCCAACAGAACTTCAAAAGCAAGATTAATAATTTTCATTTAAATACTAGATTCTTTTTCAGTTTATTTACGTAATCAACTTTTTAGCAGCAACAAAGGAACAGGTAAAAACAAAAGGAAAAAAATAGATAGGTACATAAACTTTAGTTATGTATTACGTAATCTTTTTGACTTATTTGCGTACCAATATAAATTACCCTGAAAATTATTTTTCAACAAATGCTTTGGTGGCCCAGCTGGTTAAGGCGTCAGTCTCATAATCTGAAGATCGCGAGTTCGAATCTCGCCCAGAGCAAAGCATTTGTTTTTTTCGATAATTATCAATTTTTAAATCGGTTAAATATTGATCATAAAGTTCTATTAAGAAATCGTTTTTTTATTGAAGATGTCATTATAAAGTTTTAAAAGGGAACAACGTAAATATATCTTTCAGTGAAAAAGAATTAGTTTCATTATCAAGTTACATAATGATTTCCTCAATTTCCATGCCACATTCAATACAACGCTTTACGTAGAGATTTTCCAGATTACCTTCTTTATCAACTTTTCTTACAGGGGCACTCCAATCGTGGTTATGTATATTGTCTCTAGCCAACTTCAGATTACGAGTCAATTCTTCTGCCCTTAACTTCTTACGCATATCCTTTAATTTGTTATAAAACTTTTTTTCTCTCCTATTTTTCTTCATTTTCTCTCTTCGAAGCCATTCTTCATCCAATTTCTTTTCACCTCCCCACTTTTTGAATGCATACTCCTCAATTTGATACCTCAAAAATAGTTGCATTCGTGAAAATGTACCACTATGTGGATTTTCCTTGATGATTCTTTTGAATAAAGTTTCATCTGCCAACTCAGGATCTGTTAAAAAATAATCTTCTTTGCATTCAGTCTTGGTTAACAAGGAATACTTTTTTGGATATTTTTCCTTACAACTTTTGCAAACACGACAATCAAATATCTCCTGCATTTTTTTATCAATTTCAATTGATTTGCATTCATAACATTTAGGTGCATCATGGTCGTCAATCGGAGGTAATTCATAATCATCATCTTGGAGAGCAACCATGTCTTGTTTTTCCTTTTGCTGTCGCTTCCATTCCTCTAAGCTCATCTCTATGGGTTTCCCATTCTTATCTAAGTTTCGGCCTGAAACAAAACCTCCGTATGTATCTTGCATCGTAGAAAAGTCATATTCAATGTAATCTGATTTGTGAACTGATGGGCGTATATATGTCGCACCACCATCCTTATTATTGTTAACAATACCGATGTTATCAGAAGTCCCTGGTACATGTGGTTTCTGTTGGGAACCATCTCTTAGATTAGCAGTAAATCCTTGCCGGAGTTTAAATCTTTCGAGTGCTTTTTCTCTGTTTCTTTCAATTAATGCTTGTTGCTCATTGGACAGTGTCGGACGGGAATCCTGTGGAAGTTTCAAAGACAATTCTGAACTATCTGTATAAAGACTTCTTTTAGCTCCATTCTGTCTTTGCTTTATACGTTCAAGCGCTTTGGCACGATTCTGGGCCTGTTATAATTGGATATTGAGGTATTAGTAATTTGTACCGAAAAGTAATGTAGAAAGATAACATACATACTATCTTTTTCTCTTTATCAGTCATAGTTTTCATTTTTCATACTGTGGGCTATGGGTCCGTGTTAATAGTCCCTTGGGATATGAAGGATTTTCGTATATTGATATTAAGTAGTATAGTGAGAGATCACCACCGCACGGTGGAAAATATTATGGGCTTCGATGGAAATGTGAGAGCTGTGTTTATAGTTCAGAGCCCTTCACAAAGTCCTTGTCATTTATGTTTTACCAACATATATGTACACGATAGCTTACCAGTCTTCTGCTTGCCGATGAATTATAACTTTCCAGGGACCCCGTCAAAAAGTACACAATCTACTGCTTCCACTTCTGGTATTTTTGGTTCTCCATCGACTCCCCGGAGAAATAAGAAGAAGGTTGTGTACAGCGATCGATATATCCCAACACGAACAGGACGGGATCTGCAAACAGCATTCAGTTTAGCAAACTCTGATTTTGGGCCAGCTTATACGTCTAGTAATATAGGAAGTACGACTAATAACTCAGATAACACACCTTCTGGAAATAACCACACAAATAGTATAGATAGCAATCACATCTCAAACGATCCAGATCTACTCCGTGAACACGAGGCTAATCAAACGTTTGACTCAGTTTTGAAAACAGAGCTTTTTGGTGACAATGTCTCCTTACCATATACAAGCAGAAGGAGCAATAAGTCTACTGTGTTTAGACCTTCAACACCACCACCAAACACTACAAGGAGTGACAACGACGCTTTTGGTAGTCGAAGGCGTAGCTTTTCTGAAGATGAATATGATGAAGATGAAGAAGATGATGACTACCAAAGCTTAAGAGCAGATTTACTTCATACTCCATCAAGGACACCGCAAAGGAATATCAATTTATTTACCTATCAATCACCTAGTAAAAGTCGTCCGAGTTCCTCTTCATTGAATGTGCAAAATGAGCTTTACTCTCTTTCTCCAGTTCGAGCTGATTCGCAGACATTGTTACTTTCACCTCCAAAAAAGGCACGAAATATACCAAAAATTCCTTATAAAGTTCTTGACGCTCCAGATTTGGCTGATGACTTTTATTTGAATCTAGTTGATTGGGGGTCGCAAGATGTTATGGCGGTTGGATTAGGCTCTTCTGTGTATTTGTGGAGCGGCGCCTCTGGTACTGTTAACCATTTATGCGATCTTGGAACAAACGATAGCATTTGCAGTGTTTCATGGATAGGGTCCGGTACACACTTAGCTATTGGAACCAACTCTGGATTAGTTGAGATTTGGGATGCTACTACATGTAAATGTACTAGAACGATGACAGGGCATTCTCTTAGGGCTTCATCTTTAGCTTGGAATAAACATATTTTGACATCAGGGTCTAGAGATAAAACTATTCTACATAGAGATGTCAGAGAGGCAGCACACTATACAAAAAGGCTAGATGCCCATACTCAGGAAGTTTGTGGCCTCAAATGGGATTTAGAAGAGGATAAATTAGCTTCTGGTGGTAATGATAATAAATTAAATGTTTGGGAAGGCCTAAACAATAAGCCGATATATGAATTTAACGAGCATCAGGCTGCAGTTAAAGCCATAGCGTGGTCTCCACATCAAAGAGGAATACTTGCTTCTGGAGGAGGTACTGCGGATAGACGTATAAAGGTTTGGAATACTTTGACTGGTCAAAAGATTCATGATGTTGACACGGGTTCTCAAGTCTGCAATTTGGCATGGTCTAAAAATTCCAACGAATTAGTCTCGACTCATGGTTATTCTAAGCACCAAATAGTTATTTGGAAATACAATACGATGCAACAGGTTGCTTCATTGACAGGACACACATACAGAGTTTTATACCTATCAATGTCCCCGGACGGTCAAACCATTGTCACAGGTGCTGGAGATGAAACTTTAAGATTTTGGAATGTTTTTGACAAGACTAAGTTGGAACAGAATACATCATCAGCTTTATTAGATGCTTTTACACAATTGCGATAAGACTACATTAACGTTTGTATAATATCTGAGATATATAGTACGTCGGAACCGATTTGGTAGCAGTTACCTAATATATTTTAGTAATCAAAAGCAAGTGGTTAAAAGACCAAATCCGTTGGGTTTGCTACTTATAAACTAAGAGTTTGCATTGCTTGTCGATAGTGTGTTGATAAAAGATAATGATGATATAGACCGATCTGATAAAAAGGCTCACGCGCTGGCCCGTCATCTCAACATATATTATTTCGATGTTTACCTTTTCCTATGGTGTTAATCAAACATTTATGAAAAACACAGCACCATTAAACTAATGAATACAAACGAAAGAATTGTACTTACACCGGTAATAAGCTCTTCCAAAATTGTGATATTGATGTTAATAAAACATTACTGTTATCAAAAGCTGCCACAACACTGTATCCCCCCAATTCTTTCTAAGCTTGTTGATCTAATTACTATCAATGCAGATTCAACAAAAAATCACCAAGATCTACTCAATATCTACTTCCCATCTTTGCAGGAACTTATGAATTTGCTTGATGAATCAATCCGAACGTTTTTCAAGAGTTCGAATTATAATATTATTAAAATTGAAGAGGATATAAAATTAATCAAACAAGAGTTACTAATGGAAATATGGTCCATGAATTCATACGATGATTTTTTTTCATTCTTAGAATCTCTTTCATTGCTTATAATAGATCCTAAAATGGAGTTCAATTCGACCCTTTTCAATCTAGAACATCATAGAAAGCCTACGAAACTGCTATATTCTTCAAGCTTCTTTGGCTCTGTTATTGAATCAATTGGTATGGCAGCTTTAGCTTTGAATTTTGAGGAAGGATTGCGGGTTTGGAAAGCTTTTATTTCTTATAGAAAGGAATCAGAAAGCTTATTGAAATCATTGGATGGATTCGGAAGTGTATTGAACACTGTCGAACATTGTGATCTTTTTGAAACTACAGTTTTACCGAATGCGTATGTAGTTGAAGCAAATGAAGAATTGAAACTGTATTCTATGATTGATTTATCTTGTTTATTCCAAACTCAGGTATCAAAACTTCAAAAAACTTCATCAACCATATCTGAGTCCTTACAACTTTTACTAACTTCACTTTCGCATGCCGAGAAAGGTTTGATTCCGTCAGCTTATCATGCTATGTATTTGAATAGCTGGAGAAATGCTGATTATGATGCATCATTTGATGCATTACACAGGTACTTTGATTATATGATGTCAAATAAACGTCAATACTTTTATCACTATGCACTCCTTGCATTGGCATCTATGCATGGTTCATTTGGATCTAATCAAGAAGCTCTTCGTGCCATTGATGAGGCTATATTAGTTGCCAGAGAAAACAAAGATCTTGATTGCTTGAACTACCTTTTAACTTGGCTTCTGAATTTTATCATCTCAAAACCTGAGCTATTTGTCAACACTATTAACCATCCTTCTAGAACCGAGATAATAAACTTTTTGCGATCTAAAACAAAGGAAACAAAAAACAGTATGTTACAAGCCATAACATCTCAATTTGAGGCAACTATTGGTTTGCTTGAAGGTGCTGACTTGACGTCTGTTTTGGAGGATATAACTAAGTCAATGTTTTTGATACTAAATCTAGAAAATGTCAACGAAGCAAAGTCCCGATTCATAACTGTATGCCAGCTATTTTCTGCAGTTTGGGCAAGAATTGGTTATCCTAAACTTTCAAAACTTTATCTCGACACAGCTATTGATATTGCTACTGAAGTTAATCATCAACTGGATTTGGGTATTTTAAATATTCGTAAGGCATACATTTTATTTTTTGAAGGGAGAACTGAAGATGCATTTTCTCTTTTAGCAAGAATTGAGAATACTTTATCACAGGATTTTGGGATGAGCAAAAAGTGGAAAATATCTCAGAGTATGCTTTCTTATTACACTTGTTTGAAAAAGTGTCAATATTCCAAATGTAATGTTATACTTGATAGAATTAACTCTTTGTCGTCCAATTTTGATGACCAGGATACCACAAATGAAATGATTTATCAAAAAGCACTATTAGCATTTAGAACCAACAATGTTGAAACAGGACTTAAACTTTTGACAAATAGAATTGATTTGATGAAGGAAAATACTGTACTTTACAATCACTTTTGGTTTGTGAGATTTCAGACAATTTATTCTCAGGCATTTGTAGAATATACAGATTATCCAGAGCGTGGTTTGTCCATTCTTCTAAATGCTATTAATTTAGCTCACAGAACTTCTTTTGTTTTCAACCTCTGTGAAAGCATATTGTGTCTATGTAGACTCATATTGAAGTGTAATTCAAAAGGATCTATACAAGACGTCAAGGCTTTATTATGCGTATTCTTCCCGAAAGTTCTACAGTTGAGGAATGTAGACTTGACTAATGCATCTTACTATCTTTTAGCATACCTAGGGTTTCATGAATTAAAAGATTCATCACAAGCTGCAACTGTAGAAGATCAAACAAACTCAATTTTTGATAATCTTCAGAAGGCAATCTTAGGATATCAAAACATGTGTGATTACATTCCACTCAAAGAATGTTTAGAGTTACAAATGGACATTGCACGATATATGTCTATGACTGACCTTCACAACGACAGTATAGAAAGATTAAAAAGTTTACAATCATGTATTAAAACTTACGATTCTTGAAGTTATTTGCAATAGCTCCAAGTGACTGACCAATCTCATTACCAATCTGGAAGCTTACTCAAATCTTTTAACAACCACTCAGCTTTCTTTAAACTCTTATTCCTTGCAAAGAACACACTGCAATCCTCATTACAGCAATTATTAACCTCTTTCAAATTTGAAGGTCGGTTTAAAGATCTTTGTATACAGGCAGAGCAAAAATCAGTATGATCCTGAGCTTCCCTTTGTATTTCTTTCTCTTTACTTTGAAGAGAGATTAACGTCATCTGATAATTTTTGCTACATGAAAGACATAAATTTGTGTTCAGTGGCGAAACCTTTCCGCATACTAGGCAATTATTCACGCTCACATTTGAAAGTTTGGTTTGAATACCATTGTATGATAGTTTTTGTGGCATTTCTTTAACCCAGCACTTCACATCAACACCTAAAAGATTAAAGACTCTTTCCAATGGAGGTATAATAACTCTGTTAATGTAATATTCGGAATCTAATTCATAACCTTGTTGTAAAAACTCATGTGGCGAAACACATTTGTCCCTTAATATCTCTTTGCTATTATGTGGTTTTCTCACAAGATACATAACACGTTCCTTATATTGAGGTTCCAATCTATGATCATCCTTAGCACGCTTGATACTTAATCTTGCTCCTGCTGGTATGAACTTTTCATTCTTATAGGTTCCTACCCGTACTTCCTTTGCAAATATAAAATCTTTGACATTTACTTTGTTACTAGCAATTTTCATTAGTTGTTCGATAACATAATCTTTGACCAAAGAAATATCTCTAGTTTCAAAAAGAATACTTATAGACTTCTCCAATATCTTCTGTTGAGCAGCAATCCCGTCTCTCCGAACAGTTTCTATACCTTTGGCATCAAATGTTGGGTCTAGTTGACCTTCCCATTCATATTTCCATCCTATGTATCTTTTTTTGCTTATTAATATAGAAGGGAGATAAACTTTCTCAAATTTTAAAGTGACAGGTGCTGGATTCAGCATAGTAACATGCATCGCCATTTCTTTTCCTATTTTGAAAGCTTCGTCCTTTGATCTCCCCGGGAGATAAACGAAAAGAGAATCTGTATCACCATATACAACTTTTGCACCCCATTTGTCGTTGCCTTCAATTGATTTCACAGCTTTTAATAAAGTTTCTCTAGCACACGAAACAATGGCATCAGCTATATCAGAGTTAGACATACGCCCTGAATATGTTGCTGAGGTATAGCCATAGGTAACATTTGCAATTAACTTTAATGCTATCTGTCTTTTATTGTACAATTTTTTGAGCTCTTCATCATCTTTAAATTCAGACATCGTTCCTTTGATGTATAACCTTACATTCAAAAGTTCTGTCAACATTTTTGCTAATAAAGATTTTCTAACATTCTGCTTTGTAAACATCATACCATTAGGTGTTACCACAAAGTTATTCTCCATATACTTTAAAATCCCTTCAGGAGACTTGTATGTAGTTACACCCATTTTAGTATAGTTCTTAGGATTATAATTCTTCAATCTTCCAAGTAATGTTGAGTAACAGATATTGTACGCAATGATCAACGATGGATATAAGGATTGAAAATCAAGCACAACAATTGGATTTTTGAAAAATGCGCTATTTGGCTCCATAACCAAAGGTATACACTCCAAGGAATCTTGCTTGAAAACTTGCTTTTTGGAAGGAGATATGAGAATAAAATTTTCAGCCTTAGCTAACCGAACAAGCAAACATTCTACCATGTACTGCGATCCTCGGTATAAGATCGAGTAAAAATCTATACCTAAGAGTCTTGATTGTTCATTGACTTTTTCTATTATTTCTAATTTTTCTATTAGTTCCATTTCAAATTTAACTCTCGTCTTAAAATATTGTAAAACCAGGTCCAATTTCTTTATTGATCCCCACCATTCGGTTAATACACTAGGCTGGAAGTGGGGTAGCCGTGTATGAAAGATGTGAAATACAACATTTTCTAAGGAATAGTGATTTAAAGTCAATTCACTACGTAATCTTCTCCATAGATTGAGCATCTGACGACCTGTTATCCGAATGCCACTTGCATGAGTATACCCCCACCTATCACCTACTTTATTATTGTGCTTATGTGCTACACGAGAGAATCTGTTAACAAGATCAATTCCGTATTTGTATTTCGCACGCTCTATTATGTATCCCCACGATGAAGCATGTAATTCATATCCTGCTAAAATATCAGGATCCAGATATTCAACAAGAGATACCAAACCAATTAAAGTTTCTAGTTCAGAAGAAAAAGTGATAGCTCCCTTTTGAGTTTGTTGGTTTAAAAAAACACCATTAGCCTCTACCTTCGATTGCGCAACAAAATTGTTGAAGTTTGTCGTATAGAAAATGGCACATATTTCATCCTCTTTTGGATCTGGCATGAGATTTCTTCTCGTCTTAACGTAAACTTCAACAACAAGAACAACCATAGTATTCTCATTAGCAGTTAACCTTTCAACAGGAGTTTGCAAAGAATTGTATTTATATTCTTTAAATTGTTGAGTTGGTCCCTTTATTTGTGATTTGTAGGAAAAAGCACGTTTCATCTTTACTTGTTTCCCTTCTTTGAACTCAAAGTTCAGTACATCATGATACTTTGGCATCTTCGGCGTATATACCCAAAGGTGAACATCGTCAGGGGCTGAACTAATAATCGGAAGTGGTTGTGAACAATGCGGATATAATATTCTATCACTTTCTTTACATGCTAGTTGAAATTTATCACCAGCAAAAATGAAAGGTTTGGAGTCATAGTTGGATAGTCTTGAAAAGAAAGGATCAGGGTAAACAACTTTTGGAATTCCATATGTTTCCATCTGATTTAACAGTTCGGATTTTGTTGACGCTATTGGATGCTGTATGTTAAAAGTGAAAATTTTATCATGGTTGGAATCATCGAAATAAGAATTAAAAGGAAAAATTGGAGTAGATACTCTCTGGGAAAGTGTGAAGGTATTTCCGTTAAATGATGATTTTGATAGATTCAAAAGGTGCGAGGTATTTAAGCTCAATTCACTAACATGCAAAGCATTATTTAATTTTGTGTCCAGTGTATTAGATGCATTTGAAACAGAAGACACTTCAGCTTCATCATATACTTCTTCTTCGCCAGAGGAACATTCCATGTTCATCTCTTCGGCCTCATCGTTACTATTGATATCATCAACCAGGTCATCTTCAACAGTAGACAGTGAAAATTGAGAATTTACAATTATTTCATCCACATTAGCTGAGTTTGTGTTGACAAATATTTTGTTCTGTAAAACTGGGTCAAATTGTATTAGTTTCACATGCTGAAAACTTGTAGGGTTATTGATTTCAATCATCTCCTCATCTTTCAAAATATCATAGTTAGTATGATTATATTTTTCCTTGAAAGAATCCTCCGAAAGTTTAATTGCTGCATTTAGCTGTCGGTCAAGTTGAGATTGATCAGACCAAGAAACAGTACAATTTCTTTTGAGGTTATCAAAAAGACTAAATTGAGAAGAGTCAACTTCTAATCCTCTCGATCGCCTTAAATTTTCAACATCATCTATTAGGGATTTAGATGAAGAAATGTAGGTGATATTAGGATTTTGATTTTTTTCTGAGCTAAATCGAGTTTTATCTAAATTTCTTTCCTCAAGCTCTTTAATGTTTTCAATCCAACAAGACATCACGTCCATTTCCAGTAAAGTTCTTCCAATCCGAGGAAATAAATCAGGATTTAAACTGTTGTTACGAATATGCCCTCGTAAATATTTAAGTAAATTTTCTGTCGTTTTACTTTTATTAAACTCCGAGAAGTTTGTATTGAAATAAGGTTGGAACAAATCTGGTGTACACTGATTAAAAATAATAGGGGAGCGCCATAGCCACTTCGAAAGTATTAATGGTTTCAAGGTATAGCAGTTGTAATCTGTAAGAAATTGAAGAATATATGGAATATGCGATTCATATGGTTGAATAAACCTGTCAAATATTTTAGATTCTGAGAGTAGCTTGGACAATCTAGTCACATACTTAGCAGATGCCATGCTAATCTTTAAAAAAGTAGTTGGTGCATCATAGTAGCCATAAAACAGGGACCCAGAAACAACTGAAATATCAGAAATGTAGCTCGAGCTATTATGAACCTGATCATCTTCTTCATCTTCACTGATAAACTCATATTGTTCAAAATCAGAATGAGTGCCATTATCTTCAAAATCTTTCTTGGGTTTTTGTTTTTTTCTCTTAGTGGTCCTTTTGTAAGAATCAGCAAGTTTTGAATTTATTTCATTTAACCATTTCTTGAGTATTGTTATTTGTGATCCCGTTAAACAGTCATAAGACCAAGATTTTGCATTTGGAAAGTGAATATACAAGTATGGGAAGATGTTATGAATGTGGACAAGACAAGATGTGTGTGTTTCAGGGATCGATGCAAATATTCGAATAACTGGTATCGTACTAAGAGTAATGAAATAGTTAGGGACTTGCTTTGCATTAAAAGTAACAAAACTCTTATCTAACGGAGTTGGCGAATGCTGATACGTGTCATAGGTGATTATTTGGAGTTCCATACGTATAATGGTAATGAATGGAGTGTTTGATGGGTACTCAGGGCGTCATTAATTATTCAGCGAAGGGAAAACTGATGAGCCTTGACGCGATTCAATGTTAAGTTAACTTTAACACTTCTAGCTCTTTCAACAACAGAGAACGTGTAGTACTAAAATCACGTTAATTCAAGTCAACTGGAAGATACAAGATAACACCATTATAGTTTTTTGTTGATATGTCAGACAATCTTCCATGGGTGGAGAAGTATAGACCACAGTGCTTGAACGATGTTTATGGTCAATCTGATACGGTAGAGACTATTCGTCGATTTGCCAGTGAGGGAAGAATCCCACATCTTCTCTTTTATGGACCTCCTGGTAGTGGTAAAACATCTACTGTCATTGCACTTGCGAAGGAACTATATGGAAAAAATTACAAGAATATGGTTTTAGAGCTGAATGCCTCTGATGATAGAGGTATTGATGTTGTTAGAGATCAAATCAAGAATTTTGCATCAACAAGACAGATATTTACTACTGGTTTCAAGTTAATCATTTTAGATGAAGCAGATGCAATGACCAATGTTGCACAAAACGCTTTGAGGAGGGTTATTGAAAAGTTCACGAAAAACACTAGATTTTGTATCCTTGCCAACTATTCTAACAAAATTAACCCTGCTTTACTTTCCAGATGTACCAAGTTTAGATTCTCACCTCTTTCCGATGAAGCTGTTTCAGAAAGAGTTGAATTTGTTGCGAAGACAGAGAAACTAAATTTACCAGATGATTCAAAGGCTGCACTGGTGAAACTCAGTGGAGGTGATATGCGTAAAGCTCTTAATGTTCTACAAGCATGCCAATCTTCGCTTGACAATAATGACGATGAAATTGATGTTGATATGATATACGATTGTATAGGGGCACCTAAACCTCAATCAATTGAAACCATACTGAATGCTATAGTGAAGAATGATTGGCTAGATGCAATCAATAATATGGCCAAAATAAGGTCTATTGAGGGTTTAGCTCTTAGTGATTTAATTACGTCTTTTGTTGAAATTTTCGAAAATTACGAATTAAAACAGACAACAAGATCCAAATTGTTGAAGGGCCTTGCAAGTATAGAGTACGGCATCTCCAAAGGAGGAAACGATAGAATCCAGAGTACCGCAGTGATTGGTTGTATTAAAGACGCTTTAGAATGCGAGGCGGCTTAACGAGGTTAGTCTTAGTCTTAGTCGCAATTTCCAGATTTTTTCAACTGATATTGTGACACAAAACAATTGAAACTTTTGTATAACTTTGTAACACCGCATATCATTAATAATGAGTTTAAGTAGGGAACAGTTAGAAGAGCTTACAAAGCAGAGGAGAGATACCCAAGATTTAGATTTTGAAAATTATTGTAGAATCAAAAAGGAGGTTCTGAAAATAGTGATAAACGTCAAGAATGGTGCTATAGTAGATGAATCAACATTAGGTAAACTTGCTGAGCTTGAAAATGAACTGAAAGCTGCAAAGTTAAAGACTGAACTTTCTCTTGATTTAGATCTTGTTAGATTTGTCAATAATAATGAACAACTTGATTCCCATACACAAAAAAACAATCAGTATTTAACAAATATGATAATATCTTCAACAAAAGAGTATAAAGAACTTCAGAAAAGAATTGAATTAGCCCAACAAATACTAGAAAATCGTGAAGCATTGAACAAAACTATATCAAACTATTTAGAGAAGTCGAAACGTATTACTTTATCAAAGAATGAACTACATCAACTTTTTGATAATGAAGATGATAATCTTCAATTGGTGATAAATTCGGGTAAATTAATACAGGAAGATCAGTACAATCCCGAGAACACAAAGTATGAATTTGTTTTTACAAAGAACAGTTCGTTCAAGTTGAGCTTGGAGGAACTTCAAGCAAAAATACGAACACAAATAGATGAATGTAAAGATGCACAACAAAGTATAGAAATCACAAAGAAGAAATGGAAACAAGCTTCTGAACAACTTGTTAGGATGCTCAGTGCAATAGAAACCGAAGTATTATAACCTTTTTTTTTCTCTCTTTCAACAATGTGTAGCAATTATATTTACAAGTGACAGACAGCTAAATATATAATATATTATCTAAGTTACATTAGTTTTTTTCAGCTGCAACAGTTTCAGGTTCAGCAATGGAATTTGCATCATTAATCTTTTCATCAACTAAGTTTTGAATAACAAGAATCTCCTTCGATGGTGGAATAACTAAATCACTTTCTCTATATTCAACGATACTTTCAATTGCACTTTGAAAACCTTCAGCTGTTGATCCATTTTCAAATATTTTATATACTTCAACGATATCCCTCAAGGAATCGATTCCCGATTCTGTATTATTGAACTTTTCAAAATATAATGAAGCAATGTATCTAATACCTTTCAAAAATTCAACATCAATCTTGATAGATTCATACGTTGAGTTGATACCAAATATTGCATATTGTAATCTTTCGAGTTTATCAAACCATTCATCAGTTTCAACGTTCTCACTGTTCAAATAGCTTTGTTTGAATTCATTCAAATAATCTTCACCTACGACGCTGAATTCAGCTTTAGCATTTGAAAGTGCACTTTCTCTTTCAGTCAACACCTGTCTAATTGCGAGCATAGAATTCTTTAACTTTTCTTCAAGTTCCATACACTGTTGTATTTTAGCACTACCAATATCTTCATATATAATTGCTTCTCTTCCAATTTTATTGAGTTCTTTCAAACAGACATACCATAAAGCATGTAAATCTTCAAAGCTTTTCTTTCTTAAATCTTGCACAGTCCACGATCTACCTTGAACATCAAGATCTTCACTAGAACGTACAAACTGTTTATTGTGGAAAAATTGCCATAATGGATGGTCGTCTCTAACGTTGATATTGTCAATAGTTGGTAAGATTGGCTTTCTTAGCGTGATGTTCGGTGAAACTCTATAACCTTTTGGTGCTGAAACACCCTTGGATCTTGCAAATCTCGCAGCTATCGTACTAAAACGTGCAACCCCAACCATATCTACCTTGAGTATTGTCTGTTAACTGCACCACACTAGGTTGAACAGAGGTTTTCAAGTCAAGAATCATGAAATATTCGTTTCACACTAGTGAAGCGCTGAAAAAAAAAGAGTGCTCCACGTCGATCGTCCGTCACACTTAAGTTGGAGAGAACATGATCAAAGAGATCAAGGCTGTTGCCAGATAGGATGCAAGACATAGTGGAATATGTTGTTTCGAATAGTGAGATGTTTTTCTAGATCTGTTATACAGACCAACAATGCGTCAAAGCGAACTCCGCTCGAAGAACTACGTAAATTGAATATTCGAATACCAAAGGCTAACAAGCTGCCTTCTAGACCAACTATACCCGAATCCGATATCGCTGAAAAGTTCATCAAAGGTGGAACTGGGAAAGGAGGACAGAAGATCAATAAAACAAATTCGAAAGTGCAACTAACACATATACCTACTGGTATAGTCGTCACTTCTCAAGCTACACGATCTAGAGATCAAAATAGGAAGATAGCTAGAGAAATCTTAGCTACAAAGATTGAGGAATTGGAGAAAGGTGTATTGAGTAGAGCTCAGATAGTTATTGCCAGAAAACAAATGTTGAAGGCTAGAGCTAAAAAGAAGACAAAGGCAAAATACAGAAAGCTCGAGAATGAAAATACCGGTGAAGAAAATGATGATGCAGTTGTTGTTATTGTAGATGAAGAGGACGATTTGAAATCAAATTGATCTGATTATCAACTACTTATACACATGTATATATATAGATACACTTAACTAATTGTACAATTTTGTTTATAAATTTACTTTACTAAAATGCTTGGAGTACTTCCTAAAGTTTTTCTCTCCATGGTATGCAATCAACATTTGATTTAATTTTGGATCTTGTTGAGCAAAAATCTCATTTGCTTTATCTGACCAAACCCCTGGTTTCATAACCAATAATTCCTTACCATCGGTTCTTATGTAGTTAATGATGCAATCAAGAATTCCTGTAGTAGATGAATTACATCGCAAGGTAAGATAGATCAAATAGTATTTTTCAACACCTAGCCTTGCTAGACTTTCACTAAGCTCCTTGGGTTGAATCTTTTCCCCATAGGGCGCAAATACTTTCTTTATCTTTAAAATGAGCTGTTCAATATCTTTGCCTTCAAGTTTAACTGGATCTCCAAGTTTTTTCTGTAACTTTTTGAATTTCTTTTCACTGAATTTTGTTGTTGGTTCATCAATGAATTTGTCATTTTCAACATATCCTGAATCAATAAAGTCATTCATATCGTGACTATTATTTAAAATAGCACTAACCTCATCATCAAGATTCCTTGTATCATTCATATTTAGAGGTTGTAAGTGATCATCTCTATTGGCATCAAATTCAGGGGTACCTCCAGGAGGCATACTCATAGAATTATTTTGTTCCATTTGAGAAGATAATTCAATTTGTAATCGTGGTTGTGGTTCTTCTGTTTGAAATAGAGGTTCAGATTCTGTTTCAGTCTCTCTTGATGGCGTATTTTTACTACTTTGACTGCTTTGTAAGCGCTTACGTTGATTTAGTATTTTAAATGGATTTTCATAGTTGAAAACACGGTCATCATCTGCTGGTAATTCCAAATAGTCCATATTTTCATGAACAAAGTCATCTTCAACAGGGACATCAGGTAAAAACATTCTTGCAACATCCAATTTTTTACATTCTTTCCTAGCTTCAAGCCATTCTTTGTTCGCAATATTAACAGGTTTTGGAGTTTTGTTTGATTTTACTTGGATTATGTAATATTTGAGATAATTCATTATTCCGAAAACTTGAATGTAGTTTTTATATCTTTGTCTCCATGATTCATTAGAGTGTGTAAAATAAACATCGGCAAACCTATCATAAAAATTTGTAGGGAATACAACAGTTTCATAACCTCTGTTATCAGTTTCAATTGTTAGATGAATCATAATCGTTTTGCATAAAATCATATCATCCAGTGCAGTGAATGGCATCAATTTCGATCGGAAATTTGTTTGCTTTATATAATTGCCATTTTTATCTTTAACCAAGTTTTTAAATTTATCAATTTGATAAACATAACCAATGTTATATTTGAGTGTTCTCATTCTTTCACGCAATGAAGATGCTGTTCTTCTTTTCATTTTGAAAAATGGCAATTCGCAAATCACTGCATAAATACCGTGTCCTTTTATACCCATCCAATGACGTTTTCTAACTTCCTCCATCAAAATCTTATCTTCTTCTTCGGTAAAATATCGTACTCCACTATCGTCTTCATAATGTGGGATCAATGCATTGCCCATATGTTGATGATTTTGATTTTGATTTGAAGTTTTTTCCTGCACAAAATTGTTCAGTTTCTGAAGTCTTTGTTGTTCTTGATATCTTTGAATTTGTCGTAATTGTTCCATTTGTTGACGATTGACCATAGCTTCTTCATCTTCATCCAATTCCGGAACTTCGTTATCATATTCAGCTTCATCTTCATCATCATCATCATCTTCTTCTAGATCATTATCATCATCCTCGGCATTTACATCAAGCTCACCAGTAATTTGTCGAAGTTCATTGTTGAAATCAGCAGCATCTTTGCTGAGAGCTGATTCAAAGTTTGAAAAGTCGTAGTCATCAACATTCATATCCACATGGACAGTATTGGGCCCATTGTTGGAACTTTCAACATTGTTATTACTATCACCAGTGTGCTCATGTCGTTGTTGGTTATGTTGTTGATGAACATGTGATGTTGTCTGTTGATATGTAGGAACGTGTATTAAATAATCATTGAAATTTTGTTGCACACCAGTATTTGCTGATTCCACTACCACCTCATAAGAATAAACGTAAGCCGCTTTCAAGTGATTTGGAATTGGATAGTCTTTGCTCGCCAATATGATCGCATTTGCATTGGCAGTGTCTGAAATCACCATTCCACCATTATCCTCAATAAGTTTAATCAATCTAGTATTCTGATGTAAAGGTGGTAAAAGGTGAAAATTGTAGGGTTTCAGATCTGCACCGACAAATATATCCGTCTTCATCCTATCGATTTTCCTTCTTGTGTCTCCCAAAGTGAGCAATATGGCTCAGTCGATTGTTGATATTGGAGATCAAAACAGGTTCGTAATTTTTTCTAGTGCTGAAGAAAGAATTGCAATGTTAAGCGACGTGATAAATTGAGCTAGGCCTACTATCACTGAGATCGATATATAATTTGGTACAAGCCGCTAAATTTCAGGGCCCACACTATCAAAGCTGGGTTACTCCACACCTTGATACTGTAGTCTTATCGGATATTTGCACCCCCTAGTAATGTCAGACAGAGGTAGGCGGCATATAAGATTCAGCGGGCTTACTCCTCCCCCGCCAGCAAAGGCAAGAGATGACTCCAGAGACCGAAGCAGGAGCAGGTCACGAGGTAGATCCAGGTCACGATCACGGGATCGATCACCGTTTGGTCAACTTGGCACTGGGTTCCCTACCCTGATGCAGAATGATAGTCCGATAGCAGAAGATGATGAGGTGGATATTGAGCTAGGACCGATCTTGCCACAGTTCAGTCAGTCACATGCACGACAAGCACAACCATCTGATATCGATGAAGTGTTGGTACCACAAATGAATGCACAAGAAATAGAAGAAGATTTTAAGAGACAGTTTGCCAAGGATACCGTATTGAAACACATGCCACTGAAGAGGAAGGAAGTAAAGAAGGTGCCGACTGTTTTACACGTTGAATCTAGTAGCGATTGTTCAACTGATTCTGGATTTGAAGAAGATGATGAATGTGAGGTACCTGATACACAAGAAGCTAGCAAAACAAATGGGGATGATTTAAATCGACATACAAGCGTGAGGATGGAGAATGTAGATGAAAGTGACTCACATTCTCAGTCGATTTTAGAAGATGCAATTGAAGATATCAATACGAATTTGGATAAGTCTAAACCGAGTGGTATATTTGGATGGATACAACGACGGAAACCTGCTAATATATCATTAGGACATGTTTTAAGCAATGAGAAAAGGTCGTTGACACCTGAAGATATTGAAAGTAAACCAGCTGATAAGTATAAGAATAAGAATATACTCAATTTAACCAATAATTTACTTTCTGGTAAATCACTCGATAGTGGATTTTATCGAAATGAAGATTATGATGAAATTTTAGAGGACTTTGGAGGGTTCAGGTTGAAATCGAAGAAAAAGAAGAAGCAACAACAACAACAACAACAACAACAACAACAAAGGAACTCTAGATATGAACAAAAACAACAAAATGAAGGGTCAAGTAACGATAAACATACAGGGGAAGGTGTGACATCTAGTTTAATGAAGTTGTACAGTCAGATACCAGATTCTTCGGTTGATGATTTTTTTAGTGAATGTTCTGATACCGCATCACGAAGTTCTGATACTGTTTTATCGAAACTTCATATTAATAATATGAACGATAGAATGAAAAAGTTTCGTAATAGTGGTGTATTTGGGAGTCGTGAAAGTTCAAGAGAGCCCCGAAGACATTCCAGTTCTGGAATTGATAAAATCAAGTTACCAGATTTTTCGATACCAAAGGAAGATAAGAAATTAAAGAAGATTAAGAGGAAGTCAAAGAAGGAAAGAGCAGCAAGAATTACTGTACATATTGTTGATTTAATCCAACGACAAGAGTTTCTTCTTACATTATGTAAAGCATTCATGCTCTTTGGTGCTCCAAATCATCGTTTAGAAGAATATATGGCATTAGCAGCGAAAGTTTTAGAAGTTGAAGCTACATTCATTTATCTTCCAGGTATGATGTTGGTGAATTTTTCAGATCCTGCTACGAGGACTAGTGATTTGAAATTAGTTAGAGTTGGTCAAGGATTAAATTTGGACAAACTTGATAGATCACATGATATCTATGAATCTGTGGTTTATGATCGTATGGGAGTCGATGAAGCATCAGAAATACTCAATCAATTATTTGTTAGCAATGATTATTTCAATGTTTATTGGATGATTTTCCTCTATGGTTTATCGAGTGTATTTGTTCTTTGTTTCTTCAATGGTGCATGGTTAGATATAATTCCATCTTTTATTTTAGGTGCATTACTAGGATTTTTTCAATGTGTTATTGCTCCCAAAAATGCCATTTATTCATCAGTTTTCGAGATTGGATCTGCTATTTTCATTGCATTTGTTGGACGTGCAGTAGGATCAATTGCTGGGGGGAAATATTTTTGTTTCAGTGCAATTGTATTGAGTGGATTATGTATGATTTTACCGGGATACATGATTCTCAGAGGTGCATTAGAGATTCAAAGTCGTTCAATAGTTTCTGGCGTTGTTGGTATGTTTTATGCTATCATTTACTCTCTATTTTTAGGTTTTGGTCTTACCCTTGGTTCCGCATTGTATGGATGGTTTGATAAAAATGCGTACAATGAAACCACTTGCTCTAATATTGGTCATATTGATGATATATGGAAATTGCTATTTGTACCGCTTTTCAATGTGTTTCTGTCACTTGCATGTCAAGCTCGATGGAACCAAGTGAGTATCATGACGATTGTTGGATGTGGTGGGTACGTCGTTACGTATTTCTCATCGTTACATTTTTCGGTCACTCAATTCAATTCAGCTCTAGGTGCGTTCACAGTGGGGGTGCTGACCGATATCTATGATCGTTGGGGGAAACCATACAAAAGATTTGGCCATTGCAGCACCAAGTTTACGACTATGATTACGGGAGTCTTTGACCTCGTGCCTGGAGGGTTTGCCGCCCGGAATGTTCTCTCTGGTGGACTCAACCAGCTCAGAATCAGCAAGAACGAGACGGGCACCACGGACACGAGCTCCAACACGCTCACCTTCGGGATCTCCATGATCGAGATCGCCATTGGGATCACGGTGGGCCTCTTTGTGAGCGCCCTGGTGGTGTACCCGTTTGGGAAGCGACGCTCTGTCGGGACCTCCATCGGTCTCTAGAAGCATCCCAGTTGCTGCTATGTATAATATATATAGGATCTGTCAGCTCGGTTGTAATTCCCTCACACTGTGAGCTTGACAAGCTCAATTTGATTGCGTGACAATTGAAATCCCGATTTGGAAATTGTTGTTGCAACAATCGTTATTTTTTGCACGGGCGTCACGGAAGCTGCTCAGCCCTCGAAGTTCGCCTGAATTGCTCTGTTAAACAACACCTATTTGCCTTCACCTCCATCTTCTTTATCTTCCTCTGTACCTAATTACAACCCACACAATCACAATGGACTCATCCAAAGTTATTGCCTACATCATTGCTGTTCTCTTGCCCCCACTTGCCGTCTTCATGACTTACGGTATTGGTTCTGAATTCTGGATTAACCTAGTCCTCTGTATTTTCATCTGGTTCCCAGGAATTCTTCACGCTCTTTACGTCGTTTCTAAGTCAGAGTAAGTGTTTCCACTCTTACTATGACCTTTATGAAACCAACTGAAACAACTCTTACCATCAATTGTCAACTTTATTTCTAAGCCCGTTTTTTTTATGTTTATCTATCTTTATATGACCTAATTAATTTAAACTATGTTTTATATACCACCGGCTTCTCGGAACCATCTGATGGATCTGTCAAACCCGACAACAACTATACCTTCATTCAATCCATCCTCACCGAAAACACCTGGAGGAATGTACTCGATATCCGTGCACGCGGAAGAGTCCATGTCATTTAATTGCGCAACATCTTTATCATCTAAATCTGTTTCACTCAATTTTATAGATGTAAGGAATGTTCTACTCTCTACATCCCATACTCTAACTGTATTATCCAAACTGCATGATACAAGTTTATCACCTTTCTCATTAAAATCAATTGAAAGACACCATTTGGAATGTGCAAAATTCCCAACTCCTACATTAGATGAATGAGTTGATAATGTAAATGAGCCTAAATATTCACCGAATTTTACATCATATAATGAAATTGTACCAAAACTTCCAGAATCATTGGCAATAGCAAGCAATTCACTGTTCTTTGGTGAAAGTTTGACACTTCTAACAATATGAAGTGAATTATTATCTGAATTTGATTTTAATCCGTAAGATTCAAAATTAAACGATAGTAAAAGTTGTTGGAAATCATATAAGTATGTATTACCGTTTTGATGCCCAACAACAATTCTATTTTCCTCAATATCACTGCAAATACATGTTGCAAAACTACTATCATTAGCAAATAATTCACCTCTGTAATTAAATTTAAACACATCATCTTCAATTGTTACATCGAAAATGATGGTTTTACCTGTCACAGTTGTACATGCAAAAATTGTACATCCAGCCATAGTGTCAAATATAGGTGCCCAAAATGATGTCTTTTTAGGTACTCCACTAATTAGTGGATCAAATTTTAAATCAGTTAGTTTATCAGAATCGTAATCGTATTTGAAAATGTAAATTAAACCTCTGAATGACACAGTAGAAATTAGTAAAACTTTACGAGCATCGAAAACATCTTCAAGAACTTCAACATGATGTAATCCAAGTTTGTCAACTAATAATTCTAAATGTAAGCTTCTTTCACTTGAATTATTATTCCAAAACTTCAAAAATCCATCAGATGAGCACGTAATTGTAAATTTCTTACTAATTTTAACTCCAAGTATATCACTCGAATGTGCAGATCCAACTGTTGCTGTACTAATAAATGGAGTACTCATAACTTCCCTCTTAGATTTCTTAGTTTGTAGTTGTCGTGTTCAACCAAGCTCTAGGGTTCTTTAACAAGTTTAGGACGCGGACACAAATTTAACCAAATCGAAGATCCATGCAGGCTCAGATTCTGTAAAAGTAGGCGGGCCTTAATACAAAAGAAAGACAAAGGTAATGGGTAAAGTTGAAGTGAGGATATCTGGAGTTACGGAAGTTAGTGATTATATTGTCTACGATATAGACATTCGATTGAGTTATCAAAAATTCAAGTTTAAAGAATTTCAAATTAGTAAACGATTTAGTGACTTTATCACATTTAGGAAGAAAATACTTAAACTAGGGCTTCCATATGTTCCTCAATTACCATCACGATATACCAGTATTTTCAAAAGTAGAAATACGATTGTTCAAGAAAGGAAGGAAGGACTGATCAATTTTTCAAATTACGTTTTAAATGATAAGGAATTGAGAAGTCATGATGAAGTTTTATCCTTTTATCGTATACCAAAGGCGGATATAGAAGAGTTGCAAATAAACCAAAAAGTTGTTCAGAAAAGGTTAGATATTGATTCAGCATCTAAATGGATTGAAACTTATAAAAAAGTGAAATCAAATGTTCAGAATGCACGAATACGTGTGAATTCAACAAACAATTTTAATGATATTGAATTACTTATTGAATCCAGTGAATCTGATTTGAATAGTTTAAAAGAATATCTTAGTGAATCGATTGAGTTATCTGCTGAAGAAATCAAACGGAGGAATCAATTAATCAATTCATTGTTTACGGAGATAACAGATATTAAAAGTATGATTAAAGTAATGAAACCTACAATGAATGAATCACGTATACCTGAGACTAGTCGTCGAACTTTTGGTAAACCTGTAGAGACAGAGGAAACTACGAGATTAAATAATGGTCAATTTTTACAAAAGCAGCAAGTTGAAATTCAATCACAAGATCAACGATTGGAAGAGTTGCATGATATAGTTACAAGGCAGAAACAACTCGGGTTGGCAGTTAATGAAGAATTGAGTATTCAAAATGAGTTACTTGATGGATTGGATAAACAAATTGATCAAAGCGCTGATAAAATGAATATTGCCAAATCCAAAGTTAAAAAATTTACATAATTAGTTATATCGATATATAATGTTTTTTTTCACTCTCTCAAATAGCCAAATATTTAGCAATTGCTTCCTCTGTCTTAGCTACTAATGTTCTGTATTTAACTTGTGTTGCGATTTGATCAAGGAAAATTGAATATTTTGTGTTTAGTAATTTCCTATCAGGGTGACTTGCATCAGAGGGGAAAATGACATTACCAGGACTTGAGAGTTTTGTCATTATTCTCCAAAGTTTTTCAGAAGCAGTTTCAACTTCTTCTGATGGCATAGGTGATATACTACGTAGAGCATTTTGTTGATTATTTGTTGACGATTGGAAAGTGATTGTTTCATTATCATTATCATTATCAGTTTGATCTAATTCTTCATCCAATTTTGTTAGTGGGAATGGGAATCCATCTTTGTTATTCATTGCACTAATTGAAGTAACTGAAGTTGTTGCCGTTGGTGCTGTATAAGGTGAAGGTGGTAAAGAATCTTCCTTCAATTGATGTAAATTTTTAAGAGTATTTTTGAAAGAGCAAACACCAAGGTTAGGATTTTCTGAACAAATCTTATCCCTTATTGCATCTTCACCAGCGGCAGCACCTAACATTGCAGCACCAAATACAACTGAAGCATCAATATATCTTGGAATAACAATTGGTAAACCAGTACAATCTGCTAGTAATCTCATTAATAGACCATTCCTACATTGACCACCGGACATGAAGATAGCTTTAATTGAATAACCTGATTCTTCCATTCTTTCAACAATCTGTCTTGTTTGCTGACCAATGAATTCACAAGCGGCAAGGTATTCAATAGCGAGTGAATCGAGTGAAACATCCATAGAATGACCAATAATTGAAGCTCTCATATTAGGATCAGCGATTGGAGATCTATTACCATGGAAATCACCATAAAAGAATAAATTTTTAGCAAGAGAGACAACTGATCTTTCCTTCTTTGTAATTTTAAGATTTTCCAAACGTGAATTCAAATATTCGAATTTAGATAAATTAGAGGACTCACTCATTACTCCAAGTTCAGCATAAGCTGGATGAGTTGATAACACATGAGCTAATAAAGCACCTGTCATTGATTGACCACCTTCTGCAGCCCAATAACCTTTACCAATAACATCTCTATAAGGGCCCCAAACTCCGGGGACGAAAATTGCCTTCTCTTCAATACATATATGGCAAGTTGAAGTACCAGCTACAGCAGCTAGTCTACCAGAAGCTTTACTTAAACCGATTTTATCTTTATCTTGTTGAACGAGTTGTGGAATTGGTATATTAGTTGACGAAGCAACAGTACCGATCCAACCTGCGTAAGCGTCAATGACACCTGAACCAACGTAGCAACCTGTTGTTAAACCGAGAGCTTTTGCAGAGGAAGCGGAGAGTGGGCCGACAGTTTCCCCCGCCGATAAATAATTCCCATTGATACCGTTCAACCCACCGATTCTTTCAAAGTTGTTGACAGTCAACTCGTGCAGACCTATCCTTTCGAAGAACTCACGTGACCAGCCGTTCCTTTCTGATATACCATTAGGTATGTAGCCTTGCTTACATACAACAGAGCAGAAGGAACGTGTTTCAGTACCTGTTGCCCTCATAGTGAGGAAATCTGCAAGATCGTAGAATTTGGAAGAAGCAAATTTATTAGTTGGCATATGATTTTTCAACCACTTTATCTTTGGCAGTTCCATTTCGATTGACATTTTACCACCAACGTATTTTAAAGATTCATCATTTGTTGCATTAATTTCATTTGTTTCTAATTCTGCACGATGGTCCATCCAAAGTATGATATTTTCATAATTATTTTCGAAATCGGGGCCAACAGATACAGGTTGATTTGTATCTTTATCGATAACGACAAGTGAACAAGTTGCATCGAATCCTATACCTAAAATTTGTGTATTATTAACACCGGATTGAGCAACAGCTGATTTCACACAGTAGCAAATAGCTTCCCAGATTTCAGTTGACGATTGGGTGATGTGATTTTCCTTCAGTTCATTCCGTGTGATTGGACGTTCACTCAAACCGAGGATGTTGCCAGCGTTGTCAATCACTACAGCTCTCGCGGACCCTGTGCCAACGTCAACTCCGGCGTAGTAGACATCTTGTTCAGATTTATACTGAGCAATGTGTGTAGCACTCATTAGTGTAGATATTATCGTTCTAATATACAACAGGGATAGTAAGTATAAAGGTGTGTGTGTGTGTAGAGGTGTGTGTTGGAGTTGTGTGTGGAATTGTAGTACTCTTATCTATCTGCAACATGAGGACAGGCAGTCTGTAGTTCTTGCATGGAAGGCATCAAATTAATTCGCGAGGGTTGGCAATTTTCCAAAAATTAGATCAGCACTACGTCAATTCGTGAGCTTCTCAATCAGAGAAATCATCGCTCTGTGTGTTGGTGTTGGTGTTGGTGTTGGTATTGGTGTTGGCAATTGCAGTGTTTGAACCTTGCTGGTGAGCTGAATTGCCACCAGCGGGAGATATATACTTGTCGCACACGTCTAGGAGGAAATCGAATTCCTCGTTGTTGTCAATGACGCCCTTGAGGACGGACACGGGCACTTTCTTGCCCTGAGCGACCCCCTGCTGGAGCGTCTTTTCCACGAGTGCACACATGAACAGCTCGACGGCCCGGCCGACAACGAGCGGGGTGGCCTGGGCGACCTTGCCGATGTCCTCGTCGCTCTGCAGGAGCTTCTTGATCCTCGCCGAGGGGAAGTGGGTCTTCATCTGGCGGTAGGAGTGCAGGCCGGGGAACGCTGCCGTGTCGGTTGTGTTGGGTGTGTCGGTTGTGTCTGGGCCAGCTGTGTCAGCTGTGTCAGCTGTGTGTGTCACGTGAGCGTAGGCCATGGGGCTGGTGGGTGTGTTACGTGAGCAGAGTGTGGCTGGTGGGGCGTGTCACGTGCGCGGTGTGAGCGTGTCACTTAC
Organism: Pichia pseudocactophila; assembly: GCA_039700735.1. Classification (NCBI taxonomy): domain Eukaryota; kingdom Fungi; phylum Ascomycota; class Pichiomycetes; order Pichiales; family Pichiaceae; genus Pichia; species Pichia pseudocactophila. The sequence continues at coordinate 207,558 of JBBJZV010000103.1, forward strand.
TGTGTCACTGTGTCACTGTGTGTCAAAGTGTGTGTCGAGAAGCGCTTCGCAGAGGGCCCGCGTGTCCTTTTATAGTCGAGTCGAGTCGTCGAGTCAGTGTGGGAAGCGGTCCGGGAGGAGCGCGGGCGCGAGGAGCGTCCACGCGTAGAGGGCGTAGCACACCCACGAGCTGGCGATCTTGAGCCAGGTGTTGAAGTACGTGCGTCCCACGGGCACAAAGGCGCCAGGGTCGGGGCTGCCACCACTGCCACTGCCACTGCCACTGCCACTGCCGACGTTGATCGTGAGGAGGGCTGCAATGTACTGCGTGGCCAGGAAGAAGATCAGGTGGAAGAGCACGTAGCTGTATTTCGTGTGGCTCGCTTCTTCTCCACGGACACAGCCTTCCCCTCCATCTCCATCTCCATCGTCGTCTTCGTAGTAGGAAGGATCACGGAGTGCACTCTCAGGTAACGATCCTTCGTCAACAGCTTGCTTGATTGCTTCGTATCGCAGACTCTTCTTCCTCGTAGGTTGTGTGTCACGAATCGTTTCCATCGCGTGTGATCTGTCAATGGTAATATTGTCAATATAATCCGACCCATACTCATTGATACCATGATTGAACGCAGAATTGGCAGCTGCACGTGTCGTAGTATATGCAACAGCACTGAATGTAAATATAGCTCCCACAATAATAGTTAAATTCTTGGTTCCATTAGATCGAATCAATGGATTACACATCTTATCATCAGGTTCACTCAAACATGCACTGAAAATTAAATATGTATTGTAAATACAACACATAGATGATTGTGCAATACCTGCATTAGAATTATATTCTTGTACCATAGGTGTAATCGATAATCCGGTTATAATCATTGTAAATATTAAATTGATTGTAATTACTGTCATATTCATATGACATCCTTCTTGTGCAAAATATTTATACATAACAATAGTCATACCAACAACTCCACTATACATCGCAACAGTACCACCAATTAATAAATTCTTCCAAAATTTAGATCCTTCAATATTGCACAATCCAATATCTTCATCTTCATCAAGGTAAATTTCTCCTTCTTCAATTCTTTCAATACATGTTTCAGCCCATTCATGTGCAAAATCAACTAATAAAATCAATCCAATTCCAATGAAAATAGTACTAAATAAAATTGAAAAATAATTTCCCCAAATAATGAAAAATTTATCTGGAATTAAATAACTTGAAATAATAAATGTTATTAACGTAATAATTTTCGTCATCCAATATCCATTTTGTATAACTGCCCTAGGATTTCTAGTCGATTTAACACCAATAAGTAATCCTGCAAGTATAAGATGTAATAATCCTAATGAAAAATTGATTCTTTGAACACTAGTAAATCCAATACACCCTTTCTCGTCTTTGCAATATAAATTACCAAATTTAAATAACCCCCATGTAAGTTTCTCAACAAGTTTAGATATAGAATTACTTACCGCAATCCATGATATTGTAGAATTTAACATAAATATAATAGCATACATTATTCTAGTAGCTATAGATGATGTAAATGTTTGCATTAATGGATTGATATTCTTACTTAAACAACATGAACAAATTGAAACTCCTAAACATGATGATATCCATGATCCTAACATTGTAACAGGAATTAATGGTATAGAAAGTACCGCTCCCATCTTGGTTATTCAATTCAATAGAGATAATAACGATTTACATAGGTTAAGCAACTAACTATTAACCGGGAAGCTAGCTTGCGCCCCTTCAAATTTAAATTGATGTAGCAATAATTCACACCCTCACCCTCCTCCACCTCTTCCCTTCAAGCTTACTCAGAAACATCAAGAATTCCACCTGCACCCAACACATATGTGCATTCACCTTCTGGACAATCTGGACTATCTTGTATTTTAGCAATACGTTCATCTCCACGACCTTTTCTAAGTAAAATTCGTGTTTGTGAAGCATGTGCTAAAATATGTCCACCAACAGGTTTACGTCCATCAACACTAGCAAATAATGCACTTGCACCTGGATCTGATTGTACTTGATTTGTTAAAAAAACTGCACAATTAAACTCTTCCGCCATCCTACCAAGTTTTGATAAATGTTGATTGAGCTTTTGTTGACGTTCACCTAATTCTCCTCGACCACTATAATCAACTCTAAATAATGAAATTATTGAATCAACAATAATCAATCTATATCCACCTTGACTTAAATGCATACCTAATTGCTCAACCAATTCATGTTGATGTTCACTATTCAATGCTCTTACATATGAAATGTTCTCAAGACATTGATTCCCATCTAATCCAAACCTTTCCGCTATTTCATGTATACGTTCAGGTCTAAATGTACCTTCAGTATCAATAAATGCAACTTTACCCTCACCACCACCTTGATCTTTAGGTAATTGAGTAGTAACACAAAGTGTATGTGATAATTGTGTCTTACCAGTTCGAAATTCTCCGAAAACTTCCGTTGTTGACATCGTACTAATACCACCACCTAACATACTATCAAATGATTTACTACCTGTCGAAATCTTAATAACTCTCTTTCTAATATCACTTTGAATTAATGCAGAAACAAACCCACAATTAACTAGCTTATTTGCTGCTTCCTTAATCTTATCAACTTTAACTTCACTTAACCCCTTAATTTTGGCCATATTACGTTTAGTAGTTGACATTACAGTCTGTTAAAAATGTTAGTAATTTCCTTCTCTTACCAAATAGTAAAGATTTATACATACCGAAACTGAATAAATTCCACCAGCTTTTAATTTAGTAATATCTCCTGCATTTATACCTAAATCTTGTAATTGATCAACAAGTATAATGCTTCCAGCACCTGTCATCCCATCAATTTCTTCCTCTCTAACCATAGCTTTTGTGTAATAATGAAAGGAAGCAAGTAAACTCATTTTTAGCTTTACTCGCTGAGCCGTTATCAGCTCTTCACACTTTTTCGTGTCAAATTATCCACAGATCAAACTTAAACGCTCAGCTAATAATGATCAAACTGCAATGTCTGAAAAGGGACGAAACATAATACTTAAACTAGGATCACGAACTATAGAATGTGGTTTGGAAGGCTCTTATCAACCATTAGATGTCTATAATGTACACCATTTTGCAGAAATTCAAGATTTATCAATTTCAACAACAAAAGAACAAATTGATGATCTTAAAAATTTCAAAACTCTATTTTACCCAAATAAAACCATTTATAATGATGAAGAATCATTTCAAAACATACTCCGAAATCATCTACGGAAATTACTTACTAAGATTTTCTATAAATTAGGATTATCAACAATCAATGCCAAATTATTACTTATCTCAAATAACACAACAAGTGAATATTACATAGAATTAATATCACAGCTTTTAATTAATCATTTTTTGATGCGTGCAATAATAGTTTTATCAACACCATTAATGGTGTCAATTGCTTCAGGATCTTCTTCTGCAACAATAGTTGATTTCGGATGGGAATATATAAATATTGATGTTGTTTCCGATAACAGGGTATTGCAAAATTACTCTAAATTTACAATTAGAGGTGGGAAATGTTTACATTATGAATTACTCAATAGAATGAAAAGTCTCAAATTCAATACCGATCTTGTATCGTTCAAAGATATCGAAAATGCAATCTCTTCGGTTAAGAATACACGTAATGTTGACGAAACAATCGATTGTGGACCGTATAAGATTACAAAAAAGTTTATTTTAGAAACTATAACTGAGTTAATGGTACAGGATAATGGGAAATTCGACGATGATGACGAAAAATCTCCGGTACAATTGATTATGGAATTGGTCGAAAGACAATTACCAATAGATTTGAGAATGATATTGGCTGATAGAATAATCTTCACTGGTAGCTTATTCAAGATTGAAGGGATTGAACAAATCATTACTGAGAACTTAAATTCCAAATCTCGTTTTACGTTTAAAACTATTCATAGTTTAGGTTCATTCGCTGGAACTTCGTTATACTCAAATTTCAGTAAACAATTACGGAAAAATCAAAAATTATGGGAATATAGGAAATAAGTTATACTATTTTAGATAAACGAAAAGGATGATTCATTGTCTTCTCTTAGAGAGATAATTATGAGATTTTTTTAAATTAAATGAATTGGTCTTAGAAATCGTTCCCATATCATCTGTAGCAATCATATCAAAGTTAAGCTCATGAAGCTCATCGATTTTATAATCATAGTAAAGTTCAGGATCATAAAATTTGTCCCATGGATATCTCTTATTATATTCTTCCTTATCTAGAGGTTGCCAAGATTTAATAAACTCATCAATTAAAGTCATAAATTTATCTATTGCCTTTTCATACCATGGAATAATTTCATCATCATGTTCATCACAACAGTTTGTCCTAATTTCTTGCTCTTCTTCAATTTTAGAACATGATTCAAACTCGTAGTTTAATATTTTAAGTAAAATTCCTGTTTCGTCAGTATTGTTAGGACTGAATTCTAATGTTTCAAAGAAAGGAACAGCTTTATACATAAATTCTCCTTTTAAAGGTGTCAAATCAAGTTCAGCATCATATGGTAACAAATTGATTGGCTGAACTTCAAGATCTACCTTTGTATACCCACCATGGGTTAGTGATTTTTCAGCAGATGCAATAGAAACAGACTCAGTTATTGTTTTCAAATTATCTTCAACTTTAAAAGTCACAGCACTATAAGGGTTAATTCCAACGGATGATCGTGGATCAAGGGTAGTTGGAATATTGAAAGTCTGGTTAGACTTGTTGTTCTCATATCGAGGATACAAACCAGATTGTTTCAGTGAGTTTCGTTGGGAAACGCCCTCGTCAGTTTTCTTTGAAAATGTTTTCCATTCAATGTCTTGATTTTCATCAAAAGCTGGGTTGTGATGGATTTCAAAATCGTGTTGTTCAGGCTTTGAAGTTCCTGTTTTGCTATGAATCAAATGCTCAGTTGATGAGCTTCCAGCAAACGTTCTAGCACGCTTCAAATTCGTTGTATCTGTATCATATGACAAAGAACCAGGTCTAGATAGTTTCATCTTTAACTATTTGGAGAGCGAAAGATCACTGGTTGTGCTCAGACAGACAATGTTAGTTCAATATCAAGTATAAATCGTAAGTTGCCCTTTTTCAAAAATTACTTCAAAAATCTTCTAATGATCAACGTTTTAAGTCACCTGTACTAATAAAAGAGGCTGCATATTCTTTCATGTACTGAGTCTCATTCTCCAACTCATTGCATTCCTTCATTTTCGAAGATATCAGTTTGATCAAATTTGCAACGTCAGCTTTTATTGATTCAATGGTATCTGATTGATCAATGGAGGTCGTTTTCTTTATGGAAAGTTCCTCTTCTTTTCCAAAATCGTCTTCTGTCATTGAAAAGATCTTCTTGTAGGTTAATACGTAACGTTAAGATAATAGAACAGCAATTAACGTTAATTTGAAGTGGGATCTGTAAAAATTGGTGGTTGGTCCGGTCGAGCTTGTTGAAATTTCTTAATCTTGAACTTTTCACTATCCTTAAATCCAAAGTTATTAACAACCTAGACTTTGTCAATGTAAATTTAATTATGACATTCAAAGATGAAGATTCTAATTTGGTAACCGAAACTATAACTAAAGACACAGTTGAAAGAAAAGAATTAAAGGCAGATGATCTTATTACCGAAGTAGCAAATATTACGATAAAGGAAAATGTTACAGTGGAATACAAGAAGAAAAAGAAAGGGAAAATGCCTAAAGAACTTATAACACCAGAATATATTGAAATGAAGAGGAAAGAAAGAGAAGAAAACAAACGACTCAAAAGAGAGGCATTGTTAGCTCAAGGTATTGATCCTGATGCAGAATCCAAAAAACCCTTGTACATAAAACGTAAACTTCTGATAATTCCACATGAAAGTGAAGATACAGAAGAGACCATCATTAAATTGAAAATTATGACATATAATTTGTTAGCACAATCATTGATTAGACGTAAATTATTTCCTGATAACGGAGACATTTTGAAATGGCAGAAAAGATCTAAAGTACTTATCAAAGAAATTAAAGACTATGATTGTGATATAATGTGTTTACAAGAAGTGGATTTTGTTCAGTATAAGACTTTTTGGAGACCTGAACTCGAAAAACTTGGGTACCATACAAAGTTTAATAGAGGCAGTGATAAGAACCATGGTGTTTCTATCTTTTACAAATTGTCACTATTCAACATAATTGATACGTGTTTGATTGATTTTGATAAAGAGGCATCAGGAAATATTCAACCAAGAACAGTAACTAAGAATGCTGGCTTAATTGTTGCGTTGAAGATCAAAAAGAATCCCAAGAAAGTTATTCTCATCGGTACTGCACATTTGTTTTGGCATCCATTTGGGACTTATGAAAGAACCAGGCAAACATATGTTGTACTTTCCAAATGTAAAGAATTTGAAAGAAGAGTCAAGATTTTACATCCTGAGATTGAACACACATGGAACTTTTTTGCTGGTGATTTTAATTCGCAGCCGTACGATGCACCGTATTTGTCGATTTGCAAAAAACCAATTACATATGATTCCAGATGTAAGAGAGTAATTAGCTGTTCTACATCTTTCCAATATTCTACAAAAAGAAATGGTGGCTCTGGTGAAGAAGAAGAAGGTGGTAATGTTGAGAAATTTGGTGAAAATCAACCTAAGGATCCTGTGCCTGAAACATTTGAGGCGACCAATGATCAAAAAGAATTAGTTAATCAAATCGAAGAACTGCATAATAAGCTGCCACTTAGAGCTATTTCGTTGTATTCTGTTGCATATAAACAAGTTGATCCCGAAAATTCGGGAGTCGACAACGATAGAAACGAGCCATTTTTCTCCAACTGGGCATATAGCTGGAGAGGACTACTTGATTACATTTTTTTGATCAAAGATTGGGATATGACTGAAGACAAAACAAAAGTGGATAGCCTCGCTACGTTTGAAAGAGAGAACAACATCAAACTGCACAAGTTACTCAGAATGCCACACAAAAGCGAGATGGCTCTTGGTCAGCCCCGTGAAAATGAGTACCCCAGTGACCATCTCTGCATGATAGCTGAAGTGTCTCTAGTATAATATAAGTTGTGTAATAGTGTAGCGTAAGGAATGTGATATGGCGAACGAGCCTCCAAACTCAAGTTGCAAGCTGCAATTGCTCACAAAAAAAAAAAAGAGAAGTTGTGTTTTTACACGCGAAAAGTAAACAAAGAAGCGAATTTGTTTCAATCTGGTAAACAAAACAAAACGAGATTAGCGTGCTTGATGGCAATACTCCTGGACTTTCCACTCAGACTACAAGCACAGAGAAACATAGTCTGAACCATGAGAGAAGTTATTTCAGTTAATGGTATGTACATGGATGGGGATACGGAACAGACAGATACATTTTTTTGGTGTCCTCAGAGCTCTGCACAGTTATTGGATTACCCCTATCTGTGAAATTGAATTGCTCATTTTCTAACATAACTAATTCAAATACTAACCGCATACATATTTCTTACAGTCGGTCAAGCTGGTTGCCAAATTGGTAACAGCTGTTGGGAACTTTATTCAAGAGAGCATGGTATCACACCTGATGGTTATCTCGAAGAAGGTCTAACCAAACCTAGAGGTGGTGAAGAAGGATTTTCTACATTTTTCAGTGAAACTGGTAACGGTAAATACGTTCCAAGAGCATTATATGTGGATCTGGAACCAAATGTCATTGATGAGGTAAGAACCGGAAAGTATAAGAATTTGTTCCATCCAGAACAAATGATCAATGGTAAAGAAGATGCTGCAAACAATTATGCAAGAGGACATTATACTGTTGGTAGAGAATTACTTGATGATATTGATGATAGGGTCAGAAAAATGGCAGATCAATGTGATGGTTTACAAGGTTTCCTTTTTACCCACTCACTCGGTGGAGGTACTGGTTCCGGTTTGGGTTCATTACTGTTGGAACAATTTTCTAACGATTACGGTAAGAAGGCTAAATTAGAATTTGCAGTTTACCCATCTCCAAAGGTTAATGCATCTGTTGTTGAACCATATAATACTGTTCTTACTACTCATACTACTTTGGAAAATGCAGATTGTACTTTTATGGTTGATAATGAAGCAATTTACGATATATGTCGTAAAAACTTAGGTATTGCTAGACCAAACTTCAAAAATTTGAATGCTTTGATTGCACAGGTTGTTTCATCTGTTACTGCATCCCTAAGATTTGATGGTTCCCTAAATGTTGATTTAAATGAATTTCAAACTAACTTAGTTCCTTATCCAAGAATACATTTCCCATTGGTTTCATACGCACCTGTTATTTCTAAGGATAGAATTACACATGAAGCCAACTCTGTTAATGAAATTACTGCTGCTTGTTTTGAACCTGGAAACCAAATGGTTAAATGTGATCCAAGAAATGGTAAATATATGGCTACTTGTCTGTTGTATAGAGGTGATGTGGTGAACAGAGATGTTCAAAATGCAGTTGCAATTGCGAAATCTAAAAAAAGTGTTCAAATGGTTGACTGGTGTCCAACTGGTTTCAAAATTGGTATCTGCTACGAGAAGCCAACACAAGCTCCAGATTCACAAATGGCAGATGTCAACAGAGCTGTTTGTATGTTATCCAATACTACTGCTATTGCTGATGCATGGCAAAAGATTGATAAGAAATTTGATCTTATGTACAAGAAAAGAGCTTTTGTCCACTGGTATGTTAGTGAAGGTATGGAAGAAGGTGAATTTGCAGAAGCTAGAGAAGATTTGGCAGCTTTGGAGAAAGATTACCTTGAATTGGGTGCAGATACCTTTGTAGATGAAGATGAATACTAAAACTCTAACCTTCTTTTCTTTGCATTTGCAATAATTTTGAATGTTTGTGGTAGTATTTTCTATAAAAATTGAAATGTTCATATTTGCTTTTACTTCAATTTGAGGATATGATAAGAATACGATTCTTATCTATCTCAGTCTTTTAACTTTTTTATCCAATTTTTTGTTTCATTCTTTTCCCCTATAAATATATACTTAATATTATAATTCCGGTTGTATACTTAAACCTATGTGTAAATTGATATATTTTATTCAGCGGAGTTAACCTCTTTTAAAGTAAACTCCGCCAGAAAAAATTATATTTTTGAGTAAATTGATTAGAGTGCGATTAAAGATGTAGGTACCAACTTTAATTGTCTAAGCCGATTATAAATCTGAAACTTTTGCCCTCTTATAACTTTCATTGTTTGGAAGGATAATCATGGATAAATCAAACTTGAATGAAAAAGTGAAAAAGACCAGAAATAGAGTTCCTATATCATGTGAACATTGTCGGAAGAGGAAACAAAAATGTGATCGTCAGAAACCATGTGGCAATTGCGTCAAAGGCGGACTTGCTAACTCTTGTAAATATGCTGTCGTTCAACATAACTCAAACCCCAAAGTAAACTTAAACAATGAACTAATCAAATTAAAATTACAGATCAACAAACTTGAACGAATTATACAGATGCATAATATCGATTTATCTAATTACAAAGATATTATGCCGGAGCTATCAAATGACGTTATTGATGAAGTAGATGATCCAATGGTTTCATTATCTGAGAAATTTGATAGTATGATGATTAAAGAAAATAAAGTTATGCATTCCGGTACAACTTCTTTTATTACATACGTTGTTCAGGACAAAACACTGGCTTCAATTTTTTCAGATATTCACCTGAGTCATCAACAGATTTACGAAAATTACAAACAAAAGCTAAAAATGAAAGCATCAGACTTTAATTTTAAATTTGATGATAATCATGCAAAATGGTTAGTTACAACAGAGGATTCTGATCAAATGAAATGGGACACCAAAGATGAAAATTTAGTTTGTGGTATCGACACTCCTACAAGAGTTTTATTCACGCAAACAAAACTACTTTTGAACACAATAAATGAGGTTAACAAAATGTTGCCATCTTTTGCAGTTGTCACCGCATTGATAGACCACTTCTTTGAGTATGTTTATCCATTGATACCTTTAATAAATGAAGATATTTTCAGAGAAGATTTGGAGTCTGTTTTAATTCAAAATCCAAATGGTAGTGCATCTGTCTCTATTATACATATTCAACATTCTTCCATAATTAGTCTTTTGCTTTTGGTTTTGAGGTATGCCTATTTAGCTATAAATGTTGATGCACCTGATGAACAAATCCCAGTGTTGAAAGAGTTCATTAAAAGTGGTGTTGAGATTGGAACTAATTATCCGGTACATGCAAAGCGTATATTAATGTCATTACCAGGTGAAGAAGCTATTTTTAAAAAGATAACAATGAGGAATATTCAAGTATTGTTATTTTTAAGGCTTTATCAAGGTTATTCCCCAGAAATGCATGAAGAAAATAGAGAGAATTCATTAACTCTAACTATTATAATTCAAATGTGTAGGTCTTTTGGATCAAATAGAGATCTTGCCAAGTTCCCTGATATTTTTGAGGATCCAAGAGAAATTAATATATGGAGGCGGCTATACTTCAAGTTACTTTCTTTAGACGCACAAAATGCTTTTGAATATGGGTGTCCTTTAATTATCTCAGATGATGAATATGATGTCACTCTACCTAAACTTGAGGATTCTGAAATGGAGGTATTGAAATTGGTGAAAAAGGGTGTTACAGTCCAGAAGTCTGCAGAAGAAATAAAGAAGCTTGTTAGAGAAAATAGTATCAATAGAGACATTGCGCTAGAATATGAATTGATTCTACTTATCAGGGAAGGTCTAAATGAATTTCAAAATTTTAAAAAGAAAACGAAACGGTCTACATTGTTACGAACTTTGAAGAAAATTCAAATGTTTGTAGATACAAAAATACCAAGTATGTGGGAGTTGGTTCAGCCCTATAAGAGTGATGGATCCATGAACCAACTAGAGAAATATTGCGGTGTTACACGAACGAGAAACTTTGAAACAAAAGTATCCGCATTGAACTTCTTAATGGGATTCTATTATCTTTTATTTTTGAATGATGAAGAAGCTTCAGAGAATGGTACTACTGCTACACCAGATAGTGAAACTTTTGAAAATAATGAAGAAACTAAGAAACAAGAAAAAAGGAATAAGTATATGGCCCGAGCAATTGAGATTGCATTTATCATTTTAAAATTCAACTATGATTATTGTAAGTATATCAATCAACGAAGTACAGGTGCAGTTTATGCTATGAATTATCAAGTTTACAAATCGTTTTCAAAGAACTGTGAAACATTTATATTCAATAAGTTGATGACTGCATTTGTTAGATCATTTTTGTTCTTAGCATCACTTTTCATGAGAAATATTGATGAAATGAGTATTCAAGTTGAAAGTTTTATTAAAGATTTCTCCAATACTATTGATGCAAGTGTTGTTTTAAAATGGTTTGAAATAACCAAATTTGAAAATCAAGAAGTGTACCCAGAGGGAGCTGACGAGTTTAGCATGATGGTTTTCCTATTCATCAGGAATTTATTTTTTGAACAATTTAAATTAAAGGATAGATTTTATATGTCATGGAGATCGCAAATGTTTATCAAATGTTTTGTGAACTATTTTGCAAAGAGCAATAAATACATGTGTACAGAATTATTACAGCCTATTATGAACACAGATAGTAGACGGCAGACAGATTCATCGACTACCACTTTTGAAGAAGAGATACCTATTTCTAATCTACAACAAAGTGAAAGTTCAGAATATTCATCTAATGGTTATGATTCTAACGTTGCGTTTGATTATCAATTAAATGGTGATATACCAGAGTCTGCATCTAGTAATACTGAAGAGGACAAATTTATGGATGAGTTTTTAAATAGTATTGGGGGTAATATTAATTTAGGCGATATTGGCTCTCAATCTCAGACATTTGATATTAATCAGTTGGTTAGCACTGATCCTTCTAAATCTATGTTTGATGTTATGATGGAAGAACAGAAACTCCATGAAAACGTAGATGATGTTAATTTTTTTTCAAACAACATTTCCAATAGTAGTGATTTCAAAGATATAGTGAATATATTTGCAGCATCACCTGCTCCAGATTATAATGCTACAACAGAATTGTTTAATCCCAAAGCACCTTCTATTGAACCATTTACAAGTTCATCATTTGGATCTATTCCAACACCGGGTCTTTTCGATGGATTTGATCAATAATTTTAATAATTACCAATGTTTATACCTCTGAATACCAGAATTTTAATTTTACAGTTCAAAATTTATAATAATAGGTTGATTAGTTTCTACAATAAATCCTTCCTGTGCAACTTGTAGATTTGAAGAAGACATTTTTGAAGTTACAGAGCTTGACCAATTAGTCACATCCCATTTTAAGCCATGAGTATTTATGATAGCTGGAGTTAGTATTGGTAAAATACCTACATTTCTCATGTTTGGTTTAGATTTTTGTGTTACCTTACCAAATGTTTGAATTTCTATGTTCTCTGTTAATTTAGGATAATCTATGAAGTTTACACCTTTTTTCAAAAGGTAAATGAATTCACTATGTTCTGAATTGAGTAATGCAAAATCGATATTGTTGTTATCGATAGTATTTTGGAAAACTTGTGAGATTATTTGCATTGTTTGATCGAAACGACCACCGACTCCACCAAGGATGAGGAACTTTATCGTACCATTAATTTCAGGGAAATCATTTGAATCCACATATTTCTCTAGTGAATCGAACGTATCGGGTAAATTGTGTACAAAATCTTTATTTACCAAATGGGCTTTAGCTAAAGCTATTGCCTTAGTGAAGTCCATATAATACTGTGAAGACTGTAAAATGATACGAGTTCCCATTGAAGAGTAAAAATTCAAATTATCCTTTGTTACAGAATCGAGGTCCCCAACGACATAATCAGGAACGTATGAATCATTGTAGTCGTGTAATCTATTAAGACCACCATCTGCGCATATTCTTAGAGTTGATGAATTCCAGATATTTTTAAACAGATGTGGATGAATGTTGATTCTTTGATTCAGTATGAGTAAAACATTCGTTGCGGAGTTAGGAGTAGACTGAAAATCATTATTCAAGAATGTAAGTGGGGAAATGGTATGATGATTTCGAGGCAAGGCTGTGATTATGTTAACAATCGAAATGAAATCATCATTTTCGATTACAGATTCAGGGATGGTAGTTTCTTCAGTAGATGTGGACATAACTCACTCCACTGATTTAGGATTGAATAACAAGCTTGGTTGATAATATTGGATATTACATAATATTATATCTAGAGCTAGAAAAAAAAAAATGTCGGCGCTACACTTACGAACCCACACAAACGACTGAATCAAACGATAGCTAAAGTCAAGAATTACGGGAGTTTTGATACTGATGTCAAACTCAGCTAAAGAAGAACTCGGTCTCAAGTTTCTGACGTAAGTAGAAATTCTAATATATCTATATAATGATGGGTGATACGATTTGATAGAGAAGAAATTCAGGTCTCGGATTAATCAATTCGAGGAAAACATCTTTGCATTGAATGAGTCGATCACTAAGGGTTTACAAGGGAGTAGAGAAAACAAGAAATTATGGGGCCATAAAAATAGTCGATGTAGAATTACGTATATCGTTTACCAAATGGACAAGAAGTGGGGGGTAAAAAGTATGCGATTTGTGTAAATTGCCAAATTAAAGTTTAGAAGAATTGAAGAAAAAGCAATGTTTCGTACGGTTGCCGAAAGAATAGTCTGAAAAGTTTTTCCAGGGTGGATAAATTTTGATTGGCGCCACAGTTTACGTCGCGGGTGGTGTGGTGGGCGATTGTTTCAGGTTTGGAGGGAGGTGGAGGTTGGGGGGGGAGACACAATAAATGGACGCATGGGGCTGCAATTGGGCGAGTGGATTAGAGATTGCTACTCGCGTTAGTGTCAGAAACTATTGTTAGCGTCGCGGTTGCCATGGCGATCGTTGATAAAGCAAATTGATTGAATTGAATTGAATTGAATTAATTCATGAACTTAATGGGTGTGTCTTTCAATCTTGCCATTTGATGATTTCCCTCTTTGCGTCCCCCGGTAACCGTGTTCTGTACTTTCGGATTCTTCAAAAGCAAATCATCTTTTCTTCAATATAATACTCCTTACATTCCACAAGACCGGTGGTGACTTTTTTTTGTTCCTCCTATCTTTTTGTTCTTTATCTCATTTCCTTTCTTCTCTAAACTAAATCAAATTAACTCAAAACATACTAATAATAAACATGTTGTTACCTACAACTATAGTACTATCATCCATACTTTGTGCACTTGCGTCGGGTGTACCAGTGAGTGACAAATATCCAAAAGTTTTAAAATTCCCAACACATATTAGGAACAACAATATTCAACTTTACAATTTAAGAAAGAGAGGACTAACATCGGATAACATTGTTGAAGCTGAAACTGATATTCATCAAATTTTACTTACATTCCCATTAACATTAGGTGGTCATACATTAGATGCCGTTGTCGATACAGGTTCACGTTCAACTTGGATTTATAATGGAGTAAATGATCAATCCAGTTCATTATGTCAACTCGACTCTTGTTTCACATCACTTGATGATATTAAAGTTACTAATGATGATTATGCAATTTTTTACAGAGGTAATTTTGGAGCTTTCGGTAAATGGGCAACTGCAGATTTGACAGTTGGTGGTTCTAAACCAGTCGAATTCAAGTTTGGTTTAGCAAATACAATACAAGGATCTACTGGTTCATATTCTTGGGCTGGTTTTGGATATGATTCTGATTCATCACCAGTTGATACAAAGACACATTTAATCGATGTTCTTCGAGATGGAGGTGCAATTGATAAAAGAATTTTAGAAATTCATTATAATGATTTCGATAATTGGGAGTCAGAAATTATGGGTAATGGACAATTAATTATTGGTGGTTACGATACATCAAAGAATTACAAATTCTTCGAGATGGTTGATAATATCAAATATTATTTAGCTCTTGCAATTGAATCTATTTCTGATACTAATGGTAATACAATACCATTAGGTGGAGTTAAAACTGCAGTTTTCGATTCTGGTTCAACATCACTTTTATTAAAACAAAAATACAAAGATGTTGTTCTTAAAGATGTTGTTTTCGATGAAGAATATCCAGGATTCTTTGCATGTTCTGATTACGAAGATTATAAATTAGAATTCCAAATTGATGCAACAAGTAAAATTTCAATACCACTTACAGACCTTTCATGGAATAGTTATAGAGAAGAATACGATTTGTGTCAACTTATGATTGGAGATTTGCCAGATGACGTTAACTTTGAAATTGCCTTTGGTCAATATGCAATGAAAAACTTCGATATTGTCTTTGATATTGATGGTGGTCAGCTTGGTCTTTCTGCAAACTCAGATACCATCTCTTTCGTATAAAGCAAATGATATACACATTGGAGTTATCTAATTTTGATTACAGTGGATTATTTTACTTTATTTTACTTTAATTCTCTAATTTTTAAAAATTCTTCTAAACATTGCTGATTGATTGATTGATTGATTGATTAATTGATTGATTGATTGATCATCACACTTCTATTTTTGTATTTGCACTGGATAAAACGTTAATAAATTTGCTTTTCTAATTAGAAAATTGTTCTAAATGATTAGGAATCGTGCTTGAACCCACTCGGGAAATCACTGACGCAAAGACTCGTAAAGTTGGGATCTCGGTGCGGTCCAGAACTAAGATTTGCAAAAGTCTACCGGGTTTTGCTGCCGCGCGTGACCGCCGCAGCGACACGAGAAAACCACCTGATAATAAACTATTACGTCCCATCGTGCAGACAAAAATGGTGCTGACAGAATACGGAAAATCCGAATCGAGGGAGAATCGGCCGAGACAGGAGAGCCTCTCCTGTCTCACCGTGGGGACGATCGACCTGTCTCACAGAGCTCAGGTCTAGAGTCGAGTGGAGTAGAGTACCGACGAGTAGAGTAGCATGCCTCGAGTGCCACTAGGTCTCCCTTCCTTGTACTTACATTTGCAGTTTCAAACAACTCTTTCCAAGTCCAAATATTGTAGGGCCACAGTTGACCAGCCGAGGTTGCGACAGAACCTGTGTTGTAGGAACACTCCCCAGTTTTCAACACTTTTGCAAACGAAAATTATTTCCATTTTGCTCCAATCCTCAATTTTAGTTAGGTTTCACCGCGACACGATTTTGTGTCGCAGTACGAGCTACTAGTTTAACATTCAACTATCATCGACGTATTATTATTCAGATACATTTACTATATATTTGCTTATCTACTTACTTCTGCCTTTACCCTTACATGATCCGTTTCGTGAACTGCGTTGCACTTCTGGCTTTGGTGCTGCGTATCCTCCAGGTACATTCTCTCCATGTTCAACACTTTTATCTTCCAGTTCTTCTACTGTCTTTTCCTTTTGTAACTGCCTCCATCTAGTTAAATTAGCGTAATCGTGAACTTGAAATCCGAAAACTTTTGGCGTAAAAATGTCAGTCGTGTGAGTTGGCACTAGTTCAGGGTACGTTTGTAAAAACATTGCTGGAAATGATGTACCAAAAAATGCCCCATCAATAGATCCATGTCTTGAAGATTTAGGATTATAAATATCTTCGCAATTTGGACAGTACAGTTTAACACTTTCAACTCGTGGTGTATCGCTAAGTCCAACTGGTAATAATGGTGTTAGTTTACACAACACTCGTGGACAATATCCAAAATCACCATTACGATATTTCTCTAACATTTTGTTCAAACCTCTAAGTGTTATAATATACCTTGCATGAATCAATGCATAAAGTAGTTTGGCATTATCTTCATAAGTTCTTCTAATTTCTTCAGGTTGATCTGGACTAATTTGTTGACGATCACTTATTATATCAACCAATAGAGAAATTCTTTCAACGTACTGATTGAGTCCTGTTAAATTGAACCGATCTGTAATATAATCAACATCAACATCACAGAAATACTCGTTCCCCTTGTTTCCTAAAAACCAATCAATCCAAAACTCAGAATATTCTGACTCACTGGTATCAATAGTATCTGCCAATTCAGTCGCCATTGTATCTCCTATTTACTACTCCTTAGGTAGTTATTCAAGTCTTATCCTCCCCTCAACCAATTTCACTTCTGCATCAATCCTTTCCATGTTTTCAAATTTTCAGCAATTTATCAACGCGTACGGCCTTTGACGCTGCCATGCTAAAATTTAATTCAATTCCATATATTGAATCAAACAACTTAGGTCTTAACAAGTTTGCATCAGTGTAAGCATAGTTATCCAGACACTGAATTGTTACAAATACAGACTATTCAACTTTTCTTGTTCAGTCCCAAATGTTTGTCCATAATAATGTACTTAAAGCTGGCTCAACTACTTTTGTCTCCGTTAATGCGACTAACAAATTTGTAGCATCTGCTTCAATCGATGGTAACATTACCATTAGATCAATGGATGTGTTCAACACTTTATATGATAATACAAAATTTGAGAAACAAGATGTGATAGGTAGAACTACAACTGAAAGCACAAAATATACTACACCATCTCGTGAAATTTCTAAAACTCCTGATTTTCAATCCAATCTTTTAGAATCAATACAAAAACCAGTAAATACAGTAGGTGTGAGGAGCAGAAGTAAAATAACTTCACTTAAATATGCCAATTTAAGCTCAAACTCAAATCTTCTAGCTGCTGTTTATAAAAATGGAGAAGTTTATGTGATTGCTAATCCACAAGATGTCAACAAATGCCGAATACAACAAATATTTAAACACTCTAATGGCTTACTCTTAGATTTTGCTTGGTCTGCTGATGATCAATTGATGGCCTTCACCTCAATGAATAACGAAGTCATCATTTATGATATAATTTACGGTAAAATCATCACTATTCTCTATATACACAAAAACACAGTTATAAAAAGTGGGAATGACGAAACTTCAACAGAAGAAATCAGCACCCCAGTGAAAGGTATCGTCTTTGATAAACTAGGATCTAATCAACTATTTACTATGGGTGATGATAGAGTTCTTAATGTTATCAAGTATGAATTAGTTAGAGATGAAGTGCTAGGTAGAAAGTTTGAATATAAAATTATTCAAGAATATGAAAATGCTATCCATAGTGCTAAATTGAATAAGGCTTCTATTAAAAAGCTTTCTCTTTCTCCAGATGATAACTTGTTAGCTATACCTAATACTGCTAAAAATAAAATGACAAGGATATCGATTATGGATGTAGATATGACTACTAAAATGTGGAAAATATCAACAATATTTTCAGCAATTGGGTTCAAATCTATCATGGTCGCCTTTTCCCCCTGTGTTTACAAAAACAAAGATGGTTTGACATTCTATGTTTTAGCATCTTCCTCAAATGATAATACGATCTCAATTTGGAGAACAGATTCTCCAAAACCAATTTATGTTAGCATAGACATATTACAAAACGTGCAAGATTTTTGCTGGAGTGTTGATGGTACTAAGTTATTTCTCGCTCATCAAAACAGTCAAATGTCTGTTGCCGTTTTCGAATCAGCACAGTTTGGACCACCAGTGTATAAAATTGGTGAACTTTCCGAACCTTTACTATTGAAGACAAATAACTTATTGCCTTTAGAATTTGACAACATGACTAAATGGAGAGTCTATGCTAAAAACCACCCAATATTGGTAGATCAAACGCAAAAGGAAATACAAGCACAAGAACTGTCAAAGATGAACAAAATTTATATAGTTGGAAAGGTTGAAAAACGTGAAGATCATCAAACGCCTACCCCTGTACCAGGAAACACATCCGCTTCTCCTCCCAATTTGACTATAGATACTAAATCTACTGCAATCTCATCACCGAACCCGCCACTTCTTCCAAAGCCAGCACTTTCCACACAGAAGACATCAGCTGCTACTTTAGAAGCTGAGAAAAAGACTACTTTTCCTCTTATAAAGCCAAAGGAACCAGATACACCAAAGAACAATCACAACAAGAAAAAAAATGAAGTAAAGGAGAAAGAGAAGGGAAATGATAATGAGAAAATCAAGGAGAAAGAGAAGGGAAATGAAAAGGAGAAAAGTAAGGAGAAAGATACTGAAAAGGAAAAGTCCAATGAGAAGCAAAAGGAAAAGTCTAATGAGAAAGAGATATCGAAGAAACGTCCATTACATGCTTCTAATTATGACTTACCATCCAATTCTGTTCCTAAAGACTTGAACTCCAAAGTTGCGAAAATTGCCAAAAAGGATACAACCATTGCTAATGGTAGTGCACAAACTGTCATAAACGCCAAAAGAAAGAGAGACAATGAACCAGTAGAGTTTGTAGGGTCTGTTATTATTAACCCTCAATTATCATTTAGTAACATTCGTATTGCTGTACCGAAAATCAAAATGAATATAACATACAATATGCTGGATAACAATTCACTCCAATTGCAAGTGAAAAATGGCAATGGTACAGAATCACAACCTTCTAAGATAACATTAGTTAAAGAAATATCTAAAATGGAAAATAAACAACTGTTTATGGATTTTATACCGCAAAAGGTACACATTATTTGTGGATCTTCTAAATTCATTGCTCTCTCAACATCTAATGGCCAGATTATAACATACTCAGAAACTGGTAGCAGGATACTTCCAGTTATTGTACTAGGTTCGCCACTGTCATTTTTAGAACTTAGAGACAACTACCTTCTTGCAGTTACCAGTACAGGAGAATTATATGTATGGGACCTAGAATTGAAAAAATCTCTGTTTCGTTCTGTGTCTTTATATCCATTGTTATTCCCATTATATTCATCAGGTCAATCCTCATCAACTCTTGTAACGAATAACAACAATGAGACAGTGGAGTCGAACGTTAATATCGAGTCTAATAATTTGGTATTTGTGAATGGCGATATTTTGACTAAGAGTGAAAACCTGACGATTTGCTCAATCACCTCTCAAGGAATTCCTATTGTTACTTTGAGCAATGGTAACGGTTATTTGTTCAATAAGGAAATGAATACATGGTCATTGATAAGTGATTCTTGGTGGGCATTTGGTTCACAGTATTGGGATTCAACGTTGTCTCTAGATCAAACAAAAGATTTTGGAGTACTTGAGCTTTTGGAATCTCATACAAATGAAGAGATTAATAGAAAGGGTAAGGCTAAGTTTTTCACAAAGGTTTCCAAAATGATGTTGATGAGAGAAGGTTATGAAAATTTGGAAACTGTTATCTCCCTAAATCATTTAGAGAATAAGATAAACTTTTATTTGATGCTCGGCGATTACAAGAATTATAAAACATTTTTGATTATGTATACTAAAAGGTTGAGTGAGTTGAACATGAAGGGGAGATTGCTTGAAATTTTGGATAAATTGTTTCAAGATATGAAGGGTAAAATATGTGGTAATTCTAAGCATGATCTTCTCGAAGAGTTAATTTTGAACTGTTCTAAATACAGGGAAGTACAACATATTCTAGTTCAATTTAGTGAGTCTATTGGTCTCCTCAAAATCGAGGAAGATTCAGATTTCGAAATATTATAGATGATGGTACTATTTACATGTAATTTTATTTTTGTACATTAAAGTTCAGTAATGACCCATGCCTACCAGTTTCATAACATCTTTCAATGTTTGATTAGCGACACTTCTGGCCTTTTCTGAACCTTCTCTGCTTAATTTTTCTAAATATACAGGGTTGTTAATCAGTTCATGGTATTTCCGAGCTGGCTCGTCAAGTTCTTGAATGACTTTTTCTGCAACGAGTAGCTTGAGGTCTTGTTTGGAAAGATCCTCTACTGATTTGGCAACAGTTTCTATAGGTTGGTTTGTAGCAGCTGCTAGAATGTTGATAAGATTGGATATTCCTGGCCTTCCAACAGGATCAAACGTGATTTTACCTTCAATTGAGTCAGTTGTTGCCTTTTTGAACTTCTTTACGATTTCATCCTTAGTATCAGTGATGAAGACTTTTGAAAGAGGTTCCTTGTCACTTTTACTCATCTTTTTATCTGGATTTTTCAAGCTTAAGATCTTTTTAGTTGGCGTCAATAAGGTGTTTGGAAGGTTGAAATATGGAGTTCGCACAGTCTTGTTAAACGATTCAGCTACCTCTCTCGTAAGTTCCAGATGCTGACTTTGATCCTGGCCGACAGGGACATGTGTTGCACGCAACGCTAACACATCGGAAGCCATCAAAACAGGATACCCAAATAATCCAAGCTTGACTTTACCAAGAGCATTATTGTCTGAAACATTTGCGTTATCCTTCAAGTTGGCTTTGGACTTCCATTGTGTCATTCTATTTAAATAGCCCATACCTGTGAAACACGAGAACACCCATTGTAATGATGCAATCTCAGGGATATGCGATTGATAATAAACTGTAGACTGCTGGGGATCAATTCCACATGCGATGATGGATGCAAATGCTTCAATTCTTTGGTTTCGTAAAGCTTCGTAATCTTGTGGAACAGTAAGAGAATGTAAGTCAGCCACAAAGAAGTATAATTGGTTATTTTGTTTCGTCTCACTGTTTTTCACAAGTGTATTGAGATCATGCCATGATTTGATTGCACCAAAGTAGTTACCTAAATGGAAGGTACCCGTTGGTTGAATACCACTAAGAATAGTGGAATTTGATGGGAGTTGGAAATTAGGGTCTGTAATTGAAACAGTTTGAACTGTTGGAGTGCTATATTTTCTAAAGCAACCTTTGAAAGTATGTTTTGTTGCGGCTTTTGTAGTTAGTACTCTCAACATAACTTTAGCACACTTGTGTAAGATAAGACCAGTAATGCAAACTATGTACTAACTCGAATATATGTTTGATCTGCGAAATTTTCAAGTTCAGTGAACGGCGAAACCAACCATCTTTTCACGATATTCAACAACCCAATCGAGGTGTACCTATAAATGAATCCGTTAGATGATTTCTTTGCCTTTCATGATGATGAAACGACAGTGAAACCGGAAAGAAAACGGAAGAAAAAGAAGAGATCGAAAACGGCTAGTCCTAATGTTTCAACCAGTTCTAAATTTGACAAGAGTGATACGTCTATTATCCAAGAGGTGCCTAGCATGTCGTCTACAGAGAAGTCAGCATCGATGGAGCCAGTGATACCGGAGAAGACGAAGGACTCGAAGTCAGCAGAATCAATACTTGCCGATTTGCTAGGCCTTTCTGAGCCATCGGAAATAAAACCGGTCTACACACTACCGTCTAAGCCAATAGAGACGGATGAGTTTGTGGACGTTGATGAATCTTTGAATGAAGATGATACGTTTTTGAAAGAGATGAACAGTTACATAAGCTCAGCTGTTCAACAGGACCAATTGGCGGTGGAGTTGCTACAGTCGAAACAAGGTGAGAAGTTTGTAATTGATGGTGTTGAGATGGAAGGTAAAGCTGTGAAATTTGAGTTTCATGTGGTTATTGAAGCAGCTGGTCAGATATCTGGTGCATACGATTTACAGGTGAAAGGTAGTACGAAAGTTTCCAAATTGATACAAACGTTGATGAATTTGTTCAACCAGACGGCGAACCCACAGTACCCTGAAAGTGAATACAAGAATCTTGTATTTTATGTGAAGTCTTTAAACGTGATATTAAGACCTGAGCTCCGGATCATGTCATTGCTCTCGTACAAGAACTTGCTTGAGAAGTCAGTTACAGTGACAGGATACGAAGTGGATGCAATGATCACTACGGAGGAGTATGCGATGGTGTTGTACAATGCGCAAGAGGCTCAGAAGAGTAGGAATGCCGAAGAGGAGGAGCAAGTAGACGACGAATCGATTGTGGTAACGGTGGAGGATGCAGGATCGCATGTGAGGCATGAATTGGAGGTTCTATTATCGATGAAGCTCGTTGAGTTGATTGAGATGTACAGGTATCGAGTGAAACTGCCGACAAACCTACCTGTGACAGTAAGGAGTGAGGGGAAGCTTCTTGATGAGAAGGAAACGTTGAAGACGCTAGGTATGGTGAAGGGGCAGCTATTGATTGTGGGGTATGATAATGAACAACTGAAGCAGCTACTTGAAGAGGGGGTGAATACAGTTGATGTAGATGACGGTGACGAATACACACGACGAGGAGTGCAAGAATCGACAGACTCCTCTGAGAAGTATTTCACTGTGTATATGGCTGGCAAGGATAAGAAGCGGTACAAGGTTGATGTGAAACCGAGTACTGTGATTGCTGACCTTGCTGGGTTTTATGTGCAGAAGGCGGAACTTGCACCTGGAACGAAGGTGACGCTACGATTCGATGATGAAGATTTAGATATGGCGGGCACTGTGGCTGATACGGAGTTGGAAGAAGATTATATGATTGATGTGGTGTATTAGTATATACGGAATATTTACAAAGGTGTGCTGGAATTATTGTAAACGTTTAACGTTATTTTGATCCCAACCTTTCTCCTTGAGCA
The DNA here is from genome assembly GCA_039700735.1 of Pichia pseudocactophila. Taxonomy (NCBI): domain Eukaryota; kingdom Fungi; phylum Ascomycota; class Pichiomycetes; order Pichiales; family Pichiaceae; genus Pichia; species Pichia pseudocactophila. Next base: position 231,010 of record JBBJZV010000103.1, read on the forward strand.
TTCCACCGATGGGGCCCAAATCCACTTTCTCGAGGTTGTTGAGGTCAGGTTTACCGGAAACGGCAGCAATGTATCCGTCAGGTCCACAGACGAAAGCAAACGATGTTGGCGGGACATTGGAGACGTTTTTGCGCTTGAAGAAAGTCCATTGCTGGTAAGCGTTCTCTGGCTGGACTCTAGCAACGTGCGGCTTGATGACATCACGGTTGTCCAGTGGGGTACCTGTGTTTGCATCGACGACCACGACCTTGCTGTTGTTTAACTCATTTACTGGTACGCTTTCGGATTTCAGTTGTCTCTGCACCTCCAGTTTCTTCTCACGGAGAAGTTTCTGTCTGTACACTTCTTCACTGATACGCATATCGAGACCTCCTGTAAAGTTTGGAAGAGTTGGTCTTGGTATGTCATTTACTGTGAGGTGTTTTTGATCACCTTCATCTGAGATGAGGTAGTGAAACTTGACACGACCGATCCTTTCAGCGAAAAAGTTGAGGGTTTTGATCTGCGGGAGTATTTCTGATTCGTGTCGAAGGGAGTACCAAACATCGATGAAACCCTTTGGCGGGTTAGGTGAATAAATCAGTTGGTATAATGGGAGTATACCTGTACCGGCGCCAAAATAAGTAAAGTTTTCAGGGTTTGGTAAATTTTCAGGCCATTTTGGATCAGGTTTGATCGTTGTGAGAGTATTTGACATTTGTGGACGTTGTTCATATCTGTCCAGTGGATGGAAAGGGATTTTGTATTCAACTATAGGTCCCCTTAATTTAATCTCATCGAGTAAATTACGAGTTGTTAACCAACGAGAGAATTCACCGTCTTGGTAACGTTTGACGATGATGATAAATTTACCTTCTTCTTCGAGTTCTTTCACCAATCTAAGATGAGGTTCCTTTGAGTTAGGGTCAATACCTGCTACGTACATGGGTAGAGGAGTATAATTTCTGACGATATTAATTTCAGGTTGAGCAATTTCGATACTCCAAATTCTTTCTCCATTGAACAATTGTTCGTTATGGATCAATTTTTCTGCTCTGTTCTTACGAGTAAGTTCGATAAGGTAATGATCTTGATCGATTTGATGTTTGAACGAGACAAGGTAAGTTAAGAATTTATCTTCTCTTAGTAATGCTGAGTCTTTATCGATATTTTTCTCATTATCTTTAGTGATATATTTGTAAGTGAAAATTGCCCAACATAAACCACCACATATTAGTAAAGAAGGTAATAATTTTCTAAGTTTTGATTTAGGTATTGCACGTTGTTCAAGTTTCTCCTTGTAGAGTTGCTTTGGAGATTTTGGAGCTTTAAATTCGTAAGATTGTTGTTGTTCGTTGAGTGTTGGATTGTACTGTACCTTTGCCTTTGTCATTAAAGCCTGTAGGGAAGGGTCCATTGCAGGTAGTGAAGCTGAAGGTTTTGATACCTTTGATGATAAGTCAGGGTTGAATTTTTCAGTTAGTTGGTTGAAATCTTCTGATCTATTGAGTGGAAGGTTTGAGTCATCAGAAGGAGGGAGTGTTGATTTCAGTCTGAATAGTATTGTCTTTGACAGTCGAGAGGGACGTGATACTGTTCTCAGGAGGGTAGACATTTGTCTTAAAGAGTGTTAGTTAGTTGTGTATCATGCAAGTGTGATTGATGAATATTTTGGAAAATTCGCAGTTGTGGATGTATTATTTAAACGATTCTTTATTTTGTAAGCAAGATGACGGTGAGAGAGTTAAGATTGGTAGGTAGTATAGAAGCTCATGAGGAGCCAACATGGAGTATATCTATTCATTCAGTTTTACCATTAATTGCAACCTGTTCTAGTGATAAAACGAGTAAGATTTATGATTTTGAAGATGTTGAGAATATTAAAGAAGTTACGATTCTTGATGATCAAACACATACTAAAACTATCAGGAGTGTTAGTTTTAAACCAAGTATGACGAGTGAGTATCCTACATTAGCATTAGGTAGTTTTGATTCTACGTGTTCGATTTGGGGTGCTGATAATTATCATAGTGATTGGGAATTATTAGCAGTTATTGAAGGTCATGAGAATGAAGTTAAAAGTATTGATTGGTCCAGTGATGGTAAATATCTTGCAACATGTGCGAGGGATAAGACTATTTGGATTTGGGAGACAGATGAAATGAATGAAGAGTTTGAATGTATTTCAGTTTTGAGTGAACACGAGGGGGATGTTAAATTTGTTAAATGGAATAATCGTGGTGGTAATGCACATATGTTTGTTAGTTGTTCATACGATGATACATTACGTATATGGAAACAAGATAGTTACGATGAAGACGAATGGCAATGTGTTGCAATGATAAGGTTTGAAGGAACTGTATGGTCAGCTACATGGATTAATGAGAGGAGTATTGCGTGTTGTACTGATGAAGGTGAAGTATTTGTTTATGAGAGGGTTGATTTAGAGCGGGGGGAAGAAGGAGGGGGAGGAGAAGGTAGTATTCCGAGTACGATCAAGAGAGTTGAGGAATGGGTAGTTGATAGTGGGTTTAAAAGTATTGGTAAGAAGCACGAAGGGCCAGTTTATAGTGTTGATAGTAATGGAGAATTGATAGTCAGTGGAGGTTGTGATGGGGTTATTTGTGTTTACGAGAGAGTTGGGGGTCAGTGGAAGGTCCAAAGTGAGAAGAAGCTTGCACATGGAGTGAAGGAGGTTAACTGTGTACGATTTAGGGATGGGTTTGTGTTCAGTTGTGGTGACGATGGGTTTGTGAAAGTGTGGGAGTAGCGTATGTAGGTTTTTGGAAGTTGATTTTTTTTTTCTGTAAATTTTGCAAACTGTTTATGGAACAGTGTTAATAGACTTTGTAGCATGTTGAAGCGTGCGTTCAGTGTATTTCGTCGTGGTTGTAATAATCGAGTTAAGATGAGTGCCAGTGATATTATCCAACAAGCGCATGATAAGGGTGTCAAAGATTCGAAATGTGATGCGATGAAACCGATTGTGTGGATTGACTGTGAAATGACAGGTCTTGATCATCACAAGGACAGCATAATTGAGATTTGCTGTTTGATTACGGACAAGAATTTGAAGGTTATCGATGAGGAAGGGTACGAGTCAGTTATACATCAGGACAAATCTGTTATGGACGGCATGGACGAATGGTGTATTTTGCATCATGGTCAATCAGGGTTGACGGAGAGGGTTATTGCAAGTAGTAAGAACATGTCAGAAGTTGAAGAGGAGTTACTGGAGTATTTACAAAGGTTTATGAATCGAGGTGTAGGTATACTTGCTGGTAATAGTGTGCATATGGATCGGTTGTTTATGTTGAAGGACATGCCGAAAGTTGTTGACTGGTTGACGTACCGTATAATTGACGTTAGTAGTGTTATGGAGATTGCGAAGCGGTTCCATCCGCTTGTTGCGAACAGCAGGCCCAAGAAGAAGGGTGCACACACGGCGAGGGCCGACATCTTGGAGAGTATTGACGATTTAGCGTACTACCGCGGTGTGTACCTGAAGGGGACCGAGGAGGCTACAAAGGAGAGTATCGGCGAGTTCCTCTCTACGTGGAAGGAGGAGGGGGAGGGTGGTGATGGTGATGGTGGTGGTGAACGGAAGAAAAGACGTGTTGTGTAGAGTGTGCAGTATCGCGAGAAAAAGCTTTTAGTCAGCTGTTGCTCGTTTCTCCTGAGACGAGAGTAGAGGAGAGGAGAGTAGAGTAGAGTAGTGACAAGATGGACAGGCAGAGAGAAGGACAGACACAGGGACAGGTGCAGGTGCATGGGCAGGGGCAGGTGCATGGGCAGGGGCATGGGCAGGGGCAGGGGCCGACACACCATTTCACGTTTGAGAACTTCCATTTGGATCCGCAGGACTACCAGAACTTCCTGCTGATCAACCCGCCGTTGACAGAGTATTCCGGGTTTTTTGACAGCGTGAGTGGTGGTGGTGGTAGTGGTAGTGGTGGTAGTGCTCCAGCGGACAGTGACTTGCTGGGGTTGGACTTTGTAGGTGATATGCTTGACCCAATGCAGAGTGTTGGTCCGGTGGCGACAGCGGCGGGGACAACGACAGCGGGGACAACGACAACACCTTATGCTTCGTCGTTTGACTATTTGAACATACCGGAGGAGCAAGTGCAACTGCCGACGAGACGGCTCTCGATATCGAACGGACAGATTGGACAGATCAGCATGATGGTGCATTCGCAGATGCAGCCGGCGGTGCCGACGCCAACGCCAACGGTGGCGGTGGCGCCGGTGGCGCCGGTGGCACCTGCGGCACCACCGGCACCACCGGCGGCGTTTGGGTTTGACGTTGATGCGAACGGTGTGCCGCAGCGGCCGCTGATATACAACAACGAGGTGATATTCAACCCTGGTGGGCCGATACCGGGGACGACAGCGTGGAAGCGAGCGAAAGTGCTTGAACGGAACCGTATTGCGGCCAGCAAGTGCCGGGCGAAGAAGAAGAGCCTGCAGATGAAGCTCGAGCGAGACGTTGCTGCACTTGAGGAGGATAAGAGAGCTGCACATGCGTTGTTGCGGTCGCTGCGTGGCCGTGTTGTGCGGTACTGCGAGAGAACGGGCGTGGCCGTGGAGGATGTGCTGGGGGTGGCGGTGGAGCAGGCTACAGCTGATACGAGCGGTGGTGATGGTGATGACGGTGATGACGGCGATGCCGATGCCAGGCGACTGGACAGGTTTATAAAGAGCGGTGAGTTGTAGTGTAGTGTATGGTAGTGTAGAAATGGTTTGTAGAGTTATATAAAAGGTGAAGAGTCGCTCTGTGTGGAATCGCGGCGACACAGAGCACACGCCACAGACAAGATGAGCTACAGGGACGACGCAGGCGAGTTTGGTAGGGCAGCCGGTGAGCTGCAGAGGGGGTTGCTGAGAGCAGCTGGTGAACTACGGGCTGGTAAGTGTGATACGGGTGCGTTGCGGGAGCTGCTCGGTGACGTTGAGCGTGCCGCTGTGGACGAGCGAGAGATGGTCGCCGCGGAGAAGCTGCGGCACGCCGTGGAGGAGATCGAGCGGGTGGAGAGTAAGGTGGAGAGTAAGGTTGATCTGGAGGTGGAGGTTGATGAGGAGACCACGCCAGAGTGGCAGATCGAGTACAGTCCTGTTGACGGTGAATGGCAGGCAGCGGAGGCGTTGCAGCGTGAGATTGAGATTGACCGGATCGTGAACAGCGTGGCGGAGCTGAAGGACGTGTTCCACGACCTGGAGACACTCGTCGTGCAGCAGGGTGAGCTCGTGGAACACATACAGGGCAACCTTGACGGTGTGCACACGCACACGAGGAACGCTGCACGGCAACTGTACAGTGCTGACCGGTGGGACAGACGTCGTCGGCGGTGCAGCCTCGTGGTTGTGGCCCTTGCTGTCATTCTGGTGCTCATTTTGTTTGCATTGGTTATATAAGTTATACAATCTGTAGCTAAACTTTCTTACCGAAATAGACCCACTGGTCAGGGAGCGGTTCCTCCTCGAGGTTTTCCCACACCTTCCACTTTGCGAGCTTGCGGAGGAGCTCGAGTTCCTCGTCGGCCTGTATAATGACTTCTTCAATGAGGCCACAGCCAATCTTCTGCTCAATCTGCTCCACCACGTCGGTGCTCTCGACAGCGGCGAGACGTGCACGCGTCAGGTTCTCCACGGACTCCCTGTAGAGTGAGTGCTTTGGGAACTTCTCTGCCAACTCGTCGAGTGTGGCCCTGTAGAGCGCCTGGAGGGCCGGTTTCGGGTTCGGGTGCTGCAGGATGCCCGTGAGACCCGTTGGGTGGCCCGTCGCTGGACGGATGAGGACAGCAGAGCGGGCAGTAGCAGTAGTAGCAGTAGTAGCTTGTTTCAAGACAGCAGAGAGTTTCATTGGCGAGGGGGGGGAAGCAAGAGGAGGAGAAGAAACAACTACCAACTACCAACTACCAACTACCAACACCGACTACTGTAATCTTTAACAACTTCGCCAATCGCGGTCCGCGCAAAGCCAATTTTCAGTTCCCTTTACTATTCCCATTCGGGTCGATAGACGCGCCGATCGACGCACGCACCAGGCGCTCGGGCAGCGTCGTTTCACCGTTGTCTTCACCGTCAGTGTCAGTGTCACCGTCGTCTTCATCGTTCTCTTCATCGTTGTCTTCATCACCACTGACACCGATGTCACCGCCCACGACCGCCCGGAGACTCTCTGCTGCGGCGAGGGCGCTCGCTGTGAGCACGTCGCCGACGACCGGGGCCATATAAACCCGTGCACCAATAATATAGTAGTCAGCGAGCGGTGTGGTTGTACTCGTAGTATCGTCGTCACCATCACCACTTCGCCACTGCTTGCGGACAACCCAGAGGTCGGGCTCCCTGGCAAGGAGGAGCACGTACTCGGCCCCCCGCAGGCGTGCGAGCTCGTCGTCGACGGTCGGCACGGGCGCCGTCCCGCCACGCTGCATCCGGAGCTGCTGGTTGCTGCTCTGCCGGTCCCAGAAGGGCGACTCAGAGAGGTACTCGAGCACGTTGTCCGTGCGCAGGCCGTGCACATTGATCCACTCGGGCGACCGCCACTCCACTTCGTCGAGCTTGTCCATGGAAGAAGACACAGAAGAAGAAGAAGAAGAAGAAGAAGAAGAAGAAGTGTTGATCTTTCGCCGTGTCGTGTGAACTCAGCTGAGCCTGCATTCTCGTCGAGAAAATATTTCTCGCGTGAAGATCTGGACAACTGTGTACTACATCTACAACACTACAACACTCCTCTTCTACACTCTTCTACCCTCTTCTACCATGCTCTCACTCACACACACACTCACACACACACTCGTGAGACGCCTCTCGACTGTCCCGGCACCAACTGCAGCTGTCCCCGACGTCCCGGCCTTCCTCGCCGCTATTGGCCGCAACACCGCCGAGTACGCCGCAGCCTTCCCCACCTGGGACGCCCTCTTCACCGCCACCTCTCGGGACCTCAAGGCTGCTGGTGTCGACGTCCCCGCCCGCAGGTACATCCTCCACCAGAGAGAGACCTTCAGACGCACCGCTGCCGTCGCCCCAACACCGAAACCAGCAAAGAAGCACGGCGGCGAACGCAAACTCAACCAGTACCTGGCCCACAAGCGCATCCTTGACCGCATACACACGGCACAGCAGCTCAAGGCGTTCCGCAAGGAAGCCACTCTCCGTGAAGCACAGTATGCCCGTCTCGAACGCACTCATGCCGCTCAAGGTCATTCCCTATAGTTGTATAAACGTATATACACATCTTGTAATAGCTACTTACCACCCTACTCACCACCCTACTCACCACCCTCCCCACCCACTTCGTACTCCTGCAACCACTCACCCTCCCGCTGCAACCACTCCTTCATCTCCCGTCTCAACCACACCGCTTCACGCTCCATCTCCTCCATCGTACGCACACGACGGCCGCTCTCCTCCGTCTCGCCAATTGGCCGGCACGCCAGCTTCCACCACTCACCCTGCAGCGTCCCCTCACTGTTCTCGAGTGCTTCGTAGACACCGTCCCCCCACCCGTCCTGCAAGTACCGTGGTATTATGTGGCAGTGCACGTGCGGTATACTCTGGCCAGCGGCAACACCGTCCTGGATACCCAGGTTCAGACCGTCAGCACTGTACACGTGTGAAACAAACCGCTCAACCCTCTGCACGGTACGGAAAAAGTCAACACTCTCCACGTCGGGCAACTCGCCTAACCTCCCAACCTGTCGAACTGGCACAACTAAAACGTGGCCAGCAACAATTGGCTTCAAATTCACAATAGCAAACGTATATTTAGAAACATGGAACACCTGTTTACCCACAGGGAACTTGTAGAACTTTAAACTCATTGCCAAGTGGTGAAGGATGTCTCTGTCTCTGTTGTTATGTCTCCAGTAAGAAATCAACACACTTTTCACCGCGCAAGCTCAACTCCAGCACCTTGACACACACACATCTTCACCGCCACGCCATGACGCACTACGACACACTCGGGGTGCCACACTCAGCGTCCATAGCTGAGATCAAGAAGGCCTACCGTCGGCTGGCGTTGCAACTGCACCCGGACAAAAACGACTCAGCTTCTGCCGAGGAACAGTTCAAGCAAGTCATCGACGCGTACAACACGCTCAGCGACCCAGCACAACGGGCAAACTACGATGCCAAGCTCTCAACAGCAGCAGCAGCGGCAGCGACAACCACGGTTCGACCGCAAGGGGCGTCGTGGACGTCCTGGTCCATGCCGTTCGGGTTCAGAAACCCACACCACCATTTCGACGCTACAAGGAGACAGTACGAGGACGCAAAGCGACGCAGGGAGGAAACCCTCCGTGCAGAGCGGGAAAGACAGCAGCGTGAGCTAGATCGCAAACGTGTAGAGGAACGACTGCGCAAGCTCCGTGAAGCGAGAGCAAGGGAAGACGCTCTCGCTGCTAGACGAGCCAGAGAGATCGAACAGGCCGCCAGGGAAAGACTGGCAAGAGAGGAGAGTCGTCAAGAAGAGCAGCAGCGGAAGAAAACACCACCCCCACCGATATTCAAGTTCGTCCCTGAAGAAACGGCGGCTGGCGGGTTCAGATTCGATCCCGACGATTCTGCCGCTTCCTGGGACAACGTGGGAGGTTTCAAACCGGAACTTGCTGAGGACATTGACGTTGACGTTGACGGCGACGGCAATGGTGGCATTGCTGAACCAGCTGTACCGATCGAGGTGATCCCGAGCGACACCTCCTCGAGCGACGAGTCAACCCCCCACTCCAGCGACGACACCTCACACGACTCCCTCCCCGGTACAAAGGACGACCCTATAGTGATTGACCTGGAGGACAGTTTCCTGGATGATGATGAGGGGGAGGAGGAGGAGGAGGAGCCGTCCGACTCCACATCATCCTCCCCACCCACACCAACACCAACACCATCTCCGCTCAAACGACAACGCACAGCTCACAGCTCCCCCTACAAAAGACAAAAGCAAAACCCACACAACCACAGCAGCCCCCACACACGCTCAAGCCCCGACAAAAGGAAAGCCTCCTACAACACCCGTGGTGAGTACCGCGGCGACACTGGCCAGCGCAAACGAGTCAAACTCGAGCACCACCAGCAGCAGCACCCACACCCACACCCAATCGTGCAACAGGAAGAAACGTTCTACAATGCAGTCATGGAACAGCAATTCGAGTACACTGGCCTCTCGTTACAGGAAGGCCTCGAACGCAAACACCTCTGGGAGGAGATGTTCCGTCGCTACGAACAGCTCTACAATGAGGTCACCTACTACGCCAACCGTGTTTTACAGGCAACGACAACGACAACGACAACTGATACTGACACTGACTCTAAATCCGCACAATCACCGCACTTATCGCCGCATCTATCACCGAGCGTATCACCTTCACTGTCTCTTCTTATCACCGTCCTCGGCCATAGCAAGGATATCGCCGCAAAGCGCGCTCAATTTGCTTCCAAAACAATAGAATTCCTTCAACGGTAATACAATGACGCAAGCCGCACATGAACATAATCACACCCTTCCTTACTAGATCTAACAACTATTTAACTACTCCAATCCCCCCACCAACCTACCCATCTACCAACCACACACTCTTGTAACTCTTCTACATCCCCCCCTCCACACATCGATGAACGAAAACCCCTCTTCGGCGCTTGATACAGCCATTAATAATCTCATCGAGGTTAACAAACAGAATGGTCTCGAAACCCCAGAAATTACTCTCGTTTATAAAGATCTAACCGTTACAGGCACAAACACCGTCGCTATTGTACTCAAAGACGTTTCCGATGTTTTCTTCAAACCACTCTCTCTTATCTACAACTGTTTCCATCGTCGATCCAATGACACCACTGCTCAATTGAAAAAGCTACCAAAGACAAGAAAAATAATCAGGAAAATCTCCGGTTTTGCAGATCCTGGTTCAATGACCCTCGTCCTCGGAAGACCAGGAGCTGGCTGCTCAACTTATCTCAAGGCAATTGCTGGTGAAACTACAACTTATCGTTCCGTTGATGGTTTGCTCTCATTTAATGGCCTCAATGTCGAATCCGTCAGAAACTTCCTCATTTACAATCCAGAACTTGATATACATTTCCCACATCTAACCGTCGAACAAACACTCAATTTCGTCATCTCTTGCAAATCTCCAAAACATAATAACCCTGAAACCACAAAGGAACTCTACGAATCAATCTTCTCCTTGAAATCCGTCGAGAAAACTCTCGTTGGTGATGATTACGTGAGAGGTATCTCCGGCGGTGAAAGTAAAAGAGTCTCCATCGCTGAAGCAATGGCCGCTTCTGGTAGCGTTTATTGCTTCGATAATGCTACAAGAGGACTCGATTCAAATACTGCACTACATTTCATTCAAGCTTTACGTACTTATACAAATATCGCAAGGACAACTTCAATTGTTACAATTTACCAAGCTTCTGAAAATATTTACAACCTCTTCGATTACGTTTCTGTACTTTACCTTGGAAGACAAATCTATTTCGGCCCTGCTGACTCGGCTGTTAAATATTTCCAAAATCTGGGTTATTTGAAACACCCACGTGAAACTTCGTCAGAATTCATCAGTTCAATGTCGGACCCCTTAGCTAGAACTATCGATCCGTCACATAAAGGTGACAAAATCCCAACTACACCTGATGAATTCGAAAATGTCTGGCTCAATTCTCCTGAATATATTAACTTACAATCACAAATCAACTCAAGACTCTCTTCGTTCACTGATCAACAACCAAACATCAAACATCATTATTCTTCTTATTGGTCCGAATTAAAAGCTTGTTGTGTTCGCAGATCACATATCGTGGTTAATAACCCTGTTTACCCTTGTACTCTCATCTTTGCTGGTCTATTCCAATCTTTAGTTGTTGGTTCATTAATGTACAACACTCCAGATACTACTGCTGGTGCCTTCACTAAAGGTGGTATCATTTTCTTTGCATTGCTTTATTTTACAGTCATGGTCCTAGCAGAAATCCCAGCATTCTTCCTCGATAAACTTATCCTAAACAAACAATTCAGTTATAAACTTTATCATCCATCCGCTGAACTCCTTGCCAAACATCTCACACAATTCCCCGTCCGTGCAATTGCAATAACTATCTTCTGCATAATCCTTTACTTCCTTACTAATCTCAAACGTGAACCAGGCCCCTTCTTCCAATATTACCTCTTCATTAATCTACTCGTTCAAACAATTAGCTCTTTCTTTACAATGATTTCTACCTTTTTACCAAACTTACAAGCTACAATGGGTATCAGTGGTGTCTGTATGATGACCCTTGTCATTTATTCGGCTTATATGGTTCAAAAACCTTCAATGTATTGGTGGTTCAAATGGATCACCTACGTTAATCCAACTTATTATGCCTTCGAATCTATCATTATGATGCAATTCCACAATGTCAAAATGCCTTGCACTACAGGAATGCTTATCCCGAATGGTCCTGGTTATGAAAATATCAATACCGTCTTAAATCAAGTTTGTGGGTTTGTAGGTGCTGCTGCTTCTAAAACTCTTTACAATGGCGCTAACGATGTTAGCGGTGATATCTATCTTAATTTGGCTTATGGATACACTTTCAATCACGTTTGGAGAAATTTAGGTATCCTTCTCGGTTTCCTCATCGGTTATACACTCATTTCATGTCTCATTGTTGAATTTTACAATCCAATTACTGCTTCTTCCGATCAATTAGTTTTCGTTAAAAATGCTCGTATTACAAAGAAAATGTATCAACAAATTTCCACAATCACAGCTGAAACCGTGAGTATGGATATTGAGAAAATCGAAACTTACAACTCTTCAGAATCATCAACATTATCAGAGACTAATCTTGGATCTGACACTGTTTTCACTTGGAAAAACCTTAATTATAGTGTCCCTTATAATGGTGAACAACGTTTATTACTTGATGATGTACAAGGGTTTGTTCGTCCTGGAACATTGACTGCTCTAATGGGTGCTTCTGGTGCTGGTAAAACAACTTTACTAAATGTATTATCTAGACGTACAGATGTTGGTATTGTTACTGGTGATATGCTCGTGAATGGGAAATCAATGGATGCTTCATTTGAAAGGAAAACTGGTTACGTGCAACAACAAGATATACACATTTCTGAACTTACAGTTAGAGAATCATTGATTTTCAGTGCTCGTTTACGTAGACCAAGATCTGTTCCAGATGCTGAAAAAATCGAGTATGTTGAAACAATCATGAGAATTTTGCATATGGAAGATTACGCTGATTCAATTGCTGGTAGAGTTGGTTATGGTCTCAATGTTGAACAAAGGAAAAAATTATCAATTGCTACAGAACTCGTTGCAAGACCATCATTGTTGCTTTTCTTGGATGAACCAACATCAGGTTTAGACTCAGAATCTTCATTTGCAATTGTTGAAGTGTTGAAAGATTTGGCAAGAGCTGGTCAAGCTATCCTTTGTACTATTCATCAACCATCAGTTTTATTATTTGAACAATTTGATCGTTTGCTCTTGTTAAAGAAAGGTGGTCAAACAGTATATTTTGGTGATATTGGTCCAGATTCTAGAACTATTATTGAATATTTTGAAAATCATGGTGGAAGGAAATGTGAAGCAACAGAAAACCCAGCTGAATACATTTTAGATGTTGTTGATGCCGGTGATGTTGATTGGTTCAATGAATGGAAGGGAAGTGATGAGTTTCAACGTGTTAGTGCTGAAATTGAAGAATTGAATGTTTCAACTTTTGCAAAAGCAGTTGGTGGTGATACTGAATGGAATGGAGTTTACGCTACTAGTTACTTTTATCAATTGAAAATTGTTTTCCTGAGAACTTTTGTTGAGTTTTACAGATCCTTACAATATATGATATCAAAATTTTTCTTGTTCTTGATTGCAGGGTTGATTGTTGGATTCTCCTTTTGGAAAGTAAAATATACAATTATTGGTATGCAAAATGTCATGTTTGCAGTTATGCTTGCATTCATCATAAGTAATCCAATGATGAATCAAATCCAAGGTAAAGCCATTGCATCAAGAAACTTATTCGAAGTAAGAGAGAGTAAATCTCATACTTTCCATTGGTCTTGCTTACTCCTCTCTCAATATTTAAATGAAATACCTTATGCTATTCTTTTCTCCACTATTTATTACATTTGCTGGTATTTCCCTATTCAACTTGACAAATCTCCTCATGTGGCAGGATTTTATTGGTTCAATTATTGCCTCTTGTTTCAATTGTGGTATCCAACATTTGCCTTGCTCTTCCTATACGCTGCACCGGACTTACCTAGTGCCAATGTTATTCTCGCTTTACTTACCAACTTTTGCTTGAGTTTTAGTGGTGTCTTCCAAAGACCATATTTGATGCCTGGCTTTTGGAAATTTATGTGGAGGACTTCACCAATTACCTACTACTTGGGTAATTTGTTGAGTGTTTTATTGCATGATAGACCTGTCCAGTGTTCTACTACAGAATATAATTACTTGCAACCTCCAACCAATATGACTTGCGGTGAGTTTTTGAATGACTACTTTGAATCTAACACCGGCTATGTTAACAATCCAGATGATTATAGCAATTGTAAAGTGTGTGCATATAATGTTGGTGATGATTTCATTAATAGCTTGGGTATTTACTACAGTGATAGATGGAGAAATGTGGGATTCTTCTTCGTCTACATTGTTTTCAACTTGTTTTTGATGAACTTATTGTATTACATCTTCAGAGTGGCAAAATTCTCACCTAAAAAGTTAATAGCCTTTAAAAGGAATAATAAATAAGTTTTGTATTCAGTTTGTATTTGATTTTTATTGATGTTATAGATAGATTTCTGGTTTTCTTATTATGCTACACAAGTTTTGGGAGAAGGCGCGATATCGATTCTTAACTTGTAATGTGCAAGTCGTTCCGTTCAAGTACTAACCTCTTTCCAAAGAACCCATCTACCAACGACTCCTTCCCCCTGCCACATATATCTGATGTCAACCAATAAAGAAGAGTCAGATGCAGGAATGTCTACCACAAATGCAGGCACAAACGCGAATAGCAACGGAACTACAGCAGCAGAGGAAGACTCCCACCACACTCCAAGAGATGTGCGTCTCTTGCGTCTGATCTTTGCCGGGCAAGGTGTATCTGCATACGAAGACCATGTACCGTTGCAATTAATGGATTTTGCATACCGCTATACGAGTGAGGTGCTACAAGATGCAATGGTTTATAATGACTATGCACACCCTACAATAACCAACGCAGGTAACTCTGGTGGAGGTGCATTAGACAACTCAAGTGGTGGTGGTGGAGGCGCTGGAAACAATGCCGGTGGGGGGTCTGCTGGTACCGACGATGATGTCAACAGTCAAATGATCAACAACGAGGACGTACGACTCGCCATCGCTGCACGCACAAGCTACCAGTTCAAACCAGTGCCTCCAAAGAAAATGCTTTTGGAACTTGCTGCTGAAAGAAATGATAAACCTCTACCTGCTGTAATGCCTATGTGGGGTATCAGACTTCCGCCTGAGAAATACTGTCTCACTGCGAGAGATTACACAGAGGGAGATGAAAAGCGTGCCAAGAAATGATGTTACAATCACACCTTGTAGTCTTATGTATAATAGTATCTTGTTTAGAGTGAAGAAGATTCATATCCACGGAAGACAGCTGTTCCAAAGCTGTCGTATTTGCATTATAGTATATACATCCATGCATCCGTGCACCTGAAAAGTTGTTGATCTTCAACTTCCCTTTTCAGTTCTCACCGATACACGAGTAACGAAACCGGGCGTTCATGTGTTACCTTCTCCTTCTGCAGTCATAATTCACGCATTGCAACATTATGTCTACAGTTACACAAACCTCAATTCCAGAGTATGTTTTTATTGAAAGCTGATTTTTCGAAGAAATAGTTTACTAACACGATTTATGATTCTATGATAGAGTAATTGAACGACACCCTGGTGCCATTCTCACTGACAGAAGAGCAATATTGGCTCACATCAACGATCTAGGTCCACCGGACCTTGTTACACTTACTAAGATCATTGGAACTCCAACACCTAAATCTACTCCGCAATCATTACAAACAATTGGAACATATTTTTACTACACAGGTGCTGATACATCCAACGTTGCAACTGTTGCAGCTCTTCTCAGTTCCCTTTCCACTATTATTTCTGAAGAACCTCAAATGTGGTTTGGAAAATTAAAACCGTATCATGTTTCACATGCATCATACTCAACTTATAATGCATTCAGGAAACTCGACATTACCGTCAATGTTGCATTTCCAGGTTCAGTATCTTGGGAAGCAGTCGACGCGTTTGACAATCACGCAACAAGTGATATGCTGAGTGAAAGTGATTCCGACGATATGTGGCTGGAAGTTTACGTATCTTCTATAGTTAGAACTCTCATAACTGCCGACGATGATGGTGATTTTGCTGCTATTGTTGAAATAAGGAAGATCAACCCATTTCTTGATTCTAAAAATAGTATTACTCAATTTCTTCATGGGTTTGAGGTTTTGTTTGATCAAGGTGATCAATTAGGATGCAATGAACTGGCACAGTACCCCTCAAGACTAAATAATTATCTTGTTGATGCATTCTTTAAATGTATCTCACTTACTGGTCATTTTGATGAAGGTCTTGATACTTTATACAGATTAGAAAAAACATACCCTGAAGTTTCTGCACTCATAGCAAAGACGCTTTTTCTTGCCAACAGAGAACTTGAAGCTGTCAAGTTTATACATGATAAACTCTCCAAATCGACACATGTTGCTGAAATTAGTGGTGCATCTCAACTGTTGCTTCTACAATCTCAATATTGTTTTAGAAAGAAACGTTACGATTTGGCATTGCCCTTGGCAGTTAAATCAGTTGAATCAGCACCGTCTTCTTTTGAACCATGGTCCCACCTAGTCAAAGTTTACATTGCCATGGCCAAATATGAGGAAGCTCTTTTATCTCTTAATGCATGCCCTATGGTCACGCATAAGGAAAAATATATTTTGAAAAGAATTGCTACTGGTGCATCTGATACAAAGCAATCAAATACTCCAGATACATCGGATATGCATCTTCCACTTCCAGATGATGTTTTTCTTAAGGGAGTTACCGATTTGAGCTCTTTAGAAGTTGCTAATGAACATGCTAAACTTGCAAAGGCGACCCCAAAATCTAATGTTAATGAAGATGTCTTTAATCCACAATCATTACTCACCCTTCCCGCTTCAACTCTCAAATCTACATTTAGAGAAGCTTATTCAATGCTCGCCGAGATTGTACACAAACTAGGCTGGGAAACAATGTTACAAACAAGGGCAAAAGTTTTTGTCATGGAAGAGGAGTGGAAAAAAACTACATCAAGTATAAATATTCCTACACCAGAGTCAGATAGTGCTCTTGATGGTGAAATTAGAAAGAAGAGACTGTGCGAGAGATGGCTGGATAACCTTTTCATGCTGTTGTATGAGGACATGAAGGCATACACATACTGTCGTGCTGAAGAATTACAAGCTGAATCGATGTCTGAATCTTTACCTAGATCAACTACCGACTTAGGTTTATGGGGGAAGTTGAATGATGAGAACGCGTCAGTTGATCCGTACACAGAATCACGCTCGTGTCTAGAATGGGAATTGATCGGTCTTGTCAGTGAAAGACTGGGCCATACAAGAGATGCACAAAGATGCTTTGAAAGAGCATTATCTCGCAGATTCAGCGTTAGAGCTGCACGTAAATTGATTGAAATATATTCTAACTGGAGGAAACGTGCTAAGGCGCAGATCCAAACTCAAAATCGTGATCCTACTAAGTATGATACCGCATTACTTAGATTATGTGTTGGTCTTCAAGTTTGGGATTATAGGTGGTACACACTATTTTCACCTTTACTACTCAACACAATTGCTGAAATTGTTAATGATATTGGTGCTACAAAGACAGAAAGTGAGGTACGGGTATGGTTTGATGATTTGCAAGGTAACAAAGGAATTTACGACCTCGTAAACTTTACGATAACAGTTCTCGAAAATTGGGGACGTATAGAAATAGAAAAGTAGGATTGTATAAATTTATATAACTGCAAAACCTTTCAATCATCAAAAGATTTATATTCTGTTGTAAAGAACCAACTTTTAATCAGATTCAAACGTTCTTTCCAAGTATTGGATTTGATTTGGGGCTCACCTAATCCACGGCCATCCAACCCGTAGAAATTCCATAACCAAGCTTTAAGTTTGAGCCTGAGAACTGCAATTCTGATAGGGATATAAGCATCAGGCTCTAAAAGTAATGCACTATCATAATACCTTTTCGCCAAATGTAAATCCTGTGATACCCCAATTCCGTACTCATATGCCCATCCGAGATTAAAAGAACCCATATGTGATCCCTTAGAAGCTGAATCACGATAGTATGTAATAGCACGATCAATATCACGAGGTATTATGGCTGTAACATCGTATTCATTCTTTCTTGAAAACAACAATTCAATTGATTCAATAAGCTCTATAATCGGGTTGTCTGTCATCTCTTCAATTTTAGCAACAGGGAATACATAATAAGCCCATGGTTTACACCATAAAGGATCATCATTTGGTTTACCACGATATAACCCATTATAATACATATCACCAAGAAAGTTTATCGAGTCTCTATTTGAATGTAATGTACTAAGCTCAAAATAGTGGATAGCTTCATCATACCTTCTCGGTGTATGGATGCGTGATTCAAGAGCAGCCAACTCAGTTGGTTTCAAGTTATCAGCATTGTGCACAAATGAATACAATAAGTAACCTAAAGACGCCTGCGCACTTTCGTATCCTAATTCACTGATAATTGCCATTCCTGTTAAAGCTGTCCACATTTTATTAGAAGAGATATCATTCTCTCGTGCGTTCAATAATGCAAAAAATGGTATCCTAAAGTCAAAGTAGTCAGACTCTGCATGTTGTAAAAGCTTGTTATAATAACCTGCTATGCCATCATTTGGCAATCCCAAATTATGACCATCTTCATAAAGTTCAATTATTTTATTTGCTGAAAGTAAGTAATGCGAAGCAGAAGTCGAGAGACCAGATATGATATTCTTGTTTACTTCTCCATTAGTTTCGTTCAATAGAATTAAGGAGGTAAAATACCTTGATGATGCATAACGGTACGTCGAACGGAGAGTACTTAATGCTTGTTCTGTGTTATTTGCAGTACCAATCCCCTTGTATTGCATAATGGCAATATCATTGAGAAATGTTTGTCCATGTGTCATTTCCTTACCCAACTTGGCATAGAAATACGCTTTGTCACCGTCAAACTCACCACCATCACCAGTGAGGTACATATGACTCAAATATTGTGCACATCTTCCAACAAAGATAGTCAATGGTGTTATTTCGGGAGCACTAAGAAATTTGAATTGACTTTGTTTCTTTTCTTGTGCAACATTCTCTAACTCCTCCTTAACTTGTATATAGAACCGCTCAGCAGCAGGTTCTCGGATACCGTTTTCAACACAAATTTTCGCATATTCAAACGATTTCTTCAAGTTTCTGGCATGTAGATAGTCTCCATGATAATTCTTTTGTACATGAAAGTAAAGAATACTGAATCCATCCAAAACGTCATCATCACCCAACACATAATCATCGACTGTTTCATCAGAAAGCGCATTGGGATTCTTATACTTTTTGATTTCATTGTAGTCTTCAAACCTCTCAAAATAACGAATGGTACTAACATATTGTGAAGCTTCTTTACCATATATACCGTCATTCAAATCGGACCATCGGATACTGTAGCTGTCCAAATATGGCGCTTTGAAGTCATCAAGGTCTCTTAAACTCGATTGCTGCCTGACAAGTGAAAAGTAGTATATTGCTTGATCTATATCTTTAGCTACATTGATACCATACATGTATTTATGAGCCAATGTTTTTTGTGCCTGTATATTGCCTAGGTTAGATGCAAATTGGTAATGTATCAATCCCTTGGCTGGATCTTTAGGAAATTTTCCGAAAAGTCCTGTAGTGTAAAAAACACCTATCATAAAATGTGCATATCCCTGTAGTTCAGTATCGTTTGATTGTGTAAGTTTGGTGTACAACTGATAAGCACGATTGATGTCAACTTTAATGTCGAATAATCCCATAGTGAGAATATCTGCTGTATATTTCATTGCAAGAAGGTCACCACTCTGCGCCAGAGTTTCTAACTTTGTCATTGCATCTGTCTTTGGTGATACCACTTCCTCAAAGACATCACCTTCTATATGAGGTAATTCTCCAAAGGGTAGTTCAAAATCAACGAACCCATACTCGTGAAAATCTCGATCATCAAAATATAGCGTTCTCTCATCAGGAAGAGTAAGTTCATACCCATTTCCAGTCACTTCGGAAGGCTCTATATCTTTCTTGATGTAATTGAAATACTTCATTGATGATTTTTCCACGTAATCATCAGGGACCTTATAAAAGTATTTGTCGTTTGTCAAGTTTTGTGATGTTCGTAACTCTTTAAGCAGTTCATCTGCAGATTCAGCATAGCATATTGAAGCCCATAATGCAACAGAAAGGAATTCTGTAATTTTCATTTGTCAGGCTGATGTTTTCCCTCATAAAAAAGCCAAAACACAATGTTGTACAGCTGTTCATATCTCTTCATGTAACTTGAAAATGTCCGGCGGTGCGTCCTCGTAAAATCAACGTGACCCGATTAGGCAACTTCTAGATGCATTACATAATGGGTCCGATTACAATAGCTAACACACTAATGGAATTGTCAATTGCCAGTGCTCGGGTTGTTTGTCTCTGTAATGGAGAAAATGCGAAATCATATCATACCATGAATAACATGCGATTTTGTGACAAGTGTTTGGTGAAGCGGTGCCTTTATTGCACGCTTCATACAGTAAAGGAGAAGATGTGCAGCAGATGTGGAAGACACTATGATAGTGACACAACACATTGTCTAAGATGTTACGAATGTCCATTATGTGGTACAAGTTTATCGTCATATCCAGTACCGTATACATTAGAAAACGGAGTGATGAAGGTTGCTAGGGAGAAAGACGCTAAGATTGTGGGGAAAGCGGTATTCTTCAAGTGTAAACAGATAGGATGCACATTTCGATTCAGTACACACGTAGAAACACGACCTCAAACACTTCAAGATATTGTACAAGGAAGTGTGAAAGATTTTGGGTCTGTGCGGTATAATGAGTTGTTAGAATACTATGAATGGTGTGCAAATTATCATAGGATACAGGACAAACGACAGCGTACTAAATGGATGAGTGAGATGATAAAACGTTATGGAGATTTAGAACTTACGAATGAAGAAGATAGTATAGCCACTTTGGAAAACAAGGAGAAAAATATTGTACTACGAGAAGGGAATACACGGAAGAAAACAATGCCCGTTGCAAAGAAATTGAATTGCACGATGAGTGATGTATGCATCACCTGTTTGGGAGAAACCAAATCATTGGTGAAATACGCTCCTGTAGTTTATGTTGAAACAATTCAGGAGAAACAGCTTGTCAGTTTTTTAAACAAAAGTGGGACAAACATGCATGTGACTGTTTTGGAAGAGGGTTATGAATTCAATATTTCACCTTGTGGGGGAACACTTAAAAGTGTACCTACTTGTTTATTAGGTTATGTTGAAGGTACCAATGATTGGAAGAAAGAAGTTGATGTACGTGATATAACAATCTTTGATTCATGTGAGGGAGGGTTAATTGAAGTTGGCGATGGCTGGGTGACTATTAATTTGAATAATAAAGAAAGGGTTAATGTCTTAGTTGAGTCTACATGCATAGAATACATAATATAAACTAGGTTGTCTTTTTATCGTTTTGATCAATTTTGAATATTTTGTCTGGATTGAGAATGAGAAGTGGATCTAATGCAAACTTAATCTTACGCATTAGATCAACCGGTTTCTCACCAAGCTCTTCTAAAAGGTATTCCCTTTTACCAATACCGATACCATGTTCACCTGTAACTGTACCATCTAAAGTGAGTGCATGTTTCACCATTTGTCCAACCACAGAAGATACTTTCTTATAGTCTTCCTTTTTATAGAGAATAAAAGTATGGTAATTACCATCACCAGCATGAGCTACAATAGTGGCACGAAGACCATTGTCTGTAAATAACTGTCTTGTATGAACCAAACTGTCAACTTGTTTCGAGATTGGAACAGCCACATCTGTAGTCCATAATTGGACATCATCACCATATTCTTGCTTTCCTATATCTAAAGTAGACCATAAAGCAACTTTACGAGCAGTCCATAATTCTTCCTTCTCCTCATCGCTGGAAGCAAAACGGAAATCCTTTTTACCACAGTTAGAAGCGTGGCAAATGTCCTTGAGATCATTAGTTAAAGCTTCAACCACCTTATTTGAGCTTGCACCAATTTTAAACATAAGAGTTGGGAGTTCTTTATATTTGTTAGTAACACCACCAGAAAGGTTGACATATTTCATCATTTCATCGTCAAGAAGTTCCATTGCATTTACAGGAAGACCACTTTGAACCACCATTGCAACAGCATTGGCAGCATCTTTCAAAGTAGGGAAGCAAACAACAGCCACGTTCTCAAACTTTGGTCTCACATGTAATTTCAATGTTGCCTCACATACAATTCCAAGAGTACCTTCACTTCCAACGAAAAGTTGAGTTAGATTATATCCAGCTGCTGACTTTCTTGGTCTTCTCTTTGTTTTGATAATGGTACCATCAGCTAATACAACGGTGAGAGCAATGGTGTTTTCCCTCATAGTTCCATATCTAGCAGCGTTGGTACCTGAACATGAAGTACCACACATACCACCAATGCATGCACCAGGGCCAGGATCTGGGCCGAACAGAAATCCCTTTGGTTGTAGAAAATCATTAAGATCTTCCCAACCAACACCTGCTTGGACAGTAATATCAAGATCGTCTTCATTGAGTTGAATAATATTGTTCATACGGGACATATCGATTGAAATACCATTTCTAGTTGGAATGTAGTGTCCTTCAAGTGAAGTACCACCAGTAAATGGGACAATTGGTACGTGGTGTTGATGTGCTGCCTTAAGGATGATTGAGACTTGTTCTGTAGTTTCTGGATAAATGATAACATCTGCGAACTCGGTTGGTAATGGGTGATCAGTGGAGAAATAAGAATCGGAATGTCTTTCCTTTTCGTCTTTGCTGAAGGAAATTTGGTCTGGCTTGAAATGATCACTGATTGCCTTAATAACATCGTGGTAATCACCATATAAGGGGGGAGTTGTTTGATTCAATGGAAATGTAGAAGTGTGTGGGAAAAGGAATTCTGGAGGGTCTTTACAAATGTTAAAGGAAGCCCAAGACATACCGACAAATGTACCAGCCACCACCAAAGCTGTAGCAGTGAGAGCTTTATTGAAACGTGAATTCCCAGAAGACTTTGGCTCGGAGGATTGTTCTTGAGTAGATTGTGTTGATTGGAAGCGGTTAGCCGCAAACGTTGTCGATGTGCGTATACGAGCTGACCATGCAGTACGTAACGGGGTTGAAAGCTTCAGCATTGGAATTGGGGGGAAGCAAATACTGATGTTAAAGAAAGGTATTAATTGAATGAAAGGAAGAGAAATAAGTGTAGTTTATACTAAAAGTAATGGATAGTGGAGTGGAGTGGTGGGATGGAAAACGGAGTGCGGCTAATATTGATATATTATAATCATGAAGTGAAATTAGGTTACGAAACAAATTAGACATTTAAACATTATGCTACTACATGAAGTCATCATCGGAGAGACCATCATCACCATCACCAAGGAACTCGTCGATGTTGTCCTTTTTGAAAGAAGCAGGACCTGTGTTGACTTGTGCATTCTTAAACTTCTTCTTACCAGCACCACCAAGGGAAGTACCGTTTGTCTTTTTGAGTCTGTTCAGTCTTTCATCTTTCACCTTTTTCGTTATAAGAAGGTTTAAAGTGGATATGACTTTCCTCACTTGTTCCACAGAAAGTGGATCACAGAGGTCTCTTGCAAGATCGATTGCTAGTCCGTTTGCATAGAAAAGAGCAGACTTCCCCGCTAGTTCATGCATTGTTGTAGCCAAGGATTTACGTAATTTTTCGAAATCTGCCTTTGTAGTTGGGTTGAAAAGTGGATGTACAGTTAAGGGAGTATCTGCTGATAACTGAAGAGCCCTCTGGGATGCAGCTGCAGCGTTTGCAGCTGCCGTTGCACGAGCACGAGGATGTTCGGAAACACCAAGACCATCGAACAGATCAGCGGCGTTGTTAAGATCAGCCGTTATTTCAACTTCTCTAAGCATCTCACGACGTGTCTTTTCATCAACAAGGTCGATTTCCATGAGTGTTTTGCTCTTACCGGCGGACTTTTTCGCAGCGAGCTTTGCCTTTTGAGCTTCTTGCTTTGCCTTTAGCTCTTGCTTTGCCTTTTGTGCCTTTTCTCTTTCCTCATCGGAATCGATATCCCAAGATTCGAGAACGGGTTCATCGTCATCGGCTGCTCCTTCTTCCCAGTCGACGACTGTGCTTGCAGCGGTTGCCGGGATATCAAAATCTTCGTCGTCCCAACTCATAACGGTATTGTCTGAAGATGTGTGGTGTGGAGAAAGAGGCGGAGAAACGACCAGAGAAACGCCAATTAAAGTCGAAAAAGGCCAAAAAGTGGAAAAAGTGGAAAAAGCTGAAAAGCGAAAAATGCGAAAAATGCGAAAATGCGAAAACCCGCAGTTTCTTTCGAATTTGCCTTGCCTTCTTCTTCTTCTAATGTGTATATTATTAACTAACCAACCACTTTCCTTCTGCACAACCGGTTCACCACACATGCAGCTGCTTCCAGGACAAACCAGCACCCACAGAACCTCAATCACCAACACGGCCGCACAGCCTACTGCCCCTTCCGCCCCAGCACTCGTGGACACGTTCCGTGCCGGCGGCCCTGTTGGCCACGCCTCCACGCTCAACGGACGCCACCCGCTCGAGGCACGGTTGGCCCACTGGGACGCACAGCAAGAAGAGATGCACATGACTACAAGACGCCGTCTGCACGGCCTCGCCGACCCTATGCGCCGTGAGATGGAACTGCACCTGGTGGGTCTCTCCGAGCAAAGACCACTGCTTCTCGGAGGATCCAGTCGCATCCACACCGACGTGCTCCGTGGGCGTGACTGGTCCCTTGACTGGGAAGACGTGTACCCGGACACCGTGGACACCGCTGCAGACACCACCGCAGAGGGGAATCTGCACACCGCCATGGAGCGTGCTCTACACCTGGACTAGAGTAGACCTGTATAGAATAGATATTGATCAAACCCTCAACTGGCAAACCCCGCAAGAAATTAAATTTCCCACTTTTCTTGCCCTCGCTTGACCTCTGAAATTTATATCACCAACTCGTTCTGATTCTTCTTTCGTCGTGCTCAGCGTCTAATGCTCAGCAAACTTCGTACTTCCACCACACTCCCGTTGCTGCACTCCACATCTAGCGATATCACATAACACTTCACTCCAATAAGGCAACACCCTGTAGCTCTTCATGTCAACAACAACAGCAACATCATCATCATCAACGACAGCAAACACCAAATCGTACCCCATCTACGCCATTTCTGAGCTTCTTGATGTATACGCATCTCTTGCTCGCAATAACGCCATTACTATCGATCATGAAGCAGCAGCATGCAACTCTGCAAGGGCTGATACTCTGCAACTTCCTCCCATAGTGGAATTTCTTGTTTCAAAAAGTACTGACCAAAAAAATAATGATGTACAAACCATTGAAGCACCATCAAATCACACACTTTTAGATACTTCAAAAACTCCAGATACAACAAATGCAACTATAAATTCAGCAACTATTCAGCAACAAGAATATATCAGTCCTGAAACAACATCTTGGTATTATACAGATCTTTCAAATAATATCCAAGGCCCTTTCTCTTCTGCAACAATGCAGAATTGGTACATTCAAGGTCATTTGAATAATGACTTGCAAGTTAGGAGAGACATTGATGTATCTGCTGTTACAATTTCAAACTTATACAAGAAATGTAAATCCTTGAGCAACTATTCACCAGAAAATGCACCATTCAATCAACCCCTACCGAATTCACTTGCGCTTCCTTCACTGTCTGCTTTTAATTCAACTTCTTCCATATTTGGTACAAATAATAATTCTCAATTCTTCAATGAACAATCCGAATCAAGGGCTAATTCATCATATTTACAATCTTTAAATATGTTAGATTCTAATCTGGGTATGTCAAACTTACCTGTTAATAATAACATTCCTTCTTACTCAAATATGATGAATATCGGAATGGGCATGGGCATGGATTCTGCCTTTAATATGAATATGAATATGGGCTTAAACATGGGTATCAACATGAACATGTCAAATATGTCTAACATGAACCTGTTGAATAATCAATCATATAACTATGGTATAAATAACAATATCAATCCAAATATGCTTGATCCATATATGCAACTCAACAACATCAATAATATGACTTCAATGTCATCTTCTATCAACTCCTTGGCACCTCTGGTTAATGGGTTGTCATTAGATGATAATCTTGTCAATCTAGATTCTACAACAACAAGTGCAAATGGCTTAGGTACACCACTCCTAGATACATTAGACACACATATTTTATCTCACAACCAAAGTCATTCCTCACAAACGCAAACAGAGACGCCGATTGTCGATGATTCCATAACAGCCAAATCCAATGTTGAACCGATAACTGAAACTTTACCAGAAACAAAAGAAGAATCATTACTTACTCGAGAATCACCTCTTTCCTTCTCTCACCATGTCCCAATGCCAATATCTACACCAACATCTACTTCAATTACTGATCCTCCAATTTCCACTGGTACTCCAATTCATGCATCAGATTCTTCTTCCATTGAAAAGAAAACAGAACTAAAAGAAGAGGAGAAACCTAAAAAATCAAATTTGAACTCTAAATCCGAGTCTAAGATTCCTTCAAAATCTTCCACTACTTTAGTTGAACCAAAAGTTGTTAGAAATATTCCTTCTGTTGATCTAACTCAACATATCAAGGAATTAGAGTTGGAAAAGAAGCAAAAATTAAAGGAAGAACATAAACAGAGAGAGTTGATTCGTCAACAACAACTAAAGGAGGAGAAACTTGAAGCTGAAAAATTACGTGTAGAACAGATCAAGCTAGCTAAAAATATTAAACAATCTTCCCTATCACCTACACCTGCACCTTGGGCTACTGTCAAAAAGCCAATTAAATCTTTTGATGAAGTCCAACGTGAAGAAAAGGAAAAATTGGCTAAATTGGCTAAATCTGCGTTACCTAGATCATCCACTCCTGTTATTGCTGATACATTAAGTGATGCTGCACCATGGGCTTCTGTAACACCAAAGAAACCTACAAAATCTATAGATGAAATTCAACGCGAAGAGAAAGAAAGAAGACAACGTGAATTAGAGGAACGTCGTAAAATCGAAGAAGCAGACAGATTGTTAGCATCAAAATTGGCTCTTGAGGATTTACCAACAATTAATATAAAGGGTAAAAAGAAAATCATTCCATTAAGTGCGATAACTCAATCTAAATCAGATTCAGTGGCTCTTCCAAGTGGTTCATCGTGGGGTCCAATTTCTCCAAGCAAACCGGCTTCACTCAAGGATATTATTGCAGAACAAGCTAATGCATTTGCCGAAATCAAGCAAAGGGCTTCTTTGAATGAAACTTCCTCTATCAATGATAATGGATCATCATGGACAGTTGTTTCGAAGGACAAACCGAAAACTAATAACAACACCCCAGTTGCTCAACCTATTCGGAATCCTGCAATTGTTCCATCAAATGTCAAATCTGCAGTTGAACCACAATCAACTTACACACCACCTGCACCTAAACCAGCATCATTATCGTATCCACCGCAAGCAGTTGAATTACTTTCATGGGCAAGATCACAACTGAAAGGACTTTACCCTGGCGTAAATAAGGAAGATATGCTTGGTATGTGGCTCTCTTTCCCAGTTAATGAAGGTCAGGAAATCATTGCCGACACAATTTACTCTAACTCTGCTACTATGGATGGACGTCGTTTTGCAAGTGAGTTTATCAAACGTCGTGAACGCGTTGAAAACCTCATTCGTAAACGCAACTGGGCCTTCGATTGGTTTGACACTATCATCGGTACCGCTGGTAATGATAACAGTGGGAACAAAGTAAGTAGTGGCGGTGACGACGATGACTGGGAGGGTGCATTCACTGTCGTCAAGAATAAAAGAAGAAAGTAGCTAGCTACTGTTATTTGTAAATGGCTATATACGTGTAGAAAGAGAAATGAACACTTGTATCAATCATGCCTTCACTGTCTTATACTTTTGAACAGTATCTTGGATCCCCTTCACCACTTCCCCGACTCCATCAACGAGGAACGAGTCTGCCTGACCCACTCTGTCAACAGTCGCTGCAACTCTACGACGTAACGCCAGGTTCATCATTACTTCCTGTGCAGAAGCAAAGATAGTTTTCGACCATCCTTGCTTGAACGACTCGGCAGCCATAGCAATCTCTTGCATCTCCGCGTCCTGCAGTTTAACCTGTAACTGGTACCGTTTGAACGAGTCGTCACCGATGAGACCGCGTGTGTAGAGCATAAGCACACTCTGCTCGCTCTCCTTGAGCTTTACAATCCGACGGAGAGACTCTGCAGCACGGTCGACGAGTGCTGTCTTGAGGAGCTTTTCGTGTGCAGCGAGCGCTGTTAGATCAGTGTATAGTACAGCTGGAGTGGAGTCAGCAGTTGGGAGAGGGGTTGTTGGTGTTGCTGGAAACGCTGGCTCGAAAAGTGACTCGTTCGTGAGTGAACGAAGACTGTTTATCTTGGACCGACGATGAAACACTGAGAAAATGACAAGCGTTGCAACGAGGATCGTGAGGTAGATGATGGGCGTGCGAATAGAAATCTTCACAATGGCCTCGGCTGTTTCCTCAGCAGTCGCTGTGGCCGTGGCTGTTGCGGATTCAGTCACTGCAGTTGCTGTGGTGGCAATCGTCTCTGTGACAGTTCCAGAAGTAGTCATGTGGTGGTATACGACAGGAGTAGTATCGATGTCGACATTGACGTTGAATACGTGTTTGAAAAGTGTTGATCTTTTTTTATTGCGTGCGTGAGAAATTTTGGTGGCTCGGTGGTGAAGAAATGAACACAACACAGATCTCTTGTCGCCAGTCACCTCTTCCGTCAACCAACACACACTGATGGAGAAATTCACCGTCTACGCTGATAAAACGACAGGCATAATGCCTTTCCGGGAAATCCCTTTGAAAGTATCCTTTCTGCAGTACATTGTCTCCGTTGTCGTGCTTCCCGTGAAGATTTTATTGTTGATAGTGCTTACCCTTGTGTCACCAATACTGCGAGTTGTCGCACCGCAGACACTTGCACGGACGGCTTCATATTTGCTTGGTGTTGGAGCTACGGAATTCGTCGTGGATGGTGTGCGTAGGTCTGACACAAAGGGTATCAAGAATGCATCTCTTGTTGCTGGAGATATCGTGGTTGTGAACGCTAATGGACCACTTGACTATTTTGTTTGGAAAGCAATCGCTCAGTGTCCATCTTTGATTTGCATTGCCCTTGAGAATGGCGAAGTCGCAGCTCTAGGATTCAAAGATTGGATCGATTGGTGCTTTAGTGGATCTGCAAGTTTCCACGGTCATACAACAACGTTAGCTGCTCTACCCCAGGATAGAATAATATTTGTTGTTGCCGAAGGAACAGTGACTAATGGCAAAAGCATTGTCAGATTTCCTCCAGGATTTACCTTAAATGACACTAAAAGGGTAAAAACGCTTTCGACGAGAGCAACACCAATTACATGCACAACTGTGGGTCCAACAAACAAATTGTCATGGGCAATCGTTAATTTGGGCTCTATTACACCACCAGCACGGTATAGAATGAAGTTGAGTATTCTGAAAGAAGGTGCATCCGACAACGAAATTCGTAACGTTCTTGCAGATATGGGTAAAATGAAAGTAGTTGGTGATGGGTTAACTGTACAAACTAAACGTGAATACCTGTCTGCCTTGGAAGAATTAAAAAGTAAGAATAAAAAGCGTGTATAAAGTGATAACTAATTAACAGTGTCAGGCCAGTCTAACATAACTCTTTCTGTGATACCTGGGTAGTATCTCTGTAGTTGTTCCCATGCTTGAATACGTTCAATGGAAGTTGGATTTACAAAAGCTATAGGGTCAACAGAGAGAGCAACCATTAGTGTAACGCATCCAACATCAAGTACATTAATTGCAATTGAGGTAATAAACCAAGACACTAAAAGTGATGGTGAAGCACCAATAACTAACATTTCAAGAGCAATATCAAGAGTGTGGAATGATATGTAAAGAGCAATTGCTGTTAAGACAACTGAAAGGAGGGAATAGAAATTGATAGCTGAAGCTATAAGTGAGTCATTGATGAGAATGTCTAAACCTTTGTAACGAAGTATTTCAAATGTATCTCTTGCAGATTGAAGATATGGCTTACCATACATGGCAAGATAAGAGTATGCATATCTGTTAAACCATCTAATCCAATATTCAAGTTCTGTAACAAACCATTCAAAAATTGTAACAATGCAAAGGAGAACACAAAGTAAAAGTTGGCTGGATGAATCAGAATCATTACGATAGCTATCAGCACGAAGTTTTGATTTCATCGTTTGAAGCATAACCTTAGTGGTTTGCACAACAGATACAATCAATGAGCCAAAACAGATACTACCAAAACAATATGTGAATGCTCTCTTTACAGCACCTGATGCTGCATTCAATGGTTTTGTGTCTAAGGTATCAAAAAAGTACCATGAAGAAAAGATACCAGAAAGAATAACATGAGTTGTATTTTCAATCACTTGAAATAAGTAGAAACCGGTGAAAAGAGCAAAAATTGCAATGAGAACAGTGGTATTTGAAATACAAATATCGTTTCCATTGGTATGCGGACAATAAGAGTCATCGATGGCAAGTCTAGAATTGGCAATCACTGCAACTGCTAAAAGGTAAGCTACTGATACAGCAGCAGATATAATAGCAGAAAGAAATGACACGAGTAAAGTAGATGGATGTGTTGATATTGCTTTAACAACAAGTTTGAGAATTGTTGCAGAGAACGCAAATCTATTATAAGAAGTGATCATGAACATGAAAGATCCAAATGCCATAAATCCACAAAATATACCCAAAACTATTGAACCTGAAGCAAATGTGGAAAATGCCATTGCAGCAAGTGATATTGGAACAAGAGAGAAGGCAACAATTAGGAAAAATGTTGGCACTGTATAAACAAGTAGGAGGGCAAGAGTTGATGTTATAAAAGGAGTAATGGTTGATATTCCGATAAGAGCGTACAATTGCTTCATTGGTTTAGACAATTCAGTGGAGACTGTATTTGATGACCAAATAGGACTAGTTTGTGGTGAATAGCTTTTGTAAACTAAAATACCAAAAGCAGTTAGAACTGCCAAAAACAAGTATGTAAAGAATGTATCATTGTATCGTGGATGAGAAATTGGGAATGCATCTTCATAAGCTGGAGCTGGAATTGGCTTCTCCGGTTTCTCAAAAGTGTAAACGTACTCTTCGTCTGCTTCATTGTATGGTGGGGCAGCCTCATTGTAGCGATTGTTATCGGGTTCGTCGTATGCCGGTGGTACGTTCATATGGGTGGATATTGTTGTTGTTGCTGTAGAAGTAAAGATGTTGATAAAATCTGCAAAGAAAGTGGCAATTACGGTTCGAATATTAAATGCAATAATGCGGAGTGGCAGGAAGAGCTTCATTTAATGAAGAAAAAGCTGGAAGAATTAACGATTAGGATAATGAGAGGTCACGTGAGATGGGAGCACGTGTATATGTAGAGTGTACATTGTTGTTCCAATGTGTAGAATCAGTCACACTCAGCCATCACTACTGTTCTAATCTCTTTAATACTGCAAGTTATACCTGTCACCTCGTAGGGCTGTCAATTATTGGATATAATGATCAATATTGAGTAAAAAAGCAGCATGACGTAATCTACACTTTACTGAGCCTCCACATGGGTACTAACTGGTAAAGCAGTACATTTGCTAACTGCCGAAGGTGTCTCCAACGTGAAGCAACGACAACCGCCTGAGCTGAGCATGAAAGCACAGCAAGAACAAAGCAAGAACAAAGCAAGAACAAAAGCAAGAGCCTGAGCCTCAGCAAGAGCCACAAAAAACAGAAAACGCGATTTGGTCAATTCGACTTTTAATGCGGGGAGCTGCAACCGAGTTTCGCCGCGTATAAAGACAGTTCCTTTCCCAGTGTGCAACGACTTCCGCAGCACCTGGTCCACACAGAGGTCTTCTTCCCGCTTTCCAAAGGAGAGTTAGTACCTGTAACAACAGCATGTCCACCTACGTCACTTTAAACAACGGTATCAAAATTCCACAAGTCGGTTTTGGTTGCTGGAAAGTCAGCAATGACACAGCCGCAGAACAAGTCTATGAAGCTATCAAGGTTGGCTACCGTCTCTTCGATGGTGCTCAAGACTATGGTAACGAAAAGGAAGTTGGTGAAGGTATCCGTAAGGCAATTGCTGATGGTCTTGTCAAGAGAGAAGAGTTGGTTGTTGTTTCTAAATTATGGAACAATTTCCATGCTCCAAAGAGTGTTGAAATTGCAATCAACAAGGTTTTATCCGATTTAGGTCTTGACTATATTGATGTTTTCTACATTCACTTCCCAATTGCACAAAAGTTTGTTCCAATTGAAGAAGTTTATCCTCCAAACTTCTACTGTGGTCCAAACGGTTGGGAATTTGAAGATGTTCCACTTTTAGACACTTGGAAAGCATTAGAAAAGCTTGTTCATGATGGTAAAGTTAAATCTATTGGTATTTCTAACTTCACTGGTCCACTTATCCAAGATTTACTTCGTGGTGCAACCATTAAACCACAATTATTACAAATTGAACACCATCCATACTTAGTTCAACCACGTCTTATTAAGTATGCACAAGATAATGGCATTCAAGTTACTGGTTACTCTACTTTTGGTCCACAATCATTTGTTGAATTGGATCATCCAAAGGTCAAGAATGTTGTTTCTCTTTTCCAACATGAAACTATCAAGAAAATTGCAGAAGCACATTCTGTTAGTGCTGGTAAAGTTCTTCTTAGATGGGCAACTCAAAGAGGTATTCTTGTTATTCCAAAATCTAACCACAAGGAAAGACTTGCAGAAAATCTCAATGTTAATGATTTCGATCTTACTACTGCTGAAATTGAAGAAATTTCCGCTCTTGATATTGGTCTTCGTTTCAACGATCCATGGACTTGGGGTTACGAAATTCCAACTTTCATTTAGTTCCATTTATAAACTAAAATAGTATATCTGACTAAACATTCTTTAATCTTATAGATCACTAACAATAGAGTCTTTACTGACATCTGGGTAAACATCAAATCTTCTTTGAATTGTAATTGGAATACTTGCTCTTGCAAGTTCGACAACTTCCTTTCGTAACTCTGCATAAGCAATACCTTCCTTTTCATCGAGTTCAACAACAACTTCACCATTAGGATCGACCACCATTGAATGACCGTAAGCAAGGTATCCGGACTCTGCTCTAGCTGGTGAACACATAACAACGTAATTTTGATTATCAATAGCTCTTGAAACTGCAAATTTTGTCCAATATTTTGGACCAGTAACAGTGTTAAATGCACCAGGGTATGCCATTACACCAGCCCCACGACGACTAGCAACTTGTGCAAGTTCAGGGAACCGAATGTCGTAACAAATACCAAGACCAAAACGAGTTTCAATATTTGGTAAATCGAAAACTGTGATTTTGTTTCCTGCAGTTAAAGTATCTGATTCACGGAACGTGATACCACCTGGAATGGAAATATCAAAAAGGTGTACTTTTCTATGTTTGGCAACAACTGAACCAACATTGTCGTAAACGACTGAAGTATTGTACACTTTACCAGAAGCGTCGTCAAGTTCAGGAATGGAACCACCAATGATTGCCACGTTCAGTTCACGTGCAAGATTGGAAAGAAAAATACTGGTTTCACCTGTTGGAATAATTTCGGCATATTTGCGGAATTGATCAACTGCATATGGTGAATTGAAACATTCTGGAAGAACGAGAAGATCTGGTTTAGGATCGTGAGTGATTGCTTTACGTGCAAATTCAGCAACTTTGGCCAAATTGGCAGACTTGTCGATCCCAGAAACAAATTGCAGAAGTGCAACTTGTAAAGATGATTTGATTGTGACTGCAGACATGATCAGTGTGATGTAGTTTTGTGTTGTGAATGTAAGAGTGATGTGCTTACACGACAACGAGAACTGTGGATCAAAAACGACGACACATTTGTGAAGACAGAAATCGGTGGTTTAATGAACTGCACCGCCACACTCAACTATATACAAGAAGAAAACGCCCTGTCTGTGCCATATCAGCGTCAACTAACAAATCTACACGGACAGTTTGACTGTGTCTTGGGTGGTCTAACAGTGGAGAATGTCGGCGATGTGACAACGAGAAGCTTCACTTCACACACCACGCACACGACAACTACGAACCGCCAGCTTCTTCCAACAGGGCCATGGACGACATCACCGATCACCGATCACCACCACTGCTCTTCCACCTCCACACTCTCTCACAGGCGTCAACAGGAACGAAACGAAACGAAACGCCTCGCCTCGCAACCCGCGGGACCGTCTTCAACAAAGGGCCCGCTTTCCCCACACAGAGTCACTCTTGCACAGAACAAGGTCTTCCTGGCTGAGACAGACTCATCTTCCCGGACTCCTCCACGGGCTTGCTCTCTCCACCCTGCTAGAGTACCGCTTACACATATATACAGCAGATGTCCTACCAGCAACAAGTGCCGCCTCAGAGCTACTACTACCAGCAGCAGCCACCGCAGGGCTACTACACTCCTGACCAGAATCATCCGTACGCTCAACAGGGGTATGTGCAGCAGCAAGACCCGCCTCTCGTTTATGTCCAGCAGCCTCCTGAACAACGAGGAAACAACGACGACTGTCTTACAGCTTGCGTGGCCTCTGTATGCATCTGCGCATCCATCAATCTTCTACTCAACTTGTGTTTCTTCTTCTGATGGCCTCCTATCTACGTTAACCACACATGGCACATCCTGATGTTGTTTTCCTTCCCGCTTTTCTCTCCTTCTCTACTTAATTTCGCATTATATATATAATATCTAATTGTATACATTAATATTTCACCAATTCAGTATACCTAACATTTAAATCCGTCGAACTTGATCCTGCATTCACCACCGGCTTCTTTCACTTGCAACATGTTTGTTCGATTTAAACACACACTTACTAAAGTGAAACACTGTCCTCCGCCTACATATGATACCGGATGCACTCATTGCTCGCCTACGCCAGAACTGCTGGCAACTGTGAAGTCTGTTCCAGCGGACGTTTCGCATACCTTCCCGCCGCTCAACAGACTCGTCGTACATGCTTCAGGTCTTCAAGATTATAACGAATGGCCCCGCAAAGTGGAGGCGTTCCCTACAATGGCAAAGCTGCAGAAGTTCGGAAGGGGTAACGGTAATATGATTGTCATGTCGTCTGTCCCCGGAAACGATCTTCTGCTCTGGCCCGACGCCCAACGTGTGAGTCTTGATCTCACCAACGATGACACAATAAAATCTTTCTTCACTGCAATCAACAAAGATGAGACGGTTGCTGGTGTTCCAGGGATCACGGTTACCGCAATAGATAAGCCAGTCATCCTTATATGTGCTCATAAACAGCGTGACAATCGTTGTGGTGTCATTGGAACCATGATACATGATGAGTTTGAACGTGTTTTGAAAAGAGAAAACTTGGATGTCCATCTAGGTGTCGTTTCTCATGTTGGTGGACATGTTTATGCTGGTAATGTTGCAATACTGAAACCGGATGGTACTTCTGTTTGGTACGGTTTGGTGCGACCATCTCACGTACAAGGGATCGTTGCCAAAACAGTTGTTGGAAATACCGTCATCGAAGAACTCTGTAGACAATAGTTGTTTGTTTTGTATATAAATAGAGAGACAGATATTAATTATTTACATGATCATTTGTTAGCACTGGTTCTTGCACCAGCACCACTACGAATGAGAGTAAGCGACTCTTCAGAAACCTCAACATCTGGTAACTTGAAAGAAGCACTCTTTGTAGGAGCAGGGAGGAATCCAATCTTAATAAGGTAAGCAACATAAGCTGCTAAAACTTCTTTCGAAATCCCCCTTCCGGAAGAATAGTCATTCCCGTCAGGATTGAACGCAACATCTGTCTTTAATACTTCAACAGCATTTGAGTCATCCAACTCTGGTGCCTTGGTGTCTTCAGGTAAATCGCCAAGAACAAAATGAAGAAGTGGGAACAATGCACTGTCTTTACCATCATCAATAACGTATTTTTCAAGTGCTTTACACCATTCACGATATTCGCTTTGTTTCACATCGTAACCAAATTCGTTCAATGCGGCAAGCATCTCATTGAATTTAATTCTAGGATGACCAGTAACTTGAACAACAGAAAGTGTTTCTGATGATGGTGGGTGTAATGCACTTGCAACAACAACCCTGGCAACATGATCAACAGGTACAGTATTGACTGAATTGGTGATCTCTGGATAACAACCAATTTCAACACAACCTTTCAACATACGTAACAAGAAATCATCAGTATTGGATGCACCAGTGGTAGACAACCCTTGCACGTAACCTGGTCTAACAATAGCCCCACGAAGACCTAATTCACCTGCACGGCGAATAATATATTCCGCAGACCATTTGGATTGACCGTATCCCGTACCTAATCCAGTCTTTGCAGCCATTAAATCATCAGATTCTGGAATACCACCTTTGTCTGCTGCAGCATCGTGCAATTGTGCACCAAGTGTAACATAATGTGGAACATCAACAGTTGAAGTGGAAGACACAAATGAGAACTGTTTAGCCTTACCTAATGCACACAAGTTCAATACATTCACAGTTGAAACAACGTTGGCATCACGTAATTTGTCATATGGGTATACCCAATGAACAAGTGCACCGTTGTGAATAATCACATCGACAGTTTCAGCGAGTTCACTCCATTTAGCATCACTGAGACCAAACTGCTCCCTAGCTAAGTCACCTAAAACAACGTGAATCTTAGATTCATATGATGGGTCCCAAACACCGTATGTCTTACCTGCCTTGACAAGCCTTTCTAAAGCTGAAGCTTCATCTGCAGCTCTGACATGTGCATAAACAGTTATGTTAAGCTTGGAGCGTGATAAAAGTTCTCTAATAATGAAAGTACCAAGGAAACCAGTAGCACCAGTGACGAAAACGTTGATAGGTTTACTCTTGTCAAGGGAGGAAAGAGTTGAATATGAACTCTTCAATGAATTCTTGGATAATTCAACAGCATCAGCATAATAATCAATCTTTGAGTTGTCTGGAACTTCATCTTCTGTAGAGACTTCTTCACCATCTTCCAATTGACTCATTTTTTCAACTTCAGAGGCAAATGCAGAAAGAGTTGGATGTTTGAAAATAATTCCTAATGGAACATCTACTGCCAATCTCTTTCTTAATTCAAAAATCATTCTAGTTGCAAGAATTGAATGACCACCAAGATCAAAGAAAGAATCATCTGTATTAACAGACGATGGTCTATTCGGCAAAACAGAAATCCATAAATCTTTTATTTTCTTTTCAGTCTCAGTGAGTTGAGAATCATCTTCATCTGCCGCTTGGTATTTTGCAACTTGTGCTAGCTGTTTCTCACTTGGTAATTGTAACTTTGGTTTGTCAACTTTACCGTTTGGATTTAATGGTAGCTTGTTCATTGGAATAATTAATGATGGAATTGCATATGAAGCTAGTCTCTTCTTCAAATGAGCTTTCAAATCTTTGATTAATTGGTTGAACTCCACCAAACCTTTAACGACTTCGTCTTCTAATTTAGTAGCTTCTTCATTGATAGTTTTGAAAGTATCTAATTCAGGTACATTTTTTGGAACAAAGAAAGTAACCAAAGTTGATTCATTGTTTTTATCCTTTCTAACTAGAGTAATATTTTCTCTGATCAATGGATGTTGAGAAATATGAGTGTCTATTTCACCAAGTTCAATTCTGAAACCACGGATTTTAACTTGATCATCAGCTCTACCACAACATTCACAATTACCATCAGGTAAGTATCTACCCAAATCACCAGTTCTATATAATCTATCTCTTGGTAATTTCCAAAATTGTCTCCATGGTTCACCTTTATCAAGAGATTTATCCTTTGTGATAAATTCATCAATTGGAACATACCAATTGTTAACAAATTTTTCCTTATTCAACTCATCATTCATTCTATAACCTTCAGCTAGACCAGCAGCTCTAACATAAATTTCACCAACTTCACCAATACCACAAGTTTGAGTTCTATCATTTCTATTAACAACTAACAATTGAACATTGAGCATACCGGTACCTGCAGGCATGACATCCTTTTGAGATTCTAAGAAATGAGAATCTTTCGTCCTCGAAGGGATTTCGAAAAATGAAACTGCTCTTTGAGTTTCAGTTGTACCATACATATTAACAATGAAACAATTTTCAGCTAATGTTTGTAATCTCAAACAATCTCTCTTAGTTAAGATATCACCAACAAAGAAAGCATGGTGAAGTGATTTAATTTCAGCTGTAGCTTGTGCACTTAACAATTGACCCATTGCTGGAGTTAAATGAGTAACAGTTGCACCATGTTTACCCATCCATTCAGCCAATTTACCAGGAGTACCGATATCATCTTGAGTTGGAACTAAAAGTGTTGCACCAAGAAAGAGTGGGGTGAACATATCTCTTTGAATTGGATCGTGAGCTATACCGGATAACATGGTAAATTTATCATTTTCTGAGAGATTGAAAGTTTTAGCCATCCATGGGAAGTAGTAAGCAAGAGAAAAGTGTCTTCCCAATACACCTTTTGGTAAACCTTCAGAACCAGAAGTAAATGAAAGAGTTGGATTGGAATCAGGACCAACAACAACACCTGTTCTTTCACTTTTGTACTGTTGATAATTAGCAAGGATATCATCACCATTTACTGGACCACCATTGAGAGTACCATCATCAAGGATTTCAAGTTCTGGAATACGTGTAATCACATTCAATTCATTTTTAATATAATCTTCAACAAAATCATCAATAACACCGGCCTTCTTGATACCAATAATACCTTGTGGGTTGGCAACTTTCAAATAAACGGTTTGTCTCGCTGGAGGATAAGCAGGATCAATAACTGAAAATGTAGCACCAGCTTTAAGAACACCCATAACTGAAACCATTAAATCTACACCTCTGTAAGCATAAATCATAACAATATCACCTCTTTTAATACCAGTATTGATCAAATAATGTGCAGCTACATTAGAAGCTTCATTGATTTGCTTATAAGTGAAATGTCTATCTTTAGTATTTGGTTCGAGGAATGAAGCTGTTTCAATGACACAAGTTCTTTCTGGGAATTTTTCAGCATTATCTTGAAAGATATCTTGAATTGCACCTCTAAAATTTGACCAGTCAAGATCGATTGTTGGATCTGGCAAAACTGATTTTTGAGATGGAGTAATGAGAGAAATCTTAGATATCACTTGAGATGCACCGCTTTCAGCAACAATATTCAACACTTGTACAAATTGTTCTCCTAAAAATGCAATTCTTTGTTGCTTGTAAAGAAGAGAATTGTAGTAGATAGAAATTGAAGAGTCTACTTCAGAGAAAAAGATAGACAAATCTTTCACGGAGCCCG
This sequence comes from Pichia pseudocactophila, assembly GCA_039700735.1. Lineage (NCBI taxonomy): Eukaryota > Fungi > Ascomycota > Pichiomycetes > Pichiales > Pichiaceae > Pichia > Pichia pseudocactophila. The sequence goes on from JBBJZV010000103.1 coordinate 269,858, forward strand.
CAACAGTTGTTTCTAAAGAGTCCGAAGAAGTTGAATGTTGGAATGTTGACTTGTACACCGCATGTGGCTTCTCCAAATCTTTTGATTTTTGAATAGTATTTACAATAGTTTCAAGGGTAATACCAGCAGCTTTAGATTGGAAATCGGTGTAAACATCGGAAATTTGTTGTTTAAGTTGATCAAATGTTTTAGCCGGATCCACAGTGAATCTGATAACAAACTCTTGCTGTGCATCTGGAGTGTTGGTACCAACAGTGATATCGTCGTCACCGGTGAGTCTATAAGTGAGTAAAGCGTAGACTGTAAGAGCAGTGATGAAATCGGTTCCCTTAGGGAGCTGGACAGAGTAAGTGTCTTGAAGGACGGTTCCGTCGGTTGGTCTCTGGAAATCAAAAGGGAGAATATTGAGGGTGGGAGAATCCAGGGTAGCAGTCCAGAAGTCCATTGTGGAGTGTGGAAGTGTGTCTATTGAAGGGAAGGGAAGGGAAGGGAAGGGAAGGGAAGGGACGGAGAGTGTGGATCAAGGTTCAGTCAGATGCAGTGAAAAGTTGGTAACAGTTGAGTCAGTAGTACCAAAAACGGTCAGACCAGGTGAGTCGCCGATCAAATTTAATGACTCTTACTCACAAGCCGCACCAGCCACGCGTCGACCGACGCGGTGCCGGTCACGTGTGGCTGGGTTCCCTTAGCTTAGGCTGGTACACCGTGTTGGGAGATTTGGTGTCGCATATGGATGGACATGGAGAGAGAGGAAGGGGATTCCGTGTGGAGCCACGCAGACACGCAAGAGAGAACAGCAGATGTCACAGAGAAAGCTACAGCAGGAAATCGATAGGGTGCTCAAGAAAGTCCGAGAAGGACTCGTGGAGTTCGACGAAGTGTATGAGAAACTCAAGCACTGCGATAATCAGTCTCAGAAGGAGAAGTTGGAGTCGGATTTGAAGAAAGAGATCAAGAAGCTACAGCGGTCTCGTGAACAGATCAAGGCATGGATAACTGGAACGGAAGTTAAGGATAAGAAGGCCCTCAAGGAGCATCGGAAACTTATTGAACGTGAAATGGAAAGGTTTAAAGAAGTGGAGAAGATGATGAAGACGAAAGCATTCTCCAATGAAGCGCTTGCTTCAGCTACTGAAGTTGTAGATCCACGTAAAAAGGAAAAATTGGAAGCGGCAGAATTTATTGAGGGAAATATAGACGAACTTCAACGGCAAACAGAAGCAATAGAAGCTGAAATTGATCAAATAAGTTCAACTTTGAAGAAGAAGAAATCAGATGCTGCCAAACAAGCGGAAATTGATGAGCTTGAAGCGAAATTGGGAAGACATAAATGGCATATTTCAATGTTAGAATCAATTCTAAGACATTTGGAAAATGATAATATTGAAGTTGAACAAATTAACGAAATTCGTGAAGATATTGAATATTATGTTGAATCAAACCAAGATGATCACTTTGTAGAAGATGATACTTTCTATGATGCCCTTGGATTGGATGAAATGGAAAACAGTTTTGCTGTGATTCATGATGATGATGTTGTCATTACAACTAGGTCACAGTCAATGTCTGAAGAGGCAGATCCAAAAGATAAAGAGAAAGAGAGAAAGGAAAAGGAGAAAGAAAAGGAGAAGGAAAAACAAAAAGAAAAAGAAAAAGAAAAAGAAATAGAGAATGAAAAGGATTTGGATAAAGAGAAAGAGGTCGATAATATTAAAGCTAAGGAGAATGAAAAAGAAAGGGCTAAATTGAATGATAGTGATAGGGATAGATCTACAGTATCTAATCCAATGTTGAATAACAATTTGAAACCTGCAACTCCGATAGGTACACCAAAGATCAGATATGCAACTGCTGCATCGGTGGGTTTGAAAAAAGTAGCAGGAATAAGTTCAACTGTATCCACCCCAACAACATCAACTCCACCACCTAGCTTGGTATCATATGCTTCACTTGCTTCATCGATTAACAACACAAATGTAGAGAAACAAAGTTCAAGTGCCAATTCAACTCCAACAATAGAAAAATCAAATCAACGTTCTCCCTCACCTACAACGCAACCGTCTGTTTCTTCTTCTACATCTGCATCTCTCACTGCAGTCCAAATTCAACCACTTACTGCAGATGAGGAGAAATTATATCAAGATATTGAAAATCTTGCATCAGCAAATGCAGAGAGAATTTTAACGAATAATGAAGCTAAGAATCCACAAGTTTTAAATATTAAGAAAGAACTCGATTTCATAGATACAGAAAACTATCAGAATTTCCCACCGAATGCCAATAAATATTTTGAAAATCTTAATAAGGCTAAAGAGCGTATGTTTGATTTCAAAAAACAGGAAGAGTTACATGTTCCATCCAAAAAATCACAACCTGCACCAATTGTTTGTGAATTAAAGCTACCACAATTGCAAGATATATCAGCTTATCTTGAATCGTCTTTACTTAATTGCCCAGATTCATTTGATGCTGATAAACCACATAGATATATTCCAACTAATCCTTGCATTCCCAAACTTAACTTCCCTGTACAACCATTACCAGAAATACTTGGCTCAAAAAAATTGTTAGAGAGGGCAAACCTGGATACGCTTTTCTATGGTTTTTACTACTATAATCTGCGATTACCTTCTAAATTTAATGAATTTCATTCATTGGAACCCAATAATGATGATGATTACCTACAGTTTATCGTTGCACAAGAACTACATAGACGTGGGTGGAATTATCAACCAAGTACGCATACTTGGTTTGAAGGTGATGACACAGTCAACGGTGGATGGAGAAGCTTCGACTATAAAAATTCATGGACTGTTCAAAGGAATCCAGAATTTAATCACTCTGCCGAAAACGTAGAAGTTGGCTATTTCTAATTGTAATGAGTCAAATTTGTGATATATCCTTGTTCATTCTTGTTAATTGTAGTATTAATTAACCCCAATTCGTAATGTCACTACCAAAACAGCCGCTATGCATTTGATTGCCGTTACAGCCGACGAATATGCACATAACACATGAGAGCTAGCCGAAACAAAGTAGCAATACGAACACCGTGTTCTATCATCAGCAGATATATCATGCTGTGATTCCTAAGTAATGTAGCTGTAATTAATTGGTAAAAAAAGTTCACAGAATAAATCCGATTATACATCACTCCCGAATCCAGACTGATGTCCCAAAAGGGAAATATATCACCCGAAATATTCAAGGTTAAAATGAATTGGCTCGGGCAGGAAAAAGTCGAGCGACCGTCAGTGAAAGCACCTGCTGACGACCATGACGAACGAGGCTATGCTAGGCGAGGCATGAAGATCATTCACAAAACTAAAGTAAGTTTGAACTTTGGTGATTCATTACAATGATCAATTGAGCAGCCTGCTGTAATTTCATGAAAAGAATGTCACAGTCCTCTTTCCCTAAATAAAGCTTGCTGTCTTCCTCGCTTTCCTTAGCACTTTCCGCCTGGACTTTAATTTAGTCGTTCTATTTTGTTCCTCTTCTTTATCGTAAAATCAAATATCTAACTACTAAAGATGGCAGGTGCAGCTAGATACGAACCAATCCCAGAAAATGAACAAGAATTAAGAGTTGGTGGCTCCAATAAAGGTGCCTTTACAGTAAAAAAACTTGTTTTAGTTATCTTTCTTGCCTTATTTGCAGGTTATTTGACTAAAGTTACATTTTTTTCTCATGGAGATTCCATTCCAAAATCAGATAAACCTGTCTGTCCAATTCCTTCAAAACTTGCAATAAAGGAACACAATGCAATTCAATCCATTCTTAATGATGAAGATTACCATAAAGGTGTTATTGACAGATTCTCAAAGGCAATCCAAGTCGATACTGTTGTCTTTGATAAAATGAAAGACTACTCTAAAATGGGTAAATTTCATGAATATTTGGAAGAAAGTTATCCACTAGTTTACAAACATGCAGAAATTTACAAAGTCAACAAATATGGTTTAGTTTTCTACTTCCCTGGTAGTGATAAATCACTTAAACCAATTATGATGGCTGCACATCAAGATACAGTTCCAATTGGTGATAAGAGTGATTGGACTGAAGATCCTTTTAGTGGAAGATTTGATGGAAAGGATTTCCATGGTAGAGGTGCAAGTGATTGTAAGAATTTATTGGTTGGTCTTATAGAAGCTGCGGAAAAGTTGGTTGCTGATAAAAAAACTGATTTCAAGAGAGGCTTTATCCTTGCTTTTGGTTTTGATGAAGAAAAATCCGGCTGGGATGGTGCTTATAACATTGGTAAATTCCTGGTTGAAAAGTTTGGTCCAAATTCAATTGAATCAATCACTGATGAAGGTCCTTCAATGTTCAACCAAGTTCTAGGTGGATACTATTCTTTAATTCCAACTGGTGAGAAAGGTTACGTTGATATTCAAGTTAAGATTAATGCACCAGGTGGACACTCTTCTTTACCAAGGGATCATACCTCAATTGGTATGTTATCATCTTTCTTATCAGATTATGAAGATGATATGTACACTCCTATTTTAACTGAAGAGAATCCAATGATGAACTTTTTTGAATGTATTGGTGAACATGCTGATAAATTACCAAAATCACTTGCACAGGCTGCAAGAAACGTTAGACATGATGCAAAGGCAAGACAAACAGTTTTAGATTACTCTTCTAAAAACAAACTTCTTAAATATAACGTTAGAACCTCTCAAGCGATTGATATTATTGATGGTGGTGATAAGGCCAACTCCTTACCAAGAGAAGTTAGTGCAGTCATTAACCACAGAATTAGTTATGGTAATTCCATGGAAACTTTATGGGAAAAATTCACCAAACATGCTAAGAATGCTGTTGAAAAGTATGATATTGGTTTAATTGTTGATGGTAAAGAAATTGCACCACAAACTGACAATGGTATCATGGAAGTTTCAAAGTTTGTTGAAGAATTGGTTCCAGCCCCAACTACCTCATATTCTGATGATTTATGGTTTGAATTCACAGGTTTAATTAAAGGTTTCTACGAAGATGAAATTTATCCAGATAAGTTCAAGTCTGGTAAAGGTCTCGTTTTTGCACCTGCACTTATGTCTGGTAATACTGATACCAGACACTACTGGAATTTGACAGACCATATTTACCGTGTTCAACCAGGTGCTGTCAATTTATTCGATGAACACGTTCATGGTAACGATGAAGTTGCAAGTTTGGACACTCACTTGCAAATCATTTCCTTTTACTACAATTACATCTCTCATTTCTGTTTATAAGAGTTTTTGACACTTTATATTGACACTTTATTTAACGCTGAATGAATAACGCTATTAATGAAAATTCTATAAAGGAGGCTCGACAATCAACTTAGAAATGACGTAATAATTCAATTCCATCTCTGAACTCTCCGAACAACACCAAGAAAAGTCACAATAATGATTATCAAAGTTGTTACGACTCTGATATAGCAAAGATAGTAATAGTTAAATTTGTACCGTTAGAATCAATACAGCATGAAGGGGTGTTTCTGATACAACATGAACATCGTTTATCTTTCCGGTGTACGGAAGTCTCGGAAGGCTTATCCTTCTCCTAGAATATTCTAAACAATTAAACTTCTTTTAAGGGAGGTGTAATTTCCAATTACCACCTAGTATTCGAACAAAACTTCTTACTCTTAATTAAACAAAAAATGCCCAACGTCCTAGTTGTATCTAACCGGATACCAGTCACAATCACTGAAAATTCTAAGTCAGATGATGTTGAAACCGAAAACAACTCGTACAGTTATAAAATGTCATCCGGTGGGCTAGTCACGGCTTTACAGGGTCTTAAAACTTCATTTCAATGGTTCGGATGGCCAGGTATGAGTGTAAATAATGCAGCTGATAAGAAACAAATTGAATCGGATTTAAAGGATAACTTCAATTGTTTCCCAGTATGGCTTTCTGATGAAATTGCAGAATTACATTACAATGGATTCTCCAATTCAATCTTATGGCCATTGTTCCATTATCATCCTGGTGAAATGAACTTTGATGAATTAGCATGGGCTGCATATATTGAGGCTAATAAGCTGTTCACGGAAGAGATTTTCAATAAAGTTGAAGACGGTGACATCGTTTGGGTTCATGACTACCATTTAATGTTGGTGCCCTCCATACTCAGAGATAGACTGAACAAGTCTGGTAAGAAAAATGTGAGAATTGGATTCTTCCTACACACACCTTTCCCTTCATCTGAAATCTACAGAATATTACCCGTAAGAACCGAGATATTGCAGGGTCTTCTAGGATGTGACTTGATTGGTTTTCATACATACGATTACGCAAGACACTTTTTATCTTCTGTTGAACGTATCTTGAAACTTCCAACAAGTCCGCAAGGAATCCGTTTTGAAAATAGAGATATCGCTGTTGGTGCATATCCGATTGGTATTGATGTAGACAAATTTATCAATGGGCTTGAAAAGGATACGGTCAAGCAACGTGTAGAACATCTTAGACAAAAGTTTGGTGAAGATTGTAAAATCATAGTCGGTGTGGACAGATTAGACTATATTAAAGGTGTACCACAAAAGCTACATGCGTTTGAGATCTTCTTAGAACAACATCCTGAATGGATTGGCAAAGTAATTCTAGTGCAGGTTGCAGTACCTTCGAGAGGTGATGTTGAAGAATATCAAAATTTAAGAGCAAATGTTAATGAATTGATTGGTCGAATAAACGGAAGATTTGGTACAGTGGAATTTGTTCCTATACATTTCTTACATAAATCTGTGACTTTTGAGGAACTGATTTCTTTGTATTCTTTGAGTGATATATGTTTGGTATCATCAACTCGTGATGGTATGAATCTTGTCAGTTACGAATACATTGCATGTCAACAGAAAAACAAAGGTTCTTTGGTTTTATCCGAATTTGCAGGTGCAGCTCAATCTCTCAACGGTGCTTTGATTGTTAACCCGTGGAATATTGATGAGTTAGCCGATGCTATATACGAAGGCCTGACAATTTCGGAAGAGAAAAAGGCAGGTAATTTTTACAAAATGTTCAATTACATATCAAAGTACACTGCCAGCTACTGGGGTGGTAACTTTGTCAAGGAACTTTCTAAGTGTTAAGGAAACAATTGACATATATATTTAATAGAAGTATTATTTTCGTAGAGATTAGATTCACGATATATTATAGCTTTTAAGTTTGTTTGAAAAGTATTTTGCTCGTTTAATATCACAAGAATTTTTCACATTTTTAACGTTTGGAGTAGGGGACGCCGTTATCAGATCTTAAATTACAACCTCTAAAGTTTATTAAGTTAACGCAAGTAAAATAGACACATATAATTGAAACATACTAAGTATATAATAAAAGTTGAGAAATGGGTAATTTGATGTCTACACCTGTCACAGATAAAAATATTACCCTGGTTCAACATGAGCATATTTCTCATGCAATTGGAGAAATGCAAGGTTACAGGTTTCAAATGGAGGATGCTTACTGTGATCTGAATGACATAATACACGTTTCATTGAGTGATAATGATGATGAACAAGATGATGATGAAAGTGGATGTAATGCTGGCAGTGACAGTGAAAATACTTCAACTCAATTGACTGATACGACAACTTCGACACCACCTCACACAAAATTGCATTCCATTGCGAACGATCTAAAAATCAATATTTACGGTGTTTTTGATGGACATGGAGGTACTAGTGCTTCAAAATTTGTTAGTGGAATTTTACCACTGATACTGAAGAGATCGATATCAGATGAAATCAACTCGCTGCCTCTTGAGGATAAGTTGAAACTTCTTGATCCAAATAACGATGAAACGATGCTTTTGATCGATTTCCCAAGAATAATAAAAGATTGCTTTATGGACATTGATTATAAATTTTACTATGATCCTGACCCTAATAGTGGTACAACTGCTGTTGTCGTCATTCTTTTTAAAGATTACATAATCACAGCAAATTCTGGCGATTCTAGATGCATATTATCAAGAAATGGATCTGTAAAGAGTCTTTCTTTTGATCATAAGCCTAAAAATCTAGGTGAGCTGATGCGAATTCATAACGATGGTGGATATGTGGCACAAAATAGAGTTAACTCGGTGTTGGCTTTAAGTAGAGCGTTTGGGGATTTCAGTTTTAAATTACATAACAACAACAATTACGGTAAATTCAATCTTTCTAAAAACAATAAAAGGATACGTTTGACACCTCCAGAAGAATTACAGGTTACTGTGGAACCGGACGTTATTATACAAAAATACCAAAAATCAAAGGATGAATTTTTGGTGGTGGCATGTGATGGTATATGGGATTGTTATAAATCTGGAGACTTGGTGCAATTAATAAGGCATCAGTTGGCTTTGGGTAAGAAGTTAACGGATATTAATGAAATCATACTAAACAATTGCATAAGCATGGCAAATACAATAACGGGTATAGGATTTGATAATATGACCATTATCATAATTGCATTACACGAAGACTATAAAAACCTTGATGAGTGGATCCGTACAATGAAAAACAAAATTCTAGATGAAAAATTTGGCCAGTTAAGTCTGTAAATAGAAACAATCATGCTGTGCATGAAATCTGACATGACTTAAAGATCTTGTGTAAGTTTTGCTAAGTATTAGAACAGACTTTAATTTATTTTCTCAGATGAAGACAACCATCTCGTGGCTTCACTTCTATTACGTGTTTCAAGGTTCATAGTGCCGTCAGAATTCAGGTTGAAGTCGGCATATTTGAAGCCCTTGCAATCCGTACCTTTGAAGCTGGACATACACATCCATACATAATAGCCGATATCGTTACCTTTGAATAGCCTCCGTAAAATCATTCTTTGCTTACAAATATCACATAAAACATATCTTTTCTTCTTCATCTCTGGGTACATCATTCGGAATGTCAAGTTGAAACGTGTATCTGCCACGATTTCATTTGTAGAAATCAAGGAATTTTTCAAGGATGGAACGCAGTGTTTATACAATTCTTGTGTTGATGGGAGCATGATTAGTAAAGTATTGTTTGGTAGAGGAATATTGTAAATAGTTGAGTTAGTTGGAAAACTCCGACGAAGTCGAAATAATCTATTGGCACCAAATGAAATTGATGCAATAGTTGCAAGAGGTCCAATGTTGGTCAATTTATCCGAATGCCAATCAAGATGAGACTTGTTGTTGGGATAATAGTTACCAACACAAAAATCAGCAATCCAGTTTTTCCTAATCATATATTTGGGAGCGTTTTCTGTAGAATACCGATCTATTAAAACTTCATTGACTTTAGCCTCTATGTAAGCTTTACATTTAATCAGTGGCGGTGGTGGATGACGTTCGATTCCTCCAGGAACGGCGTAAACAGGATCATAGTCTGTATCACCACTGATGCTATAAACTATTGATTTCTGTGATGATGTGCATAATCTTCCTGCAATGTAGAACTGTTTTGCTTTAAACAACATTTTTTGACTCTCTAATGTTCTTAATATATCATCTGCAAGATCCTTTTCCAGAAACTCGTTGAATATTCTTATGTTTGGTAATGCTGACTCAATCTCAGACTTCGAATGCAAAGTAATAGTTTCATTAATTTTTGAAGTTTTTATATCGGTTCCCTGTAAGTTAAAATTGTCATTAATGCTATTCTTTTTTAATGAAAAACCTGTAATATCTGTTTTTTGTGCTTTAAAAATTGTTCCTATCTTTTGATCTTCAGGATAGGGTCGTTTTGTAGAGGCATTTATAGATTGCAATCGGTTTGACAAATTTTCATTAGGAATTGACAAAAACTTTTCAGATTTAACATTAACCTTTTCAGGGGATGCTTTCAAAGTTTTTCGGAAAAACCTGCTCTGGGACTCTTCCAGAGACAAATCATTAGAAATTATGTTTTCTGAAGTCGATATTTTCGTGTCAGTATTTCCCAAAATGATAGACTTAGCATGATCAACTGACCCTTCACACATAATCAATATTTCCAATAAGGATTCTTCATCGTAATAAGGAAATACAGATTTGAGTTTAGCCAACTTCAGTTCTGTGTCCATTTTTAACAATAGAAACCAAGCACTTGAATCATTTGAAATTGATCAGATAGCGACCAGCTATATATATAGCGGATCTAGATCATAATATACAATACTCTTTTATTATTACAAATTAATACACTGAGTCGCTATTACAAATCAGAAATTCTATCTTCAGTCCATTCCTTCATTCGTATAGCTTTAATCATCTCGTTTTCGCCGTAAGAGACACCGAATGTTGCCTTTACATTCAATTTCCCCCCTATCCAATTAGACACTATTGTAGCACGTTGTAATCTCCCCTCTCTTGAAGGTGATGTTTCAAATTCAACAAAAGAAATGATGTCTATAAGAACCTTGAACTTATTTAGTAATTTCAAGGTCATCAAAGGAGTTATCGTACTCAAACTTCGCTTTGCTGAAGTTGAAACAACCATGACGGTATACTCGCCAGCTTTAAAAACGCAGCAATGATCGACGTCATCGAATGATTCAATGCAGTGCTCAAAATCAGAAGCAAAGAACTGTAAACCGCAATAATCAAAAGTTTCATCAATTCTTCCAAGATCAAATAAGAGTTGTAACTCAATTACTTTCTTATCTATTGTTTTAGAAATGGAATGTAAAAAGCCAAATTCTCCTGTTCTGAGATACTTTTGATCATTTATTTCTAAGGTTCCATGCAAAAATTCCATATTTGCTGGATTGTTATCTTTTCCAGCATATCTCTCTGCTGTTGAGTCAGATGAAACCCATATTTCACCGAACTCGCCGATTCTGCAAAGCTCGTGTGTCTGAGGGTTTACAATAAGAACTTCGGTGTTGACGGAAACGATACCTGAATCTACTACTGGAATTGCATTAGGATAATCTTTAGGGTTCACAATACTGATATATCCTTGTGATAGTGCATGCGGGTCGAGCCACAAAACTACTGGATCAATTGAAACATATGAACGAGTTGATATGAGTGGGTTCAAAGGATGGTCAAATACGTTTGAAATATACTTTGTCTTCAAATTTGCAATATCTAATTGCACTTTGTACTTTACTGCTAAAAGTGGATCCGCTCGAGTTTGAGACCATGACAGCATAATATTTTTTAGTCCTTTAAGGGATACATTTTTCAGAGTATTTTTATTCAAAGCATAAATGAAAAGCTTACTTTCAAGAAAAACATTATCGATTTTATATCTCTCAATTGCTTGGAAGAAAGTGTTTGTGTGAAGTTTATATTCCTGTTCTGTCATCAAATAGGTTGTTGTTCCCAAGTAAACGCCCATCACACTGCTCATCAAAAATCCCAATCCGCTTGTGAAATTGGAACAGCCAATTAGTGGTACTGTACCATTCATTTGGCATGTTTCTTTCAAACTTAAACACATTGCTAAAAGTTTATCATGAGATATTTTGACAGATGTTTTCTCATTATCAGGTGACCGATTTATCCATATCATTGTAGCACTAGATTTTACTTTCGATGCATTGGATTTCCTGTAGTTTTGCATTCTCTTGTATGTAGATTTACCTCCTGACGAAGCTTTGGAATGTTTGGTAGTATTTCTTAGTTTGGGTAATTCGTATTTATACTTTGAGCATAGTTCTTTCAACTTGTTGGCTGTAACTTTAGCTTTCAGACATGTCTCGGTTTCATTGTTACCGAATATTGCCTTAACCTTAAATTCTCTCAAAATTTCAAACAACAATATTGTGTCATCGTTCATCTCTCGTGGTGATTTGCTGATCAAATTCAAAGGGATGACAACAAACCCAGCCATCCAGCAGGCAAACAAACAAGCAATGTATTCTTCAGATAACGGATACATTAAAACGACAACATCTCCGGCAACAAGTACCTTCTTTTCTAGTATATATGTGCAAATGGAAAAGACTTTACTTTCAAACTTCTTCCAAGTTGTCAATTGCTTGTTTTCTTTTATAACTAACCCCTCGAGTTGTGCATATGCCAATTCATCTGATTGTCTATTAGCCCTCAGCTCAAGTATTTCAATTGGCGACTTAAAGTCTGATATTTTAGTATTCGATCTGAAATCAACAACAGACATACGATTATCTAAACCAGAGTTTTGAGTGGCTGCATAACTTAACATCTCTTTTCGGATTTCAGCGCTATATGGAGACCAGATACCACCTGTAAGATCTTCACCGTGGTATATTGAGCCCAATGAGTTGTGAGGACGAAATGCAACATAAACACTAGGTAGTCTCCCTTCTAAAAATCTTCTTTTAGTCAAAGTATTAGCAATATCCATACGTCCATTTTTCATAGACCTTGAAAGAGCGCCCGACTTGGTGATTACAATAAAAAATAACCTCACATTATGATACTTTTCTAGTAACCCAAAAGCTTCGTTAATCATTGATTGTAACTCAACTTTACCTGCTTCTGTTGTGTTGTTACTTAGATCAGATTCCATAATTGCTACAGGAACAAATTCTTTGTTTACCTTCAAGTTGAAAAAGGCACACTCTTTGAAGAATGGTAAATTTTTAGCCAGAGTTTTTATTAGATGATGAGAATAATGGTATTTGTAAATGTATTTGTTTGATAAATCTTGAGCTAAATCGATCTGGTCCATATTGTAAACATGATTCTTCTTTTTGTTCTTGTAATGTGTTTCCATGTCAGAGCCCACAGATATCTGTCGAGAGTGAGATTGACTAGAACTTTCCTTTGTTTTTGTTTCAGAAGAAAGGGACAAATACTGATCATACCAAGTTACTCTCTGATTGATACGGTCCTCGTATAAACCAAGAACGTATATTTTACCATTGTAAATAAATCCAAGTAGTCCTGTCCTCACAAACCTTAAACTCAAAACGCCTTCATAATCAGAACATTGGGCTTGAAATATGGCCTCTGTGTCTTCAGATAGACTCCAATAGCCACCTGATACACAGTTTGAGTCCACCCATATTTCGCCAACATCGAGAACACCACTTAATATGTTAGTTTCAGGATTCACTAGAGCTAATGTTGCATCGGGAAGAGGATATCCAAATGCGCCCACTCGAACATAACTAGGATCGGTGTCAGAAGATGCAGAGCAACTAGGTGGTGAATCATTAATTACTTTTACTGAATTGGTAGACAAAGATTCACGGTCAATCAATATTTCGGAAAGTTTATCAGTAGAATCATTATCGCCAAATTCGTCAAGAGTTTCTAATTGTGAGCTTTTATTGAAGATACACCCTAGTTGTTCTTCATGACCATACCAGTCCCGTACTGATATAATTGCACCACCATGTTCACTCAAGGATAGTATTGGAGCAACTACTCTTTTGCTATATTTACAGCCTAATGGTTTGAACCAACGATCACTCAATATTTCATTAAATTCGCAATCAACTGTAAATGTATCTATCAAACACCATCTTACACAGGACAAGTCAACTTTGCGCTTGCTAAAAGTTCTTGTAATTTGAGGAAATGATTGATAATTATATGCAATATTTTTGAGAACATGATAATCGGACAAAACAATTGAAACTCTGTATGTAGATAACATGTTGGCAAATAGTCCAGGGATCTCAGCAACTTTGCTATGCATCCATATCAATAAATTGCCGCTGTATACAGAAAATAACATTGAAACAATTAATCCTATGGAAGTTCGTACATCTAATGTACTCGAGATTGTGTTTCGTGAATGTGATGGTTTTATTGTCGACCTCACGACTGGTGTTTTAATATCTGGAGATGTTGATAAGATTTTATCAATCATCTGCATTTGGTTAATAATCGTTCTATGTGAAATGACAACACCTTTGTATTCACCAGTTGATGTTTTAGAGTAATCGATGTAAGCTACGTCAGAAACTTTCAAAGGTGGATCACCATCCCGTTTTGATGGTTTATACACTCCCAGTTCAGAAGTTTTCCAAACCGACATCCCTTTCGGCCAAACAGGTGCTTTGTTTTGTTTTTGTTGCTTTTCAAAATACTTAAAAACGCTATCTGACATTAATGTCAAATGAGATTGAGTGTCTTTCATGATTTTAACCAATTCCGGAGTAGAGGTTGAGCTTCCTAATGGTACAGCAACCACTCCTGCTAAAAAGCAACCATAAAATGCAACCATAAAGTCAATTACTTCGACATTTTGATAAATTAAACAGACTCTATCACCAGGATACAAACCTGCTTTATTTTTTATTTGCTTAGCAATCTTTTCAGCTTTGTAGTAAAGCTTATCCCACGTTAAAATTTTTGATTCTCGTCCTTTCTCATCAATTATAAGAAGTGCAGGTTCCTTTTCTGAAAGTTTTGCTCTTTTACGTAAAATCATGGCCAGATTATCTACGTCATGATTAAGATCGACATGAGAAGTCACATCTCTAGGATCAAGGGGTTTCTGTAGCTCTTTTCTTATATTATAATCGTGATGATTATAAAGTTTATTATATTTCATAAGAAGATCATCATTGAAGTGGACAGGATTTGTAGCTGAACTTCCATCTATTGATTGAGATGTGGCATGTCCACGGTGGAAATCGTCACTCACAAAATCTGAATTAGAAAAATCTTGGTTGCTGTCACCAATAGAGCCAGAATTAATTGCAGTGGATGGAACATGGGATTCTGATGTAGAACCATCATGTTTATTTTGACCAAGCAACTCCATTCGTTTTTTGATGTAACCTTTCTCTGTCAAGTAGCCGTCATGATAATCCTTTGCCAATCGCGTCAGCATCAGATCGACATCAGCACTCACACCCTCAGGTACAGTAAAATCCATAATAGCTCACTTGTGAAACGAAAGGTGGTCAGTAAATCCAAACTGTTTTATGCTGTCTCTGATAGCTAAGGAAATTCTTTTGTGTGTGTACACAGCCAACGGTTTCGGATCCGGCGAGACGACCCCGCGAAAGAAGCTCGCCACGGTCACGTGCACGCCGCATTATATGACGCAAGACGAAGCTGCTTCCAGCAATCAGTGGAACGTTGGGGTGCCTCATTTACACGTAATACTTGGTCAAACTAAACAACGGATGGCATATAACTTGTAAGCTAATCTTAGTTGATGGGTATGTTTGTTGCTCATTTATCGTATAATAAGAGAAAACATTGCAGAACGTCATAGTCTTCATTTTTTCTTCCATGTCAGCCTTCCTTGATGCATTCAAAGTGTAAATAGATAAAAGAGTTAAATCCAAATTCAACTTAAGCTAGTTTGATATATGCATACATGACTTACCTTCATTTAATCTGTTAAACCCGTGCACCGTGAAATGAGACGGAGTATAGTTCTTATTACCTAGTGGGTACTCAGTTTCTCTGGTTCAAGGTACATCACTTGTTTTTATCCCAATATTTCATACAAACAAGATGCACTGTTTAGCAGATGTTGCTTTTACTCCAGTATGTTGAAAATAAGACCCTAAACGCTCATATAAATAGACACTAATACAATTAAATTAACATTAAAGGTTGGACCAGCGCCTATCTCTATTGAAGAAGCAATAGCATTGTGTGTTCCTATTTTGAAAGAAAGTGGTGTTACTTACGTAGTTCACAGAGGTGGTTTTACTATCGATGCTGAGTGGGGAATCGCAATGACACTTATTGGTAAATTGCATGAGTGTATACATGAAGGGGGATACACTAGAGTGCATAGTGATCTTAGAATTGGTACTAGGACTGATAAGGAACAGACTATGCAAGACAAGATTGATGTTGTTCATAAAAAACTTGGTCTTCAGTTCAATTAATTAGATACTATTACAAAATGAAATAGAGTTGATGATTAAGTGAGTTTGATATAAGCATGTAATTTAAAGGTTTTATTTGTATGCCACATGTGGTATCAACTTGACTATTCAGCTGAATGTAATGTTTTTAGATAGAGTACAAGAGTAGCAAGTGTATTCTAAATGTCAGAGTATGGATGGCTTGAGTGCAACCTACACGTGACACTAAAAAACGTCTTCAATGAATCACGTGATCAATGTGCTCTTTATAGATCGGTACTGGATCCAATCGTAAATTACTATACATCACATCTTCTTTCTTGCAAATACAATCCAAATGACGGTTAAGTTGAATTGTATTGCTGATTTGTGTTTGATTCCTATCGGAACTCCAACTCCTTCTGTCTCTGACTATATTGTTGAGGTTGAGAAAAAGATCAAAGATTCGGGATTGAAGAGTGAACTGCACAGTGCTGGAACTGCAATTGAAGGACCATGGGATGAAGTGATGACTCTGATTGGAGAATTGCATGAGACAGTACATAAAATGGGTATTTTCCGTGTACAAAGTGATATACGTGTTGGAACTAGAATTGACAAAACTGAAACAATTGAAAGTAAGATTGAATCAGTGCAGGCGAAACTTGAAAAATAGCTCAACTTTGCTAACGAATAGTTTAAAACACTTTTATATATAAAGGATATATGATACAACAATGTGAAATCGTTTCATATGACCAATGAAACAATGAAAGTAGTCAATTGAGTTTAAATACCTGCAATGACTAATGATTTAATGACTGTATAATCATCGAGACCGTATTTGGAACCTTCTCTACCAAAACCAGACCATCCAATACCACCAAATGGCAGAGATGCTTCACCTAATGCACCAGTATTAGCACCGATCATACCACAATGAAGATTTTCACCGACTCTGAAAATTCTAGCGTAATCCTTAGAGAAGAAATAACCAGCCAATCCGTATTCTGTATTATTAGCCAAACGCATTACTTCCTCTTCAGAAGAAAATTTAATCAATGGTGCCAGTGGACCGAAAGTTTCTTCTTTATTAACAAGTGCATCTTGAGATACATCACCTAAAATGGTCAAATCGTGGAAATATGGACCTAAATCAGTTCTTCTCTTACCACCAAAAAGGACCTTTGCACCCTTTTCAAGAGCATCGGATATGTGATGTTCAACCTTTTGAACAGCTCTTTCATGAATTAAAGGACCATGAGTGGTTTTTGGATCTAAACCATAACCAAGATTGAGTTTACTCACTGCTTCCGTTAACTTCGAAGCAAATTCATCGTAAACTGCTTCATGAATGTACAGTCTGTTTGCACAAATACAAGTTTGGCCAGATTGTCTTAATTTACAACCAACAGCAGCAGCTACTGCAACATCAATATCTGCATCTTCGAAAACAATGAATGGAGAGTTACCACCTAATTCAAATGATAATTTCTTCAAAGTTGAAGCAGACTGTGACATGAGGAGTTTACCAACACCTGTGGAACCAGTAAATGAAATCTTCTTAATAAGTGGAGATTCGCAGAATAACTTACCAACTTCAATAGTTCTCTTTTGATCAACAGGGAAAATAGATAACGCACCTTTAGGGAAACCAGCTTCTTCAGCAAGTACAGCCAACGCTAATGCAGAAAGTGGTGTTTCAGTTGCTGGTTTAATGACAGTGGTACATCCTGCAGCAAATGCGGCACCTAATTTTCTTGTAATCATAGCAATTGGGAAGTTCCATGGAGTGAGGATACCGACAACACCGATTGGCTGTTTGGAAGTGATAATTCTCTTATCAATTGCAGCAGAAGGAATATTATCAGCATAGATTCTTGGTGCTTCTTCTGCAAACCATTCAAAGAAACTAGAAGCATAACCAACTTCACCCTTAGAGTCGGCTAAAGATTTACCATTTTCAACTGTACATATAATAGCTAAATCTTCAGCATTCTCAGTCATCAAATCGTAAAACTTTCTTAAAATTCTACCTCTTTGTCTACCGGTGTACTCTTTACTGAACTTTTTGAATGCAATATCAGCATCTTTGATACCTTGTTCAATCACAGAAATTGGCGTATTAGTAACTTCGATAACAGACTCTCCTGTACCTGGATCTTCAACGGAAAAAACTTCATCAGTGTTATGGTACCATTCGTTGTTGATAAAGGCACCCGTCTGTATCAACTTAGTGTTTTTAATGTTGAATTTCTTTGCAAACTTTAAGACTTGTTGCTGAGTAGACATTTTTCAGTTACTATACGATGTGGGGATATTAAGGAGCCTAGACAAACTAAGAAAAAGGAAAATACCTAATAGACAACTTGACTGGTATTTAAATAATCAATTTCAATACGTGATCTAAGCGGGTATAGCCAGGGAAGTGTTCAGCGGAATTGTGGCGGGTGTGGGGTTCCTGGCCCGTTTGGGCTTGTCTGGTCTGGTCTAAGCTTTCCTGCTACTCAAACGGGCAATACCCGCTAAGCGTTCAAATCCCGCCAACGGGAGCCGTTTGACGGACAAGTCGATCGTCTCTTTAGTTTTGGTGCTGTATTTTTTCCGTTCAAGACTTTTGCGTCGATCGACCCTGCGCGGCTATTGGTCAGAGAATTGCTCGATTTGGTAATTTTGCAAGTGGCATTGGGCGCGCTTAAATGGTGACTGTTTCCAGTGTCTCGATAGAGTCATTATTGGACACACAACATCTGCAATTCATTTTTTTTTTTGATAGATTGGCTTTTCTTTATAAGCCGTTGACTCCCCTCTTTTTCTGAAATTTTCACCATTTCTTTCTTTTGCTTTTCTCCTCTTGCGTTCTCTCAGTAGTATATCATAATATATCACGTACAAATATGTCTAAGGGAAAAGTTTGTTTAGCATACTCTGGTGGTTTAGACACCTCCGTTATTTTAGCTTGGTTATTGGAACAAGGTTATGAAGTTGTTGCATTCATGGCTAATGTTGGTCAAGAAGAAGATTTCGAAGCTGCTGAAAAGAAGGCATTGGCGATTGGTGCAACTAAGTTCGTCTGTGCCGATGTCAGAAAGGAATTTGTTGAAGATGTTTTATTCCCAGCTGTTCAAGTTAATGGTATTTACGAAAACGTGTATCTCTTAGGTACCTCTTTAGCTAGACCAGTTATCTCTAAGGCACAAATTGATGTTGCAGAGCAAGAAGGCTGTTTTGCTGTCTCTCACGGTTGTACCGGTAAGGGTAATGATCAAGTTAGATTTGAACTTTCATTCTACGCTTTGAAGCCAGATGTCAAGGTTATTGCACCATGGAGAGATCCAGCTTTTTTCAAGAGATTTGCTGGTAGAAAGGATTTATTGGATTATGCTGCTGAAAAGGGTATTCCAGTTTTCCAAACTAAGGCTAAACCATGGTCTACTGATGAAAATATGGCACATATTTCCTTTGAAGCTGGTATTTTAGAGGATCCAAATTGTACCCCACCAAAGGATATGTGGAAATTGACTGTTGATCCATTAGATGCTCCAGATACTCCAGAAGAGTTTGCTGTTGAATTCACAAAGGGTAAGCCATCTAAATTGATTACTAACGGTAAGGAAATTACCGAACCTTTAGAAATCTTCCTTGAAGCTAATGCTATTGCAAGAAGAAACGGTGTTGGTAGAATTGATATTGTTGAAAACAGATTTATTGGTATCAAGTCAAGAGGTTGTTATGAAACTCCAGGTTTAACCATTTTAAGATCTACTCACATTGATTTGGAAGGATTAACCCTTGACAGAGAAGTCAGAGCATTAAGAGATACCTTTGTTACACCAGCATACTCCAAGTTATTATACAACGGTATGTACTTTACACCAGAATTTGAATATGTGAAGTCAATGATTCAACCATCTCAAAACACTGTTAATGGTGTTGTTAGAGCACAATGTTACAAGGGCTCCCTTACAATCTTAGGTAGATACTCTAGTACTGAAAAGCTCTACGATGCAACTGAATCATCTATGGATGAATTGACCGGTTTCGAACCAGAAGATACCACTGGTTTCATTGCAGTTCAAGCCATCAGAATCAAGAAATATGGTGAACAAGCAAGAGAAAACGGTAAAGGTTTAACATTGTAAGTTCTTTCGCATAACGTCTAAACTGATTTAAAATTCGCATCATTCTCTAAACTTTGTATAACAGACTTTTATAAGTAATATTGGAAAATAGTAGTTTGTGCGTTGCTTGGGTAACAAATCTAGGGTTAAGTAATGTTTCTGCTTACGTAATACAACAAAATTTAATGTTCAATAATTTCAACTGGTCAAACATAATCTCCCAAAATATTCAACTTTATATAAATCTAATCTTATTTTATTTCATTGAAGAAGAAGTTGAATTGCTTACAATAATAATTATTGAAACAAGAATTGTGATACATATCAACGATATCCACTTTTCTGATAATAACTGATTGAAAAAGTGTAGCTAAGTCTCACGACTAATTTTTTGTCATAAGGTATTTTTCGGATTGATTGTATAATTACAACAGTTGAATTATAAATTGAATACATGCTACAGGTATACAGAATCTAAACTTGTTGTCCACCATATTTGTTTCTCCATTCCTCTATTTTCTTTTCATCAATTCTATTGAACAAATATTGTGGTTTGCCAATACAGTGACCTGGTTGAATCCAAAATTCGAATTTATCAGGGATTGCTAATTTTGGAGCATTTAAAATTTCACAAATTTTATCTCTTATTTCTGGCATATATGGACCGATAACTGAAGAGACAAGGTAGACTAAATTGATACCAATTGCAACAACTGCATCTGCCTTTTCAGGTTCGTTCTCATAAGTTGAATTGTCAAGTTTATTCTCTTGTAAGAAAACATTACCCCTTGAAGATAATTGCATTGCAGTTTCTAAACCTTTACGTAATTTAGAATTTTCTAAATCATCGATATAGGTTTGTAAAATGTTGTTGATATCAGATTCAGCTGAATCGACAAAATTTGGACAGTTTTTAACATCAAATTTTGGAATAACACCATTGTATTTAGCATTAACAAATTTAACAATTCTGTTAACGAAATTACCTAGATTTGCTAATAATTCAGAATTATTCTTGGTAACAAATTCTGTCCAAGAAAATTGAGAATCTTGAGATTCTGGTCTAATTGATGCTAAATAGTATCTCCAAACAGATGGTGAAATACCGGTATCCTTAGCATTATTACCAAAGACACCAATACCTCTAGATTTTGAAAATTTACCACCTTCATATTGTAAATATTCAGTTGTATTTAAATGAAATAATTTATTCCAAGGATCACGTGTACCAATCTCAGTTGCTGGGAAAACAACAGTATGGAATGGGACATTATCTTTACCCATAAATTGATACAGTTTAACATCTGTGTTTTCATTACCAGCTTCCTTCTTCCACCATAATTTCCAATCATCAGTGTAATTAGCAGTGATTGAAATATAACCAATTGTTGCATCAAACCAAACATACAAAACTTTATCTTTGAAACCTTCTAATGGAACTGGTGTACCCCAAATTAAATCTCTAGTAATACATCTTGGTTTTAAGCCTTCCTTTAACCATGAATTTGTAATTGTTTTGGAATTCTTTGACCATTGACCTTCAGTACTTGCCTTTTCTACCCATTGTTTCAATTCAGGTTCGAGTTTATCAAGTGATAAGAAGATATGCTTTGAATCTTTTGGAATTGGTGTAGCATTATCCAATTTACATCTTGGATTAATTAATTCAAATGGATCCAATAAACCACCACATTTATCACACTGATCACCTCTTGCATCTTCATAGTGACATTTCGGACATTCACCTTCAACAAATCTATCTGCTAAATAACTATGATGTTCAGGACAATATAATTGTTTCATAACCTGTTCTTCAAGGTAACCATTATTGTGCAGTTTCATGAAAATATCTTGAGCAATTTCAGTTTGTTTATCAGTAGTGGTTCTACCAAAATAGTCGAATCCAATATCAAACCAATCATAGACATCTTTATGAATCTTGTGATATTTGGTACATAATTCTAATGGAGTAACTTTCTCTTCCAAAGCTTTAGTTTCAGTTGCAGTACCATATTCATCAGTACCGCAAATAAATAAAGTATTATAATTTCTATCCTTACAATATCTAGCAAAGATATCAGCGCTCAAAACTGAACCAACAATATTACCTAAATGAGGGACGTTGTTAACATATGGTAAAGCAGAAGTAATCAAAATATTACGCTCACCTGGAATTGGTTTGACTTTACCTTCTTGAACTTTAACTTGATGGTTTGGTAAGACATTTTTCACATCTTTATTTTCTTCGGCAACTCTAGCAACTTTGGTATTAGATATTGCAAACCTAATAGCCTCTGATACAGTAGGTGAAGAAGCAAATTCTTTAAACCATGTAAACTTTGATAGCAATTTTTCATTCTTGTAAACTAATGGGTAAAGGGAACCGAAAATGATTATTTGTTCAATAGAAGAAACGACAAGAGTTGATGGTACCAACTGAGTCAACTCATCTTCGGAAACCTTTTGTGCCTTGACGATAGAGTATAAAGTTGCTTCAACTGGTAAGTAGACAAGATCAGATGAAAAAGATTGGGAATTTAAAGCTTTGAAATATTTGACGATAGTATTTGCATGAAACAAATGAAACGCTTTATGTTTAGTATCGATTAATACAGGATGTTTCTCATTATTCAAGGAAACAGATTCGTTGATTTCATCACCATTCTCCACAGATTCAAGTAATGATTTGTAAGCTTGTTCATTGAATTGAGATGCCGCCACAGCAATTTTCAAATTACTAGCAAGGGCAGCTTGAGTTTTGTCCTTAGAAAAGTATAACTTGTAAGACATTTTTATGAATGAGCTTTTGGGTTTATAAAGATGGATGAACAAGGGCTACAACTGTACCGGTTCGCAGTAATTAAGCTTCAATCTGACAGAATGACTACAATTTCTGTAGTAAATTCTTGCCTGTCTCCACAGTGAGCGAGGAATTCGTGGAAGAAACCAGTGCACCTCGAGTTATCGTATATCGTGTCGATCACGTGCACGGGGGTTGAGACACTTTGATCAGTGGGAGATCCCATGCATGCAAGTGTGACAGGTAACCACGTAGTCTGTTGAGTGATGGAGAGGTACATACAAGGGATTGTCACAATGCGGGTCAACCTCAGGGTGATTTGGGCTCCGGTGATTTGGGATCTGACAATTTTGATGTTGGCGTCATAACGGAGTTTGCAGACGAGAATCCTGGATTGAGTCTTTGCACCTGTATATACCATTCATTGTAAGCGTCAATTGCGGCTGTAGTATCCCTCTGAAGGTGTTCTTCAGCGGGCGATTCCAGACGATCTTTGTGTTTGAGAATGTCGTCTTTGTGGGCGTCGAAGTCTGCTTGAGGTGGGAGACGTGGAAGTGTGTACGGTAAAGACACCGGAATTGGCTGGTTATAGAGCATGCATTCTGTGTTGATTGTGACAGGCATTTGTTTGAGAAGAAGCAGAAGAAGAAGAAGAAGAAGAAGAAGAGAGAGAGGTAGCGTTGTTGTAGTACTCTCAAGAGAGGGTTGTCGAGCCTTATAATGCGCGATACACGCGTAGAGTCTGAGCCTTAGAGTAGACAA
Organism: Pichia pseudocactophila; assembly: GCA_039700735.1. Lineage (NCBI taxonomy): Eukaryota > Fungi > Ascomycota > Pichiomycetes > Pichiales > Pichiaceae > Pichia > Pichia pseudocactophila. The sequence goes on from JBBJZV010000103.1 coordinate 293,248, forward strand.
GAGTGATACAAGGTTATTACACAGATTAGATGGTGGATGACGGTGGATAGTCTAGTTGACCTTTTTGGTCTTGGATTGAGACTTGCTGGAACCGGTGCTGGAGGCAGTTGGCTTTGCAGGGGCAGAACCAGCATTGGATTGCTCAGCTTCTGCTTGCGCTAGCTTCAGCTTGAGTTCCTTCAACAAGAACTCCGATTTGACTCTGTCGTCTTCGTACTTAGCGTAGAACAATCCACCTTGAATAATGACAACACCGAGAATGAGGAAGACTACAATGACTTCACTTGCAGCGATGACACATAATCCAGTATACTCATCAACATCCCCCCATTGACCAGCTGCCGCGGAATAGACACCGTATCTGATGTTGGAAACGTAGCAGCAGACAGCAAGCACATAAACCAAGAATGAACCGTACTCAAAGTACTTGATGTCCTCTGTAGGTTTGAAGATCTTGAGAGTGAAACTCAAAAAGCCAATAGAGACGATTGTGTACATTGTGTATGGGATGAGTTTTGGGATTTCAAGCCAGTGCACATAGTTGTCCAATGCAAGTTTAGCGTACTTTGCCTTTTCTGATTCGGTGAGGCCAGATTCCCAAAGAAGAGGATGCGTGTAAGGCCAGTTGGCGAAAGTGATTCCAAGAATGACACAGCAGGACATGATGGACACAAGTGTTGCCACCGTGCATGCAGATTGGTAAAACGCCATTGCTTAGTTGGAAGGTGGGAGGTGGGGGAGAGGTAGAAGAGAGGAGGAGAGGGGAAGGCAAAGGAAGAGAAGAACGTCCATTCCATTCTCCACTCTGATAAAGCGTGTCTGTGAAGAGATCTCAGATAAGAAAAGACGAAAACCTGTTTGATCGATCAAAATTGCAATGCCGCGAAAGGGAAGAGAAGGGGACGGGGAGGTCGATCGACTCCTCGGCAGTACACTGTCGCCCACAGCGTTCTCTTTCAGCGTGTTTCCATAACACACACCTCTTCTGCCCGTTGTGCCCGTGTTTGGCGTTTGGCGTTTGGACACACAAAGAAGCAGCAGCTACAGCATGTCTGCACCCCAGAAGAACTCCGGTGTCTCTTCCAACCCCAGCACTGCGGCCTCGAGCACTCCACAGAACGTTTCCAGAGCACCATCCGCAGCTCAGCAGTCCAACACCGGTTCAGGGAATACACCGGGAAGTAACAATGAAATGCCCTTCAACTTGAACAGACTCGTTCTGGAGTATCTCACGAGGAAAGGATACCATCAGACAGAAGCTACTTTAAGAATCGAGTCCACAAAGATACCTGGACAGCAAACTTTTGATCTCAATAACTCTAATTCTAATTTCACTTCACCTTCTACAATCAATACTGATCGTTCTAACCTTCAATTCCAGCAGCAACAACTTTTGTCTAATCAGAATGCTTCTAGGGCAAGAAATTTCGACGAAGACCCAAAAATGTATGCTAGAGCTTACGTTTTGTATAGATCATGGTGTGAAAATTCATTAGAAATGTACAAGTTTGAACTTGAAAAATTACTATATCCATTTTTCGTATATTCATACCTTACTCTAATTCAAAGGAGGGAAACAGAAGAAGCTCATAGTTATTTGATGAAGTATAAATCCGATCACACACTGACTCATAGTCAAGAAATAAAATGTTTATTAGGTATAACTTTACCTGAACATTTGGAAGAGAACAAATATGCTAGTTTATTCTTGAAAAATAAATATAAAGTGAATTTATCGAACACTTCACTCAACCTTATATTAGGTTTCCTTAATGAGAATCAAGCAATTGGTGGTGCAATACTTGTTAGTTTCCTCAATAACAATTTTGAAATTACAACCCATTTAGAGGTCCAGAAATCCGCAAATGAAAATCTAGAAAATCTAGAAGGTATACCTGAAATTTATCAACTAGTAAACCTAGGAGCAGAAAATGATGACCCTAATTTTAAATCTACAAAAGCTGCTTTGATTCAAGACAATGAGAAACCAGTAAAATTAGGTCCTTATCCACCAGATGAAGAATTTACAAAAGAATTGGAAGCAGAATTGAAACATAGAGATGAAAAGGCAAAAGCTGCAGAGACAGAAGTTGATGACCCATTAAATCAGGGGCCTAAAAAGACACTTACTGAAGAATACAATGAAAATTTCAAAATTGATCCAAAGAATGAAGATTCTCCAGCAAAGGGGACTTTACCACTACCACAGAAAACAGTTTACGATCTTAGAAGAGCAATTCAAGAGATTTCAGATTCAAGGTCAAGAATCAAATTAACAACAAGTTCTCACTCTCACTTGAATGCTAATGGACATAAAGTTTTCATTTCACAACCTGCATTACCTTCTGTTTGTATGTACACATTTCATAATACTAACAATGATTTAACATCACTTGAATTCCACCCAGATTCAACAATAGTGGCAGGTGGATTCCAAGATTCTTTTATTAAATTATGGAGTATTGATGGCTCTCCACTTAAATCCATCATTAAGAGCGATCCATACAATTCTAAAGTTGATTCTGATTTACCTACAAATACAAGCAGGAAACTTGTTGGTCATTCTGGTCCCGTTTATGGACTCTCTTTCTCTCCTGATGGTAAATATCTTCTTTCATCAAGTGCTGATTCAACTGTGAGACTATGGTCAACAGATACATATACTGCTCTTGTTTCTTACAAAGGTCATGGAGGTGCAGGTGGCAGTGGTGGATCTGCTTCCCCCGTATGGGATGTTAAGTTTTCACCACTTGGACATTATTTTGCAACAGCTTCTCATGACCAAACTGCCAGATTATGGTCATGTGACCACATATACCCTCTCCGTATCTTTGCTGGTCATTTGAATGATGTTGATATTGTCAGGTTTCATCCTAATGGTACTTACTTGTTTACTGGATCGAGTGACAAAACAGTGAGAATGTGGGATATTGCTAGAGCAGAAAGTGTTAGACTTTTTGTTGGTCACACTTCACCAATCAGTGATATTGCTGTTTCACCTGACGGTAGATGGCTTGCTACTACATCTGTTAACGAAGAAGACTACATGAACAATGCGTTTGGTTTAAACGATTGGGCAAATTCAATTAGTGGTGGATTTCAACCATCTGGTGCTAAGAGCGATACAAAGGGGAAGAAAGAAAATGTGAAAGATGAGAGCGTTTCTGCAACTGAAGCTGCTCAACGTAAGGCAACTAAGTTGCCATTCATGGGTAGCGTTATACACGTATGGGACATTGCATCTGGCCGTAAACTCAAAACAATGCGCGGTCATGGGCAAGGTGGTGTTCATTCGTTAACATGGAGCAAGGGTGGTGAAGTTCTTGTGAGTGGTGGTGCTGACGGTAGTGTCCGTGTATGGGATGTGAAGAAGAATACAGGGGACGAGATTTCAGGGACACAACCTGAAAGGTTTGTTGTTCCTGAAACGACGGGCGTGGAAAGTACACCATCTGGAGTTGCTTCAGCATCGTCATCGTCAATGACATCCAGATCGACAAATAATGCAGGGAGGAACGGGATCGTTAAGGAATATGCATCGAGAGACCACATGGGTGTTTATTTCACTAAGAAAACACCTGTATACAAAGTCGAGTTTACGAGACGTAACTTATGTCTCGCTGCTGGTCCTTTCATGGGTTAGTTTTTGTAATGATTAGTGTAATATATAAAAAGTATGCGTTAAAGTGACTTGACAATCGGTTGTGCAGGGTCCCAGGGTCCCTGCAACTCATTCTTATACTTTTGCAAGGCGAGGAAATACCACGGCCCAACAACGATAATCATGAAATGGAGTGCTATCCAAAGTGTAAGCCACCCGATACCGAATATATGCCATACAAGGGAATCCACAATTATTACAATAGTTACTAACTGAAACTGATGGAATCCATGTAATTCAGCACGTCTAGTAAAATTATTGAAGATGGGGAAAAGACCTGAAGTTTGAATGCAGAATAGTATGAATGAGAAAGCGGATGCGTTCGTTGGTAATCGTGAAGCTAACACTATTGCATTGGAAACAGCAATATTTTTAGAGAAATTTGAGTTTTGTAGATGTTCAATTTGAAAGAAGTTACTTCTTGTACCAGCTTCCGTTTCAGTTGTTTTCGGTGGTGGGTCCAAAACAGTACCGTAGGAAGTGCTACGCGTTGGTGTTGGGGAAGATGATCGTGTAGTTATTGGTGTGACAATAGGTGATTTACCCATGTGGCTGTTGTGGAATAGTTTACTCCAGTGGAGTTTCTTCTCACGTGGTGTGAGTTTCTTGAAGTCGATCTGGTAGTCATTGAACATCACGTTGAGGAAGCACAACCAAGCGGAAAGTGCCCAGATAGAGTCCGAAGAGGTGGAATTGGTTAATGACTTGAGAACGGGCGAGAGTGTTAGCATGTAAAGTAGTATAAGAAGTGAAGATTTGCACGTTTCGAAAATACTCGGTGCTGGTGGTTCTGTAAGGTATTCTTCAAGGTTTATAAGGTCCAACTGCATTGTAGTACCCGATGGTGGTGATGTGCAATAAATTTGATTGATTTTAAACTGTTGTAAATCGATAATTTCTCTGTTACGTCTAATCTTGAGGGTGACAACGTAAATGATAAACCCTATTACTGTTAGTATAGTGCTCCAAATTGTGGGTTTGATAGGATTCCATTTGAGAATGTAGATTCCGTAGAATACGACTATTGTAAACATGATGATCGACAGATGTAATACAATAATGGAGAAGTCATTCATAAGTTTGGTGTATGAGTATTTTACAACTGTCGAGTTGCGTTTTAGTTGTGACAGGAAACTGGCATCTGTGTAATTGTCATCGTAGGGCTGATTAACCCAAAGCAACTTTTTCCAACCAACCATGCTGGTCGATCGGATTCGATTATGTGAGTTGTGCTCATTGCCATGTTTGTTATGTTCATTGTTCTCGTTGACCATGCTTGTTGTTCGGGTCAGAGTAACGCAGTGTTTAGAGATCGAAGGAGGCTCCGCGGAATAATTGATATTTCCATGTTACCAGATTACATTACATAAAATACTCGAATATTAAAGTTTAAGCCCAGTCTTTGAACTGGTTGATCAAACCGTTAGTGGAAGCATCATGGGTTTGTACTTTATTAGGATTTTCCAATTCATTGAGGATGACTTTTGCTAGAACTTTACCTAATTCAACCCCCCATTGATCGAATGAATTGATCCCCCAAATTGCACCTTCAACAAACGTAACATGTTCGTAATAGGCAATGAGTGCACCGAGAGCAGCAGGCGTTATCTTTTGAGCAAGGATAGAAGTAGTTGGTCTGTTACCTGAGAACTGTTTGTGAGGAACAAGGGAAGCTGGTGTACCTTCACTTTCCACTTGATCCTTGCTCTTACCTAACATGAGTGATTCAGCTTGTGCAAAGAAGTTAGATGCAAGCATATTTTGGTGCTTGTTATTTTCTATTGGATTGTAAGATTGTGCAGCAATGATGAAATCTGCTGGGATAAGTTTTGTACCTTGATGAACTAATTGGAAGAAAGAATGTTGTGCATTAGTTGTTGGTTCACCGAATAAGACAACACCTGTTTCATAATTAACAAAATGTGAGTCCTTTGTAACAGATTTACCATTAGATTCCATCGATAATTGTTGTAAATAAGCAGGGAATCTGTGCATATATTGATCGAATGGGGCCACCAATTTTGTTTGAGCTTTATGGAAGTTATTGTACCAAACGGTTAATAAACCACCAATGAAAGGGATATTTTCCTCGATGGGGGTGTTAAGGAAATGTTGATCCACTGCTTCAGCACCTCTGAGGAAAGCATCGAAATTTTCAAAACCAATGTAAATACAAACGGAGAGACCAATTGCTGACCATACGGAGTATCTACCACCGACCCAATTTTCGAAACCAAACATATTCTTTGTATCGATACCGAATTTTTCAACTTCTGGTTCGTTAGTAGATAAAGCAGCAAAATGTTTTGCAATATGTGAATGATCTTTAGCATGTTCTAAGAACCAATTTTTAGCAGTATTTGCATTTGCGCAAGTTTCAGCAGTTGTGAAAGTTTTTGAGGCAATTAAGAAAAGTGTAGTTTCTGGGTTACAAAGTTTTAAAGTTTCTGCAATATGGGTACCATCAACGTTAGAAACAAAATGGACTTTAATTGATTCATGACCGTATGGTTTTAAAGCTTCTGTAACCATAACTGGACCAAGATCGGAACCACCGATACCGATATTAACAACATTTTCAATTTTTTTACCAGTGTAACCTTTCCAATTACCTGATCTGACATTGTCAGAAAATTCCTTCATATGTTGTAAAACTGCATCAACTTCTTTAGAGACGTCCTTACCATCAACTAACATTGGTTTAAGAGCTCTATTTCTAAGTGCAACATGGAAAACAGCTCTATCTTCGGTATTGTTAATATGTTTACCAGAAAACATATCATTTCTCAAAGATTCAACATTAGCTTCCTTAGCGAGAGCAATTAGTGAAGATAATATTTCTTCATCGATCAGATTCTTTGAGTAGTCAAACAAGATCTTTGAACCATCGTAGTTAGTGAAAGTGTGTGAGAATTTAGTGAATCTTTCAGGGTCAGATTGGAATGCTTCCCTTGTGGAAAAAGATTTACCCTTTGCAGAATAAAGGGATTGCAATTGTTGCCATGCAGAGTAGTTTGTTGGTGAAGTCATTGGTAGCTTTTGAGTTGCGTAGAAGAAGGAGTGGTTTGCTTGTTGGTGTGCTCGTTACGGTGAGTGGTGCTGGTGCTATATATAAAGGAAACTCGGGGGGCCTCGCATCGCGGGAGGGAAAAAGCTTTGATTTCGGAAGAGAATCGTCCACCTGGAGAGGAGAGTTTTAAGGGTACGTTTGCAGGGAGCTATTATACAGGGGTGGGTTTTGTTAGAATGTGGTAGGGGGGTGCATGAATTGTACTAGTTTTGTTGTAATTACTGGGGGGCTCTTTTAAGTTTAAGAGAGTCTCTTTTGCGTGAAGCGGTAGCGTTGAACAAGTCCGGGCTTTGATCGAGCGGCTGTGTCAGCTGATTGCTGTTTTGTGGGAACACGGGAGAGGGGAACGCCTGTTCGAAAGGTGATTGCGTGTCGATAGAGTTTAGCAGAGGGTTGAGGTAAGGTGGAGCAGTTGATGGTGGTGGGAGGTTGAAGTATGTAGGTCCAGCGTTTGTCAAAGAAGCCGAACGGGCTGCACGAGGGTAGTTATTACGTTGATGTAGGTTTGTTAATGAACCGTTTGGAGTATTTGGAGTATTAGGTGTACCTGGAGTTAGTGGAGATTGTCCGATATTGAAGGAAGGTCTCACTGGTGGTTTAAAAGTATTGGATGTAGCTGACGGGAGTGGTGGTAGATGTAAATTGAGTGAAGGTCTTTCTCTTTTCGCTGTAAGTGTTAAAGGTGCTTGATCATCGATACGATCGAGTGAATCGGTGGAATTAAGATTGGATCTGTTGAAGCGAGTGGAGTTGAGATTAGGGTTGATATTTAACCAAGAATTTTTAGATTGTAGTGATTGTTGAGATACTGAGGGGAGAGGTTGTTGTTGGAAATAGTCGAAATTAGGAATTACTTTATCGTTAAAGGACATTGCAGAAACGACCGAGTTTGAACGTGAAATGGGTAGCAGATCGTTATAATTTGAATTTTCAGGTATATCATTATAGGAAGAGTTTAAGTTAGTATTGCACATTTGGATTAGTCTAAGTCTAATAATTGCAAGAAGGTTATGTCTATTTTGAGGGTTTAGAAGTTCAGCGTTTGATTCTTGTGAGGACATGTCGATTTGCATGTTCGTTGGTAAGATACAATTTTCCAAGAACAATTTCGAGATACGTGAGAGTATACCTGAAGGTGGGAAACGGATATCGAAAGGAGTGATATTTGGTTGCTGGGAATAAGAGACGTAATAGCTGAAGAGTTGTTCATCGAAAGTTGGAGAGAAAGTGTACGCGTCTAGTTGAGGTCTTTGAGCTTCTGAGAAGACGGAAGAAGCAAGTGATATATCTGAGTTGTTTCTTTGTCTAGTGAAAGTATTTGGAGGGTACTCTTCAGTCATATAGACTGTATCGACACTAATTAGAGAATCTGTTCTATTCCTATTGGCAGCAAGAGAGACGGGAGCGGGATTAGAAGCGGGGAAATCGGAAAGGTGTTGCGAGGGGAAAGATGGGTCCAAGGGGTTGTGAGTGTTCACCGGTGTTGCAGGCGGAAGGTCGTTCATTTGCAAGTGAGGGAGGACTTGTGGGTGGAGTTGTGCAGTTGTTGTCGGACGTGTAGGTGGTGGTGGGTGGGTAATATATAATAATATATTAGGAAGTTGGACAGCATCGGAAGTACGAGTTTGTCGATAATTAATTAGCGGTGGCGCGCATTGAGGGCGAGGAGAGGAAAAAAGAGAGGAGAGGAAAAGGAGAGGAGAGGAGAGGAAAGAGAGGTTTGGCTGGAGGTTTGGCTGGAGGTTTGGATAGAGGTAAGGACACCAACGCACACTCTGGCATTTGGGATGATTGTTACTAGCAAGTACATTGAATTGAAGGCGCCATTCAAGAGCACACAGCAAACACATGTGGTGAAAGTTCGTAATGATTTGGAAGGATCTGTTGCGTTCAAGGTGAAAACAACGGCACCAAAGCTATACTGTGTTAGACCTAACAGTGGTATTTTGAAGAAAGGCGAAGAGGGGGAGATTACGATTATCTTTCAAGGGTTAAGTGAAGAGCCAAGTATTGGTAGTAAATGCAAGGATAAATTTTTGATTGTTTCAGTACCAGTTAGTGAAGAATTTAAAGATGGTAAGTTAGTTTCAGGGGAATGGGATAAACTCGTTGCAGCTGCAGGTGGTAATTCCAAAGATGTCAAATTGAAAGTTGTCTATAATTTTGATTCACCAATGAATACTATTGCTGAGGAGGAACATCCAGCGGAGGCAAGTGCGGCAACCGGTGCGGCAACAGGTGCCGTAGCACCAGCAGCGGTAGCACCAGCAGCAGTGGCACCAGTAGCAGTAGCACCAGCAGCAGTAGTGGCTGAAAACGAGTTGAAGAATAGAGCTGCAGAAAAGAGTAGAAACGAAGAAAATGTGAAAGCTACAGCTACAGCTACAGCGGCAACTACAGGTGCAACCACCGGTGCAACCGTTAAGAGTGGTGGAGTGAATGTATACACACTTGCAGCACTTGCATTGTTAATTGCGTTTATCATCAGCAGATTGATGTAAGCTAGAGTACCGAGTATAGATAGAGTATATTGTGTGTGTATATTATATACGCGAAGAGTTCAGAACTAGAGAGGAAAGTTGGCCTCACACCGCCCGCCGTCGATCTGAATCCTTCTGCTGGGAGGGAGGAGTACCGGATGAGTGACTCTGAGATCGAGGTTGTTGAAATGTGGGGAGGAGGGGGCAGCGAGCGAGCGGGCGGCGAGGCAGACGATGCGGTTGTCCCAGTCGATGTTGATGTTGATGTTGATGTTGATGTTGATGTTGATGTGGAGGTGGTTGATCGTGGTGGTGGTGATGGTGGTGGTGGTGAAGGCACGGTAGATTCCCAGTGCGCACGTGACCACAGCAGGGATGGAGGCTCAGCAGAAGCCACTCCCGCCGATCGACGGAGAAAGCGCGCACGTGACCAGGACAGCGACACACGTGACCAGGACAGCGGCACACGTGACCCGCCCTCCCCACGTGACCCGCCCTCCCCACGTGACCTGCCCGCCGCGGTCACGTGCGCGATTTGCGCGGACGGCGTCGCGCCCGCGGTGGCGTTCCCCTGCGGGCACGTGTTCTGCCGGGACTGCGCGTACGCGTCCGTGGCGCACTCGCACGTGACCACCGAGGGCAGGTCACGTGGAGAGGGCCAGTGCCCGCTCTGTCGCACACCCGTGCACCTCTCGCGGCTCGTTTGGCTTCGCGTTCGATTCCGCCGTCGCCGTCCTCGTAGTCGTACTCGTCCTCGTCCCGAGAGTCGCTGAGTACATTTCGCGAATTTCCTCTGAACACGAAAAAACGTATAATATCGATTTCTACTCCCCCCCCCCCCTTCTAGCTGATCAAAACAACTTTTAGAATGCTCAGCTACTACAACTAATCAGCTATTGCTCAGCTATTGCTCAGCTACTAGGTACGCTACATCCACTCATGGACAACACTCCAACCCCTTCACAAGATGTTGTCACTGACAACTCTGTCGATGTTGTCAACTCTATTGCCACACCACAACCTCATTTGGAACATAAACTCCCCCTCATTGACCCGCCTCGTAATCCTTCTCAAGTAGAATCTCTATTAACACGCTTTGCTGATTTACATCAAATTTTACATTCTTCAAATGATAATAGCAATGAAAATCAAAATAACAATGCAAATAACAATGAAAATAATATACCTTATAAATTAGAACAAATTGCTATACTTAAAACTCTTAAATCAATTAATGATGATGTCGAAAATTCTCTAGTAAATAATAATAATTTAACAAATTCTTGGTCAAAAAATTCAGAATCAATAGATTTAAATTTATTAAAAAATCAATTATTAGGTTTACAATTATTATCAAAAGATTTAGATTTACCAACTGAATTATCTTTAGAATTTTTAAAATCTTCAAATCTTCCAATTTCAAATGAAATTAATAATCAATTAAATTCAACCTCAAATTCAAATTCAAATTCAACCTTAAATTCAACCTCAAACTCTTCAATAGATTTCCCTTTAAATGATTTCAATGAAAAGGCTAAATTATTAGGTATTATACCAACTAGACCTCAAATTTCTAAAAAATTTAATTCTGTTGGTTTACCTGAAATGGAAGATTCAATTAAATTAAAAATTGATACAAGAATTAAAGAATTAGAAAATTTACCAACAAATTTAGGCTCTTATGATACTTCTCAATTAAATCTTGATTTAATTTATTCAAATGATGATATTTTAGAAAATATCGATAGTTTGAAAATTGATGCTTTAATTGAATTGAAATCTCTTAAATTATTACCTTTACAGAAGAAAATTAGAAATCATTTATTAATCAAAGCTGCAACTAATACAATTTATCATGATGAAAATTTAAATAACTATTCAGTTTTCAAAACTTGGAAAAGAACTTATTGTGTTCATCCAAAGCAAAAAATTTTACAAACTTCAAAATTAGCTGAAAAACTTCAATTTAAACAATTACAAGAAAAGAAAAGGCAAATTCATCAAGTTTATTTAAAACGTATTAATCAAATGTTAGAATTTTCTTCAAATTATCAAAATAAAATCTCTCAAAAAAAAATCAATAAAATTCATTTTGCTAAATTAATTCATCAATTTCATCAACAATCTGAAAGGGATGAATCCAAAAAATTAGAAAGAACTGCAAAACAAAGATTACAAGCTTTAAAGGCAAATGATGAAGAAGCTTATATTAAATTATTAGATCAAACAAAGGATAAAAGAATTACTCATTTATTGAATCAAACTAATTCTTTCCTTGATTCTTTAGCAAATGCCGTTAAAGTTCAACAAAATGAATCTAAAAATTCTTTAATTGATAAATCCAAAATTGATTTAAATGATAAAATTGTTGATAATAATAGTAATAATAATAATATCAATAATGGTGATAATAATATCATCAATAATGATAATGAAAATTTAAAACAAAAAGTTGATTATTATGATGTTGCTCATAAAATTAAAGAACCAGTTAATAATCAACCTTCAATTTTAGTTGGTGGTACTTTAAAAGAATATCAAATTAAAGGTTTAGAATGGATGGTTTCTCTTTATAATAATCATTTAAATGGTATTTTAGCTGATGAAATGGGTTTAGGTAAAACAATTCAATCAATTGCTTTAATTACTTATTTAATTGAAAAGAAAAAGGAAAATGGTAAATTTTTAATTATTGTACCACTTTCAACAATTACAAATTGGACTTTAGAATTTGATCAATGGGCTCCATCTTTGAAAACAATTATTTATAAAGGTAATCAAAATCAACGTAAAGATTTACATTATCAAGTTAGATCTGGTGATTTTGATGTTTTATTAACAACTTATGAATATGTTATAAAAGATAGACCTTTATTATGTAAATTTAGATGGGCTCATATGTTAATTGATGAAGGTCATAGATTGAAAAATACTGGTTCTAAATTATTTCAAACTTTAACAACTTATTATCATACAAAGAATAGATTAATTTTAACTGGTACACCTTTACAAAATAATTTACCTGAATTATGGGCTTTATTAAATTTTATTTTACCAAAAGTTTTCAATTCTGTTAAATCCTTTGATGAATGGTTTAATACTCCTTTCGCTAATACTGGTCAACAAGAAAAATTAGAATTAAGTGAAGAAGAAAGTTTATTAATTATTAGAAGATTACATAAAGTTTTAAGACCTTTCCTTTTACGTAGATTGAAAAAAGATGTTGCTAAAGATTTACCTGATAAAATTGAAAAAGTTATTAAATGTAAATTTTCAAGTTTACAAGAGAAACTTTATAAACAATTATTACATCATAATGCTTTATTTATTGGTACAGGTGCAGTTGGTGCAACAAAATCAGGTTTAAAAGGTTTAAATAATAAAATAATGCAATTAAGGAAAGTTTGTAATCATCCATTTGTTTTCGAAGAAGTTGAAACTTTAGTTAATCCTGATAAATCAACAACTGATTTAATTTGGAGATCATCTGGTAAATTTGAATTACTTGATAGAATTTTACCAAAATTAAAGAAAACTGGTCATAGAGTTTTAATTTTCTTTCAAATGACTCAAGTTATGGATATAATGGAAGATTTCCTTAGATTAAAAAATTTAAAATATATGAGATTAGATGGTTCAACAAAAGCTGAAGATAGACAATTAATGTTAAAAGATTTTAATGCTCCAGATTCTGAATATTTTTGCTTTTTACTTTCAACTAGAGCTGGTGGTTTAGGTTTAAATTTACAAACTGCTGATACTGTTATTATTTTCGATACTGATTGGAATCCTCATCAAGATTTACAAGCTCAAGATCGTGCTCATAGAATTGGTCAAAAAAATGAAGTTAAAATTTTAAGATTAATTACAAGTGAATCAGTTGAAGAAGTTATTTTAGAGAAAGCTCATCAAAAATTAGATATTGATGGTAAAGTTATTCAAGCTGGTAAATTCGATAATAAATCATCAGCTGAAGAACAAGAAGCTTATTTGAAAAGATTATTAGAAGAAGATAAAGATAAAGATAAAAATAATGAAAATGATAATTATGATGATTTTGAAATTAATGAAATTTTAGCTCGTAATGATGAAGAAATGGAAATTTTCGATAAACTGGATCGTGAAAGGGCCGAATCTGATAAATTACGTAATACTCCAAGATTAATGATTGATGATGAAGTTCCACAAGTTTTCAAAGAAGATATGAGTATTCATTTAATTGAAAAAGATGAAGGTTCAAGTAAAAGAATAAAGAAAAGAGTTGTTTATGATGATGGTTTAACTGAAGAACAATGGTTACAAGCAATGGATGATGATAATGATTCAGTTGAAGCTGCAATTGAAAGGAAACGTCGTAGAGTTGAAAAATTGAAAAAAACTAAAGCATTGAAAAATAATGATATAGATGAAGATGAAGAGATTGATGACGCTGATGCTGATGTTGACGGTGATGTTGACGCTGATGGTGATGCTGATGTTAATATTGATAGTGATAGTGATGAAGAAGTTTATGAAGAAGATTTACCATCTAGAAAGAGACAACGTCTTTCAAGAGGATCAACTCCATTAACTAATAATAATGTTAAAAATGAGAAAAAGAAAAATACTAAAGATCCATTACCACAATGGATAACCAGATGTAATTTATTACTTAATGAACTTGAAAATTTGAAAGATGAAAATGGTACAAATGTTGGTGGAATTTTCATTAAATTACCATCACGTAAATTTTATTCCGATTATTATAAAATTATCAAACATGCAGTTTCATTAAATCAAATTCGTAAACAATTAGAAACTAAAAAAATTCTAGATTTTGATACAGTTATTAATGAATTACGTCAAATGTTTATCAATGCAAGAACTTATAATGAAGAAGGATCATGGGTTATTAAATGTGCTGATTTACTTGAAGATTATATGAATAAAAAAATTAAAGAATTTGATGCTGAAGATGCAATGGAAAATATAACCAACACTTCAACTACTGTATAATATTGTTTACATTTTGTAATATACCGCATAAACTATAAATAAAGCAAAACTTGTTCCAACTATCCTTTCAAGGAAACTATGATAGAACAAACAAGTTATTAAGAATAATAAAACCCAAGCAATGTAAACGGAAATGACCAAAAAGTTAACACTTTTATGTAAGTATTTGTACGAATTTGAAAAATGAACAATGAAAGTTCTACAATATTCATTCATTGCAATAAGTTCATTAATTGCAGCTGTACCGAAAGTTGTCGCAATTAATGAGTGACCACTAGATTTAAATCCATTAACGTATGATCCACCAGCGGCAACGCATGCACGATAATACAATTGTCCAACTACATCACAATAACCACCTGTCCACTTGTTTACACGGTCAAACAACGACGGTCCAAAAGCCCACACTACGAGAGCAGTGATTGACGCGTAAATAATTGCAAGTTTAACAATCTCCTTAAACAAAATTGGCCACACCGGTGTTGACACTGACTGTGTTGTTGTTGGTAGTATCGGTGTGAACCTGTTCCACGCTGTGAGTTTGAACGTTGTCGTTACAGCGTACAACACGAGGAAGAGCTGGAAACTAGCTCCAGCGAACACCGTGTTGAGGAGACCGTTTGAGTTGACAATCGGTGACGCTGGCGGTAGTGGGGAAACGAGAGCGTCTTTAGCCACTCGAATCGGGGCAGTTGCCAGCAGCAAGAGTGGGAACACGAGGAGCACTCTCTGTTGTGTTGTGACCATTGGCCAGTGAAACATAATCGCCGGTCCTGAATAACGTTGGTTTCAATCACAAAGCGAGTTTTTCTTGTCGGCAACGCTGTTTTGAATCTGCAAGAGTTAGCTGTTGACAGAGCAAGGCCGATGTATCCGGATATAAACCTGCCCACCAATACAGCTAAGCAAAATGATAATAATCGAGTGGCACATTTGATATTCACTGCTGATGAGTTACCCCGCTAAGTGATCCCAAGAGGTAGCAACAATAAAGACGGATGGCGAATGTTGGTGAATTGTCTATAAAGAAGTCGATTCCCACTTCACATGGCCAATCTATTCATCCAGCTGTTTCAAACTGATCTTTTCGATTACCTTGTAGTTCGTGGAGACATACACATACGATTAACCAGTTTATCTACAACTAGAATAAGGTTGGGAGGAGCTATCTCTTGCATCGGCGCAAGATTTGCACACGCTTAGGCTTCACTCTACGCATTTACCGCTTGCCACCCACCGATACATCATACCATCTATCAATACATACCGATATCACCATATTGATCAACCACCCTTAAGAGGAGAACGGTACAACCTAGTACAACCACCGAAAGAGTATATCTGAAACATGTTCAACTTTGTAAGTACCAGTTCTATATCTTTCCTTCACCTTCGGCGTTCTGACATATGCTTTCGAAGCAGCACCAATACCATGGCTTGAATAGCAGACTGATTATCAACCTGAAAATACTCCCAACAAACATTAATAGTGGCGTTGCCATATAGATGGCTTGTTGTTCAGCTTGGCCCAAGCTCGTACACACAAGTGGAGTGCACTTGCTCTTCCAGTGAACCAAATGACCATTAGCGTAGATCATAAAGTCCTGGTGATAATGTCCTGAGCATAATCTGAATCAGTGTAACATTCAATCGGTTCTGGCATCCGACGTCTGTCGTATACCAGTTTGTAGTGAGATGTAGAGTATGCATAGCACACACGTCTCTTGACCATAGACACAAGATCTGGGTGAGGATGATCACTGAACCTAGCTAAATAACTAACGACATAGGGATCTGGTCTCGTCATAAAGCAGAGTACAACAACGAGCCAATGTAGCTTCTATATTGAGTCTGAGCAGCCTGCAAAACCTTCATTGATGCATATAGTTGATTCGATTCATCAACGTCAGCAAAGTGCGTATTATAGACCCTGTTGACTTCACTACCAACTTCTTCGACAACATCTTTAATGTAAGATTCTTTAACTAATTAATGAGTTTTTTAATTATAGTATATTTAAATGTCAAGCGCAAACAAAGCTAACTGTCCAAAACTCGTATTATTAGATAAAGAGTTATCACAAAAGAAGTTAGACAACTCTATCAAGAGAACTGGGATGATATCAATTGGAAATGTCAATGTGGATGATGTGAAGGACCTACTCAAGCAAGCGACGTCGGTAGCTATGGGTCCAGTAGGGTTGAGCGAGGAGACGATAATAGCCTTATGACCATCCGTAGTAACTTTCAGGAAGGTAAAATACCCATACTAAATGGATGAATACTTCAGTGTGAAAGGTTGCTACAGCAGGGAGCATATTATCTGAACAGACAAACTTAAACAATTATAACCCTACTCGAGTTCGTCGTACACACGCATCGCAAACTTGTTCACCATGTTGAGACTGGGGACAGAGATGGAAGCAGAGACGAGTCTGCCCTGATATGTCTCTGTATCCGTGTCATTATCGTGCTCCTCGAAAAGGTACTCCTGCTCGTACCTGCCCACGTTGACGCCAGGCGGTAGCGTGCTTTGGAAGACCGACCATTTCCAGCGTCCGTTGCTCGTGCTTACTTTCCCAGCAGTTTCTCGTTTGTGTAGGATAACGTAATGTGGTGGGTTGAACCGTTTTGAAGTTGTGTTGAACGTGTCAAACCGCACACCGAGGTATGTACCGTGCGTGTCCGCTGAGACGGGGAACAGAGTGACCCCATTGAACCGGTGCACGTTCTCCTCGAGGACACGTTGTGCAATGTCAGCAGTTATTGAGTCTCTCTCGAGTGTGCTCTCCGTGTGCGTGTCCGCGTTGATGATGTCCACGAGCAAGTCATTGTCCACGTTCTCAAACTGTTCACGCACCATTCGTACTATGTCAAGGTCATTATCACCCTCCTCTAACAGTGCAATCTCCTCCTCAAGCAGCTTTATCTCTGCGCGTAGCTGTTCTTCCGTCATGTTTACAAAAGAAAGGTAAAAGATCAACATGTTTTTTTCTAGATGTAATTTTTCAAGCCACCACCATGAGCACCACCATGAGCACCACCATGAGCACCACCGTGAGCACCACCGTGAGCACCACCACTGTCACTATGATACCGGCTTCCAAACACTACGGGTACATGCTAGAGGCGCTAGCCCACGCTGAAGTGTCGTTGAAGAGCAATGAGGTTCCAGTGGCAGCTGTGCTTGTTGACAACACCACGGGTGAGATCCTGCATAGAGCGCATAACTGGACTAACCATTCACTCAACGGGACAGCACACGCTGAGTTCCTCATTTATCGACAATTACGAGACTCACACCGAGATAATCATCTACAGATTTGGGGAAATGCAACATTGTACGTTACTGTTGAACCATGTATTATGTGTGCATCGATGTTAGAACAAGTTGGAGTAAGTGCTGTTGTGTTTGGATGCCCCAACGAAAGATTTGGTGGTCATGGTAGCGTTTTCGATGTACGTGGCCGGTCTTTGCGAATAGTTATACCTGGTGTATGCCACCGTGAAGCTGTTTCTATGTTGCGTAAGTTTTATGTACGTGAAAACGATTTAAGTCCAAATAGTATAGAGAAAAAGAAGAGAGTTCTTAATTTAGAGGATTTCCCACGTATACGGTATAACAAGTACATAACTTGTGAGAATTTTGTTGATATTTGGGGTGATAAATTTAAATTTATTTTCGAAAATGATGAGTTTTTAGAATTTGACAAGTTTGGGGAGGTAATTAATGAGTTGAGTGATGTTGGTAATGTTAAAAAATGTAGAAAAAAAAAGTGTTAAGTAGTTAAACGACGAATTGTATCTTCAATTTCTTGTTGATTTTTATCAATTTGTTGATCTTTTATTAAATTTATTACATCAGATTCAGTATTTGAAATTGATTCATAATTATTAATTAAATTTGAATCAATTTGAAATTGATTCCATTGATTATAAGAATTTTCATAAAATTTAAGGTAAGATTGACTTAAAAGGTTAAGTGAATTTATAATTTCATCATTTTTAATATTTTGGAAAATTGACCATTCATTAAGTAAATCTGATTCGAATTTATCTAAAACTTGACGTGAAATTTGTTTCTCATTTTTTAATAAATTAATTCGATTTTGTAATTTTTCAATCCTTTCATTAATTAAAGAAGTATTATCATGTAATGAATTATTTTTACCAGTTAAAAATTCTAATTTTTTAGATAAAAATGAGATTGTACCTTCAGTTGTTGAAGTTAATTTACCACCATTTTGAAGATTTTCAGATTCTTGAATAGATTTTTCAAGATATTTATTTAACATTTCATAATCAAGAATTTTATTATCTTTTAATTTAATTAATGAATCAATTGATAAGATGTAATGTTCAAGATCTTTTAAATTATTAAGATAATTAAATTCAATAAATTTATTTAATTCCAAATATTCATTTGAATTTTCCTTTAAATTTCCACTAAATTTTTTGAAAACTGAAATTAAATTTCGTTCTGAGATTGATAAATCATTTTCAGAACGGAATTTACCATTCATATCATTATTTAATAAAATTGTTAATTTATTAAATTCATTACTAAAATTATTAAGTTCATTTGCAATATTTGATTGTTTTGATAAAATTTTAGTATAAATTTTATCAATTTTATGTAAATTTTCTTGAAGTTTACATTTATTATTAATAATTTCTTTAAATTCTAAATCATTTGGACTTGAAATATGAGGTTTTTTAAAAGAATTCATTAAAAATTCAGTAAATCCATCAATTTTTGAATTTGAAATATTTGAATTACCAATTATTAAATTTGAAATTTCTATTCGACAATTATTCCAAATATTAAGTTTTGAACTTAAAAATTGATTAAAAATTGGTGTATCTTTAAGTAATTTATGATTAAGTAAACGTTGAATGAATAAATCAAGTGAATTACATCTTTTAAGTACAAATTCATCAGTAAATCTACCACCTTTAATATATTCAAGACGTTGTTTATTAGGTAATGGAGGTATTAAAAGTGTTGGATAATTATGAGTTAAACCTTTATGAAGTATATCAAAATCTGAATAACGACGTTCAATTTCGTAATCTTTTTTATTGGTATCATTAAATTTTATTTGAATATGATAAATTGTGAAACTGTTTGATCCATCAGTTTGTAATTCTGGATTTGTGACATGAATTGTGACATTATGTAATTGACTGATATCTTTAGTTGGAGTAGGTTCTGAGACATCATTGTGCTCTGCATTTGTATCAACAGGCTCTGAATGAACAGGCTCTGAATGAACAAGCTCTGAATGAACAGGCTTTGAATTTGCATCATTGTTGAGCTCTGCGTTAACAGGCTCAGTTGATTTTGTAGTATCATAACTACCTAATAAATCTGTTGATTCAGAATTATTCTCCTGTTGAAGAGGAAGTTTACTCCATTGAACTGATGTAAATTGGTCTGACATTGTATAAGAAAGAGGTTACAATGAATTATGTACGAGTAGGGATGGCTAAAAGAGTATTATCAAAATAATATATTACTGGTGTATACGCTGATGGAGGGCTCAGCAGGTGTGGGAGGAGGAGGAGGGGGGATGAAGATTTTATTTATGAAGTTCTATATAAGTTTGAGGCGTGAGTTGGTAGGTAGGTAGGTACAGAGAGTATACTATGTTGTAATTACAGGACATGATTGTTTTGATTAAGCATCATTTTCAATAGAAACGAAAGATTCTATTTTGATTGGATCATTATTATCAAGACCACAACCTTGACGTTCAGTTATTGGTAAGATCCAATTTTGATAATTAACAATTGGACGAATTTTAATATTTTTAATTGGATTTGTTGGATCTTCAAGTATAGTAAAACCATATTGTAAATTATTTGTGAATTTTAAAGCATCTTTAACAACAGATAAATCACCAAAACTTAAAGCTCGAACTCTAAAGAATTGAGAAACGAATTCTAAATCTAACCAACCATTATTATTCATATGTTTACGTAAATAAAGATCTTTTAATAAATTTGAAATATCGAAATAATAATCTAATTGATAAGCAACTGATTTAATAGCTGCTATACGATTTTCAGGTGTGATCCAGTTAAGTTGTTGATGATTATGGTTGTTCTGATGATGATGATGGTAGTTATTATGATTGAATTGTTTCCTATTACGATAATTCTTATTACTGTTGTTGTTGTTGTTGCTGTTGGTATTATTGAATTTATGAGAACCGTTTTGGATATTTTTTGGAATTGATTGTCTTTGAGATGAAGGTTTTCTGATTATACTATTAGTGTTGTTGCTGTTGCTGTTGCTGTTGCTGTTGTTGTTGTTATTATTATTACTATTATTATTATTATTACTATTATTATTATTATTATTATTAGAATGCTGTATGTGAATATTATTTATTGAATCATCGTTCTTTTTGTTTGAATGGGATGAATGGGATGAAGAAGATGAAGATGATGAATGAGAAGAATGAGAAGGAGTAGATGAAGGAGATTTCTTTTTGTTATTTTGTAATTTCTTTGGTTTCCTCTTATTTAGATTTGAAGAAGAATTAGAGTTAGAGTTGGAGTTATTAGAGAAAGAGATATTTGCACCATTGAATGGGACCCATTTTGCAGTAGATGATGTAGGTGGAGATATGTTTGTAGATGTGGAGGTGGAGGTGGAAGTAGATGTAGATGCAGAAGAAGATGGAGATGAAGATGAATGTATTATTTGAGAAAGATCGAGAGATGGATGGTGGATGTTGGACACGTTACCCCAAGGATTAGTTGCCGGTAGTGGAGCTGGAGCTAGAGTTGAGTGAGCGGGTTGCTTAGACTCTGGTGTTGTAGTTGTGTTAGGGGTGGTTGTTGGAGTAGATGTGGATGTGGATGTGGATGTGGATGTGGTGGAAGCAGTTGCAGTAGGGGAATTAGCAGCAGCAGCGTAAGAAGGAGGGGATACAGTTGTTGTTGCAGACATTGTTGACAGAGTGGGGAGGGGAGGTTAAGAAGAAGAGAATAGGAGAGGAAGTAGAAGGAGAAGAAGAGAGAAAAGAGAAGGGAAGAAGAAGAGGTGTGTATAGTGGAGAGTGGAAAGTGAAAAATGGAGAGTGTCGAAGTGGAAGTGGAAGTGGGAGTGAAAAATGGAAAATGGAAAATTTTATACAGACTCAAAGTAATCTCGATCGGGGAGGGATACAACAAGGGCGCTGTCGTGGGGAGGATGGGGGGTGACACAGGGAAGAGACATTAGGACTAGAGACAAGCCCGGGTAATGCTGGACCCCCGTGCACCGCGACAAGGCCCCCTGTTGTGGGTTGAAAGGGGGTGCACGGGTGTGGGTGCACGGGTGTGGTCTACGAGTCTGACAACTGTTGATTGTTGTTGATTGTTGACTGTTGTCCACTGTTTACGCTTTGCTGTTGACTGTTGACGTGGCGGGACCGCGTCGCGCGTCGGGCGTGGAGGGGAGGAGGACACACACTGGGGGCCACTGGGGCTTATCGTCCCCCCCTCCTCCCTCCATATTCTGTTCTCGCCCGGCCATTGTCTTGTTCTGTCCGCCAACAACGCTACTGCTCTCCACTAAATGCCTAACCTTATACCACCTACACACACCTACTACTACTAATACTACTACTACTAATACTACCACTCTCTTCTTCTATACTCTTCTTCTATACTCTCCTACATCGCTTCTTGCTTATACCCTACACTGCACACACTGCACACACAACACACACACAACACACAACACAACACTCGCACTATCTATTTCCCACTCACCACTCTCCATTTTCTGATTTTCCCATTTTCCAATTTTCCTAGAATTTAGCTATTTTTGGCCTCCTTTAGCTTTTTTTTTTTTTTCCTCCCAATTTCCACTTTTCGAGGCTTATCGGATCTATCAATACAACAAGATAAATCAATTTTACTTTTAAATTCAATAATTATAGTATCTATCTATCTATCAACCAACCAACCAACCAACCAACCACTCATTTTCAACACTTTCTTTAATCAATAAACTATGGTTAAATTAAATTCAGAAATAAAATTCGTTCTATATGCTCATATCTTTATTGCTTTATTCTTAATTTATCAATTATTTGATTTAATAACTTTATTATATGATGATTCTTTCAATTTTGCCCTAACTGATATTCAATTAAATAACCAATCTTATATATCTTCAAATGATCAATTAATACCAAAAATAATTCATCAAACTTATAAATCTTCAAATATACCAAATCATTGGAAAAATGGTCAACAAAAATGTCAATCTTTAAATAATGATTATCAATATATACTTTGGACTGATGAAATGGCTAGAGATTTTATTATTCAAAATTATCCTTGGTTTACTAAAACTTTCGATTCTTATAAATTTAATATCGAAAGAGCTGATGTTATAAGATATTTCGTTTTATATCATTATGGTGGTATTTATATCGATTTAGATGATACTTGTTTGAGAAATTTAGATCCTTTATTAAATTATCCTGCTTTTGTTCGTAAAACAATCCCAACTGGTATATCAAATGATGTTTTAGGTTCAATTCCAAATCATCCATTTTTCAATAAAGTTATTAAAAATTTAAAACATTATAATAGAAATTGGTTAGTACCTTATATTACTGTTATGTTCTCAACTGGTCCTTTATTCTTATCTGTTATTTGGAAACAATATATTAGATGGGGGGTAGATCCAAATTTCGATATTAAAATTTTAATGCCAAATGATTATAAATCAAATCAAAATTCTTTCTTTGAAATTGAGAAAGGTTCTTCTTGGCATAATGATGATGCTCAAATCTTATTATTAATGAGAGATCATATCATCTTAACTGTTATCTTTTTTACATTTGTCGGCTTTACAATCGTTTTCACTGAATATTTATTGGTTTGCCTTATAAATAAAAAATTCGGTTCAAAATTATCTTATTTTTACAATTCATTGTTTTCAAATAATAAAAATAATAATTCTTTAAAATATTCAAATAAAATCATACGTAAATCAAGGAAAGATTCAAATTTACCACTGGCTTTATCTGTCGATTTGGAGAAAAATGTTAAAGTTTTAGATAATATCGTTGAATTATAATCTCTTATCCTTACTACACACCCCCTCCATCCCCCTTTGTGTTATCTTTATATTGTTTAAAAACTGTTTACTTAAATTTACCTATTAACCTTATGGAGCTAAATTAGCTCGACACACTTGTCCTAGTGGACCGTTAGTATTAGCTTTGTTTGCGCTTGACATTTAAATATACTATAATTAAAATACTATTATCTTGTAGAAGTATTCCTTAACTATAATACACACGTTGATTAATAGAATCAACTGCATGCATATCTCGTTAATTATTTAGCTAGGTTCACACATCCAGATCTTACGTAGCGCTAGCTTAAGCTAATCAACTACCGCGATTCCAGCGCTTACCGATATTAATCTCAATTTATACAACTCCTTATACCCTTTATCTAAGCCACTTTATCTATCATCCTAATTGAACAACAAATGACTAAATCTATTCAATTGACTGATGCTGA
Source organism: Pichia pseudocactophila (assembly GCA_039700735.1). Lineage (NCBI taxonomy): Eukaryota > Fungi > Ascomycota > Pichiomycetes > Pichiales > Pichiaceae > Pichia > Pichia pseudocactophila. The sequence continues at coordinate 316,993 of JBBJZV010000103.1, forward strand.
ACAACAAAAATTACTTGAAAATTCAATAATGATTATTAAATCTGAAATTAATCAAATGAGGAAATGTTTAGAATCAAAACATAAATTTATGGATTCACTTAAACATGCTTCAAATTTCCTTAATGAATTAAGAACTAGTAATTTAAATCCAAAACAATATTATGAACTTTATATTTTAGTTTATGATGGTTTATCTTATCTTTCTAATTATTTAAAAGATAATACATTATCAAATAAAAATTCAAATTATTTAATTGATTTATATGAATTAGTTCAATATGCTGGTAATATAATTCCAAGACTTTATTTGATGATTACAATTGGTACTGTTTATATGGGTTCAAATGATGCACCAATTAATGAAATTTTAAATGATATGTTAGAAATGTGTAAAGGTGTTCAAAATCCAATTAGAGGTTTATTCTTACGTTATTATTTAATTCAAAATTCAAAACAATATTTAATCTCTCAAGGTAATAATTCAAAAAATATTTCAAATTTAAATAAAATTATACGTTTTATTATTTCAAATTTTATTGAAATGAATAAATTATGGGTTAGATTACAATTTCAAGGTCACTCAACTGAAAAATTGAAAAGAATTGAAGAAAGGAATGAATTAAAAATTTTAGTTGGTTCAAATCTTGTTTTATTATCACAATTAGATTCAATTGATTCAAATTATTATAATTCAAAAATTTTACCTCAATTAATTCAACAAATAATTAAATGTAATGATTCAATTGCTCAAAATTATTTATTAGATGTTATAATTCAAATTTTCCCTGATAATTTCCAATTTAATAGTTTAGAAATTTTCCTTAATTCATTAATTAAAATTAATCAAAATATAAATTTACAATCAATTTTCTCTTCACTTATTAATAGATTTATTAATTATAAAAAGCATAATTCTGATTTAACTATTGATTTTTCATTTTTTCAAAAAATAATTGATTTTATTATTAATTTAAATAATGAATTACCAAATTTTGATTTAACACAATATTCTAAATTACTTGATTCTTTAATAAATTTAACAGTTAATTTTAATGATGATAAAATTTCACAAAATTTAAATATTATTTTTAAATTAGCATTGGATAAATTAAATTTATCATCAAATGATTCAATTGATGCTTCAATTTTTAAAAATTTATTAAATTCAATTGAATATTTCCCAATAAATGATCCAATACCTATTTTACTTTCATTTAATGATGAAAATTATTTTAAATTATTTAAATTACAAGATAATAATGTTAAAAATGAAATTTGTATTTCAATTATTTCAAATTTATTGAAAAATAATATTATCATTGATAATATTGAAAATTTAAATCACGTTATTAAATATATTAATGAATCTTTAGAAAATTTAAATAAAACTTCTTTGACAAAGGAAGATTTATTAGGTAAACAACCTATTAATAACGAATTTTATTTAATTATTAATAATTTCTTACATTTAATTCAAAATAATGATGTTTTAATCGAAAGGAAACTTTTATTACATTTAAATGAATCAATACCTAATGAAAATTTAATATCAACTATAATTTCAAAACTTTTATTAATAACGAGGAAATTGAAATTAAATAAAATTGAAAATATTGAAATAATTAAAACTTTTAATATAATTTCAAAACTTATTAATAAAATTAAATTTCAAAATCCAATTAATGCTTTAAATTTTAATTTATTTTCAGCTCAAATTTCAAATGAATGTAATTTTTCTAATTTAACTTATGATTTTTTCATTGAATCATTCTTAATTTATGAAGAATTAATTATTGAATCTAAAATTCAATATCAATGTTTAATTAATATTATTAATAAACTTTATTTGATGAATAATTTAATTGTTAATAATATTGAAGATTTCGATAAATTGGTTGTTAAAGTTACTCTTTATGGTAGTAGATTAATGAAAAAGACAGATCAATGTCGTGCAATTTATAATTCTTCTCATCTTTGGTGGATTAATAAAATTGAAGTTAATGATGATGATTATAATGATGATAATAATAATGATGATTTCGTTGATGAAAATCAAATTTCAATTAAAAGAGATGATAAAAGAGTACTTGAATGTTTACAAAAATCATTAAGAATTGCTGATTCAATTATGGATATTGATGTAAGTATAGAACTGTTTGTTGAAATACTTAATCAATCAATTTATTACTTCATTCATGGTAATGAAACAATTAATATAAGGTATATTAATGGGTTAATTGAACTTATTAGTAACAATTTTAAAGAAATTTCAACTTCAAATTCTTTAGAATCAAGTTCTCATCAATCAAATGAAACTTATCGTCATTTTCAAAGAACTTTAAATTACATTAAGGAACAACGTTCTGTTGATCCAAGATTCCATGAAATATCAATACTTGATTAAATTCCACTTCACTATATAGAAACCCTCAAAATTAAGTAAACTAAAATCGCGATTCTAGAAAAATCACTATTCCAGAATGAAAAATTATATAAATAACCACGACTCCCCCCCAAATACTTGTAATGAAAAACTTTTCTTACACTCTACTTTAAACAAAACCAGCAGTTTCTGTTGATTTTATGTGATGAAAATTGAGTTACTTCTTTCCAATACCGATTCGACTATGACGACATGGCATAAAACCGTCTTGGATTTAGATATATTAACTCTTGCAGGTTAATATCTTTCTATTTCCCTTGTCATCTCCATTCTTATTTTCCGAAATTTGATTGGTATGAGGGACTTTACTTGCCAGTAATCATGCATTTCTGACTCTAATCCAACATTCTGCTGGTTACTCTCTAAAGGTTTAGAGTTTACTCTTATTCTCCCACCCTTCCTATTTTTTTTTTCAATATGGATTTAATTGTTAGTTTCAAATGATGAATAGCTACCATAAACATTCGCAGTTTCCACGGTAGTTTGGCCGTCTAGGTTAACACGAACCCAATCTGTTAGCCTTGGCTTTGCGGTGACCGCCAATTGACCTTCCATGGATGTCTGATTGTTACTAACTTTTTTATCTGTATTAAAAAATTCGTAATTATATTATTAAACTATTGTTGTACACAGTTTTCTAAATCTTTGGGTACCTCATTATCATTCCATGATACGTTATCAATACCAAGACCTCCAAGATTATCCTCTACTACGCCCTCAGGAGCTGGTAATAACTTATTAAAAGCTTCCATTTGTTCATCAATATAATCTCTAACAGTATCATCATTAGGACTGTAATCTGGACTATCAAATTTATCCAAAACATTTTGTAAATGACGTAACTGAGAAACATACCTTTCATGATCTTTATTATCCTTTATAAGTTTGTTCTTTTCAAAATATGCATTGTAATTAGTAACTGCTGTTAAAACTGTATCATACATCATTTCCTTTGTTGTTAATTTGTTCAACATACCCATCAACATATCGGATAATTTGTCAACTTCTTTATCGTCATCACCTTCAGGTATTTTTCCAAAATCGTCCAGATTGTTATTTTTTAAAAGTTCCTTAAGTTCATCAAAACCTTCACCATCACCTATATCCAAACTATTGAATAATGTAGCAAGTAATTCCTCAGTTTCATCACCAACATTCACATTTTCATCAATCTTCTTGTTTGAAGTTTTCAATCGATTTATCGTATCGTTAATTGTATTCCCAAACTTAGCTTCAGGTTCTAATTCTTTGATAAATTCTTCCACATTCTTACTCAACTCAGGGTCGTGTTGCTTTAATGTTGCGCCTGGTTCCTGTGAAAGAATCTCTTCATCAAATTCATCTAAATAGTCATCTAAATCATCAAACTCATCAGCCATTTCTGTTATTAGTAATTGGTGAATTGAGCAGGCTATTTTATATACAACCAAAGAGGATTCTTGTGCATGAATTCTTTCATGATGTCCGGCTAAAAAAAAAAATGTACCTTTTTAATTTGCAATCATCAATCTTCGAATTGTTTACCTTTACTTTTTTAATCACTTCCTACAACTAATATATGTCTTCTACAACGCCCATAAGAGACTTGAGAACAGAACGTATTCAGCAGGAACGTAAACAATGGAGGAAAGATCATCCTTTTGGATTTTATGCAAAACCTGAAAAGAAACCCAATGGGACGCTGGATTTACATAACTGGAAAGCTGGTGTCCCTGGGAAACCTGGAACAATATGGGAGAATGCAACATATCCACTAACAATATCTTTCAACGAAGATTATCCAGCAAAACCACCAAAGATTAAATTTCCAGCAAACTTTTACCACCCTAATGTATATCCTAGTGGTACCATATGTTTGAGTATTTTAAATGAAGAACAAGACTGGCGTCCAGCTATTAGTTTAAAACAACTCCTTCTTGGAATTCAAGAATTACTGGATACACCAAATCCAAACTCCCCAGCACAAGAACCTGCGTGGAAGGCATTTTCAAAAGACCCAGCATTATATGAAAAGAAAGTTAAAGCACAAGCAGCTCTTTACGCTGATAAGAAATAATTATTCAAAACTACTAATTGATGAGATAGCTCTTACCTATATAAATAGAATTTAATATTATACAGTCTTTTAATACAAAAGTATTAGCAATTTTTACTCACTCTTTTTATATTCAATAAAACGTTTCAAATTTTCAACAATCTCTCTCATTTCACCCTTAACTTGAGCATTTTTATTCTTGTCTACATTCTTGTACATTTTATTGATATCTTCATATGCGTTTTCTATGACAATTCCTACACCATTTGAACCATGGTATAATTCTCTGTTGTATGGATAGTCATCATCGTATAGTTCGAAAATTAGAATCACTGCTGATGCAACACATGTTTCGAAAACGTACCCCCATTTGTTATGTAGTTTGGAAATGTTCATTTTATTCAACTCAGATTTATAAAAGTTGATAGAATTTAATAAAATTTTTTCAACTGCCAAAATAGTAATATCTTTAATATCTTCTACTTGTAGTTTATTCTTGATTTGAGGTAAGTAAGCACATTCTGCAATCACTAAACGAGATAATGCATCACCATCTGTAAATTCATCAAATTTGAGTTGTGAATCTAAGTAATTTGCTATTTCTTTCACAAATACTATATTCTCTTCTTCACCACCGCTAATATTAGCACAATGTGCCCTAAAGTTAATAACGTCAACAACTGCATCGATATCAGAAAAGTCAACCTCTGGTGTAAGTTTTAATAAACCTTCAGCTAACTCACTGGTGATTAAATTGTTTGCTTGATAGTAAATTAATAAATTGTTTAAACATAGCAGTTTCTTCCCATTGAGATTATTAGTTACGAATGGTAAAATTTTAGAGTTGCATAGTTCGTTAAATGCGTTGTTAGGAGTTTCTGATTCGATTTCAATTACAGTAGACAATAAATCAAGTGAAATATTAACTACGTCTTCAGATAGAGTAGATTCTGATTCTAAATTCTTGAATATTTCTTCCGTAATTTGTTTCAGGATTGTTGGTGTTAATGCTTTATTGATTTCCATGATTTGGAAATTTATTCCAATAATATAAGCCTTAGCAAGACTTGATCCTTGTAATTCAAATGTTTTATGTGATATGGTATTAAGAAATGCACTTGAAATAGTTGCAAAATCATATGTAAATTGTAAAACTGGGGTAATAAGTTTAGGCACTTTAATTTCAAATAAAGAATCTAAAAGTTTTGATTCTTGAAGTTTCACTAACAATTGATTTTCAACAATATCTGAAGGAAGCTCCATAACCAAGTTATCTAGAATGCTAACTAAATGTTCCATGTATGATATCAAAAGATCTTTGCTTATCACATTGACTTTCTCGTCATTTAAATGAGGTAATGAAGTGAAACCTTTGGTCAAGTTTTTCTCTAAAATATCCCATATACTGTTTCTCCATAAATATATTGCAAACTCTGGTTCTTCGCCTAATATGTGACTTAGTAGATCTAATGAAGAGACAAGAATTTCATCGTATGATGAGTTTTGCAATAGATCGTTCAATAGAACTTTGCCGATATCGTTTCTTAAATAAGTTTTACGTGCTTCATCAGAATTTTTACACTGAACTAAAATATGATTGATAGTTATGAGCTTTTCATTTACCGATGTCGTTGTTGAATTTAATTTGTCAATAGTTTCCAAAATCTTTTGATTGTTCGAAGTGGCTGGTGAATTCTTTTGCCCTATAGGATTATGCCTTTGTCTTGCCTGTGCATTTCTGGAACGTTTCTTTAGTTTTGCCATTTTTCCTGTTTAAGAAGTAAAAGCTTTTAAATATTACCTTCAATTAGTGGAGAATCTGTGAATTTTTTTCCAAAAAGTTTCATGCACCAAGATAATTTTTTAAAGACAGCCGGTGTGCATGCACAGTACTCAATACTAAAGCTCTCAGCTCCCGCGCGTGCATCACACAAGCCGTTTCATGCAAGCTCCACAGTTTTATATCAAATTTACAAAGTTGTAGATCCGTTGTCGAAAGCTGTTCCTCTGATTTGGACCAAATCAAAGTCTTCAACAACTAAAAATATTATTAATGGGTTTAAATGGACATAAAGTACTTGGTGTGTTAGTCTTTTCAGGACTTGGAGTCTATTCTGGTGTCAAGTTTTTCGAACCGCTCATTGTCGAACAACTTCGCAAGGATGGAAACTTGCGTTCTGATATACCCATCCCGCAGTTTGATGAAAATGGAGATAAAATCATCAATGGTGTTGACAAATCCAAGGAGTGGAAAGAACTCCATGAAAAGCTCACCGCTAAAAAAGACTGATTATGATTTTATAGATTTATAAATAAAATGGCATTATCGATTACCCCATTCAATGAACTGTTCAACGATTGCAGGTGAAACACCCTTGACAAAGTTTGAAAGGACACCAATAAAATCATCCCAAGTAACGACATCGCTTCCCCTACTGATAGCTGATAAACCTGCTTCCTGTGCAATTAACACACATTCAGCACCAGAAAATCCTTCAGTTTCTTTAACGAGTTCATCAAGACTATAATCAAGTCCGAACTTAGACGTAACGTTGGTAAAAATTTCTTTACGTGCTTCATCATCAGGGAGTCCAACATATACGTGTCTATCTAGTCTTCCTGGTCTGATTAATGCTGAATCCAGTGCCCATGGCCTATTAGTTGCGCCGACAACTATAACGCCCCTTAGTTCTTCAACACCATCTAACTCATTCAATAGAGTGTTCAATACTTGTGCACCAACTCCATGCCCTTCACCTTCCCTGTCAAGTGCAATGGCATCTATCTCATCGATAAACACAACAGCTGGTGCAGACTGGCGGGCCTTTGCAAATACGGCACGTAATTTACGTTCACTTTCACCGACATACTTGTTGAACAGTTCGGGTCCTTTGATAGCAAGGAAATTTAAACCACTTTCAGTTGCCAATGCCTTTGCTGTAAGGGTTTTAGAACAACCTGGTGGGCCATAGAGAAGCAAGCCTTTAGGAGCAGATATACCGAGCTTGGAAAACCTCTCACCTTCCTTCAAGGGGAGTTCCACCATTTCATAAAGTTTTTTCTTCAATTCATGTTGACCACCAATATCAGACCAATGTACTGTTGGCATCTCTAAAACAACTTCCTTCAATGCAGATGGTCTAATTTCACGCATAGCAGACTTGAAATCATCGTCATCGATTGCTAACATGGAACCTTGTCTAAACCTTTCCACTGCATTTAAGACACATTCCCTTACCAGAAGTAAAAGATCAGATCCAACATAACCATGTGTTTTTGAGGCGATCGCCTCAACATCTTTAATATTACAAACATTTGGTGCCATCCTACTAAGCATTTTAGAAAGAATTTCTAACCTTCCTTTTTGATCAGGAACACCTAACTCTATTTCAATATCAAGTCTTCCTGGTCGTCTTAATGTAAGATCAACAGAATTTATATCATTTGTAGCAGCAACTACAACGACTTTTCCTGACAAGTCTTCTAACATTCGACTCAGTACATTTGCAACTCTCTTTTCAACTTCACCTGCTTCATCTCCTCCATTAGTTCCAGGGGCAACTTTCTCTAAACCATCAATCAAAATAATACTAGGTTGAAACCTGGTTGCTTCTTTGAATATATTTCTAACTTTATCTTCACTATCACCTAAATATTTGGAAACAACATCAGAGCCATCGATTTTCAAAACGTGAACTTCTTTTAGTTCATAAGCAAGTGCTTGCAAAACCATAGTCTTTCCTACACCAGAAGCACCATGTATTATCAAACCATGGGGTGGTTGGAGACCAAACTGCTCAAAGATACTACCATTTTCGAGTGCTGTACGAACTGCCTGTCTAATATGTTTAATCTCTTTATCGCATCCTCCAATTTCGGAAAAGGAATACCGCAATGGTAACTGTTCAATATTTTCAACTCTCTTAATCTCCAGTTTTGTATTTTTAGGATGTATTATCCAGCCTTTTTGAGATTTACTCTCTAAAGACAAAGTTTCCAGTTTCTCAACAACTCCTGTATTAAGCTTCCAATCATTAAAATGAAGATTGTCATAAATAATGCCTATATCAACTAGATCTTCAATTGAAACATCAATTTTTGTTACAATATCTACTGAAGTGGCGTATTCAAGTTGGGATTTGTATGGCTCAACTGTACATCTTTCACCAAGTAACGTATTATGCAACTTCAAAAAGGCAGGGTGAATCATAATAACATCATTGTCAACATCTCCGGATTCTGCAATAAGAACCAGTTCATTTAGTCCAATGGATATACTAACAAAACCGCCTTTAGTTATCTCATTGTCATCAAGTGTAGCCTGACTCATTTTTGCTGTTGCATACTTCTTGAAATCAGAGGTAACAAGAGGTCGAATGATTAATTCCTTCTTTACTTTTGGTTTGGAAGATTTTGACTTTTCAAATTTTGGATCTTCATGTTGGTCCTTCTTCTTTGTTGTCTTTGGGGGCATTGGTAAGTATAAGTTGAGCTGGTCAAAAATTCAATAACCTATTTTGAAAATTGTAAAATCTATAAATTTATTTTTCATTCGATGTGTGCATGCAAATTAATTAATGAATTGACGATCTTTCTATTTCATCAAGATTGAAGCACTAAATTAACAGATCAAAGAGATCAAATACACTAATTATAGATTTGTCTGAGTAATTAACTATATTCATGTCATATTTCCCTGGGACTCTTGGAAATTTAGCACTTCAAAAACCGTTACTTTCACCATTCTTCAAATACAATTTTGTGCCCAGGTTTAGACATAAAATAGATGCAAGGACCTCGATTTTAAATTCAGTTATACCCGATGAGTTTAATGTTGATGAACAACATTTATTCAAAGCTATGTATTACAATGAAAGATTCAAAATGTTAGGGTCGGATCTACTGACCATTCGAATATATCATTATTTTCTTCAAAATAATAATATTGATGGGGTTGATCCTTATAAATTAAACACGCTGAAATTAAGACACGACTTTATGAACCAATTCAATCACATATTAGACTCCAAAAATCAATTAACTAAGTATAGATTCAAGAATTCGTTATATTCCTACAAACTTGAAAAGCATGGACGACATAAACTATTACCTAGTCTGATTGGATTGATATACTCATATCATGGTCAACAGAAAGCAGAGAGGTTTATAGATGAGTGGGTTATACTTGGGCAGTGGTCTAAGGAGGAATATACACATAAGGGATTGGTGGAGCTTTACACAGAAAAATCATTAAAACTATTCTAAGAAGGGGGGACACAGCCAAAGGGTATGGGTCTCCAATGTGAATAGGTCTGAAATAATGGTATAGATGATTTAGCAGATCTGCCATCGGGAGAATCATTGATTTCATTATCATCTAGAGTTCTTTTTCTAAAGGAGTTATCCAAAACCCAAAATTTCTGCATTATATCGTGAAGCTTGGATACTCTTTCTTGAAGATTTGCTTCCTCGATTAACTCTGGATAATATTCCTTTAATATGTCAAGACACTTGATACTTACATCATTATCTATGACAATCAATTTCATGAATCTATCAACATTTGTATTATTTAGAATTTTTAGCTTTAAAAGATTAACGACCCATTGCTTTGCTTGAAAAACTTCGTTTTCATTTTGAAAATATTTGATGCAAACTTCATCCTCTTCATGATCTGCAAGGACTTTTTGTGTACATAGGAGAAACAATTTTTCCCAGAGTTTGAAAAGATAAGATTTGTTGAAAACTTCCAACACAGGAAGCCACATTAATTTTATCCCATTCAAATGTTTTTCAGATAAATCTTTATTCAGTATCAATACATTTCTGAAAATTAAACAATGTGTAAGCATATCGTCACATTTTAAAGATTTTATCAAACTACCTATCGTTTTGTCCTTCCTCTTCTCTTGAATTTCAGTTTTACGTATTTTTTTGATCTTCTTGAGAGTTTCATCAATCGGTTTAAAGCTTTCTGAAGTTATAATACCATTTGTATTAAGCCATAATTTTCGAGAATTTGACAAAGCTCGATTCCATACTCCATCATTCACATCCATTAAACCTCGAAGATTGTATTCTTTGAGAATCGCATTCCAATATTGTTCCTTAATCCATTCCAGTGCTTTCAATGAAACCATTCGTAACATTTGCAAACTTGGTAGTCCTTCATGTGTGCAAGCATGTCTCAATTCTACAAAATATCCAGGTAGTTTGAGATCTTGAGCCAACCGATGAAGACTTATATTATATAAAGATTGTTGAAATGGATCGAGTAAACCATTCACAAATTTAATAATACAAGTAGAGTATTTTAGTCTAACTGAAATGTCGCAAGAACCAGGTAGATCATTTATTGTGGCATCTACTAGCAATGCCGTGATTTCAATGGAATGTGGAATAGGTCCTTTAGTCAAATACCCTCGGACTTTTCTAACCCCACATATTTTATCCTCAGTTTTTTTGCTGTACAATTGATGATATAATGACAACAGTTCAGATGGATACTTGAACGGTGTTACTTGAAGGTTTTGCATTCACTGTGAATATATTTCCAGTCTCTCTTAATTGAAACATATTTGCTTTGGTTGAAAAAAAATTGATATTGATGTCAAATTATTACCCGAGCCCTCTGAGCTCAAATATACAAGCCAATTATTGTTTTACTTATCAACCCATCAAATTACACAAAACAACAAATAATGTCATACGTTGCAATTGGAGTAACTGGATTAGTCGGATCACACTTTGTTACACAAGCGCTTGAATCGAAAGCTGTTTCAGAATTGGTAACAATTAGCAGAAGAGAACCTGGTGTGACCAATGCCAAAGTGAAAGAAATTGTTGCAGACTCTGCTGAATGGCCACAAATCATCAAAGATATTAATATTTCAGAACATTCAACCTTCTTCTCATCTTTTGGTACAACAAGAAAACTTGCAGGAAGTGCAGAGAACTTTGTGAATATCGATCATGGCATAAACTACTCTTCCTTCAAAGCTGCCAAAGAGTCTGGTAAATTTGATACAGCCATCATTGTTTCTTCTATAGGAAGCAATAAGAACTCTAAATTTTTATATTTAAAGACAAAAGGACAACTTGAAAGTGATATTATTGATTTGAAGTTTAAACGTACTATCATTCTTCAACCGGGCGCCTTATTAGGTAGGGAAGAATCCAAGGGATTTTTGAACAATATAGCTGCATCAGTTGGTGCATGGACTAGAGGGACTTTCATTGGAAATGCAATTGGTTATCCAGTTTATGGTAAAGAAGTTGCAAAATGTGCATTGATAGCAAGTCAACAGCCAATAAAGGAAGAAGGAGAAGTAATTGTTATCACTAGCGATAAGATTATTGAAATGGCAAAACAAACACTAACGTAATTGTTTCTCTACTTAGGTTTAGTCTAAACGGAGGGGGATTTTTTATAGCTAATTTATGATTTTATTAAGTTCTTTATAAGATATTATAACAAATTATAAACATTTATCTTAACTTGGTGAAACCAATGTCCTTTGCCTTTTCTCTGAAACATTGTCTGCACATGTTAATTGCGTACTTTCTGACTAAACCAGAGTGGGAAGAGCAGATTCTACATTGTCTAGAACCTTTACCGAAGTTTCTTGGGTGGGAGAACCAAACGTTTTCGTGTGCCATGATTGTTCTGTGAAAAAGAAAAAAATGTTAGTAACATGATCATAATGGAAGATAAGTGTTAATAGAATCTGTAAATAATGAATAATTTAGGATCTTGGAAGATTGAGATTCATCGCAATTGAAAATTGAAGAAATTGATAATTCAAGATTTAAATATTCAAAGATAGTTGAAACATAAGAGTCAATCATATTGAAAGGCATAATAATATTTTTCATAGTAGTTGATTGAAAGTTTTATTCTGTTGTGTTTGTCAAAACCTATTGTATTTTTCAATTTCAGTATGCTTTACATCATATTAGCATATTCAAGAAAATATCCAAAGAGACTCCAACTGATTCAGTATTCACAAGTTGCTGGGACACTTCAAAATTGTGATTATCACGTTTGTTACATACATATGAGCTGGTTTTGATGAATCAACTATGTCAACTAGGTATTGTCGTTGTTCTTGATAATGGTGAATTTTTACTGTACTGAGTCTCTCAACGGCAGCCTCTCTCCTCGCGCAAGGCTCTTTCCCAGGCCCGTGTCTCTGTGACTGTGAAACATTTCCCAAAAGAGGACACGCAAATTTTTTTTTCGGAAATGAAGTTGGGGCTCAGCATGTCTTCCAAAAAAAGACAGCTTGCCCTTAGTTGTCGCACGTGACTTGGTGAGGGTTGCTCTTGCCTGTTTGGGAAGGCGGCATGGATATTCTTCTGTCATATTTATATTTTTTTTTTCAAGATCTTAATCGAACGGCAGGTGAATAATACATAGCCACCAATTCGATTATATACCAACATGGCAGGTCATAGATCTACTTTAAAGAAGGCAAATAAGCCTTTCAAAAGTCCGCACTCCTCGAAAAGAGCAATAAAAGCTCTTAACAAAGGTAAAATCGAGAAAACTGCCGCAAATAACAAAGCTCTAAAAGTTCAAACAAGAGATCAACGTAAGAATAAACAGAATCAATTGAAGCAAAACAAAATTAAGAAAACTCTTGCAGATAATTCGTTGTTTAACACTAATAAAATTGAAAGAATTATTACTGTTCTACCGTTGACTAAGAATCAATCTGTAAGAGAAGTTATTCTAAATATTATTTCCACCTCTTTTGGTGTCGATGATGCCAAGTTAGATATTTTCAAGTCAGATGCTAATATTATAACCATAAAGATAGAGCAGTTCAAAGCAACATTGAAATTTATCATACCTGATCTTGATAGTTTAGTCGATATTCTTGATGCTTGTAAAGTTTCCGATTTTGTTATTTTCAGTTTATCAGCAATTGAAGAAGTTGATCCGAATTATGGTGAACAAATTATTAGAGCAGTAGAATCTCAAGGTATTTCCACAACGTTTGCTGTTTTACCTGACATTGTTTCCAGCTATCCGAAAAAGAACCTTCAGTTGGATGTTTACAAATCATTGTTTTCTTACTATCAGCATTTCTTCCCAAATACAGAAAAACTATATACTCTTGAAAATTCAAGCGATTCTGTAAATCTACTCAGAGCATTATGCCAAAAAGTTCCGAAAGGAATTCATTGGAGAGACGCTAGAGGCTACCTGGTTACAGATTATCTTGATAAAGTTCAATTTGATGAAAACACTAGTTTACTAACAATTGATGGTATCGTGAGGGGTACTGGGTTTAATATCAATGGTCTTGTTCATTTGCCTGGCTTTGGAGATTTCCAAATTGAGAAAATTGAAAAGTTGGTTCCAAAGGCCTCTTCGGCAGAAACTTTGCTCCCTGAAAGCAGAGAATCTCTTAGTGAACTACAGGAAGACGATGACTCTAATGATTTGTCAATGGATGAAGATGATCTCAGTGGTAGTGATTATGATGAAGAAGATATAGATGACTGGAATCTAGTTAACAAGGCGGTCGTTCCGAAGAGAACAAGATTGCCAAAAGGAATGTCCGAATATCAGGCAAGGTGGTTAAATGACAATGAGATTGAAGCTCTGATTGCAGAGGTTGGTCTACAAGAAGATTCTGAACATCAAACAGAAAACGATGAATCCATTGGTGAAGCTTTTTCTGAGGAGGACAATGGTGATGACGATGATCAAGAAGCGATGGAAATGGACCATTTGTCTCCTGAAGAACACGAAAAGCAATTAGAATTGTACAGGAGGAGAGAACGTGAGGAACTTGATTTCCCTGATGAGATTGAATTACGATATGACGAAATCGCTACCGAAAGATTGGCCAAGTATAGAGGTGTGAAATCACTTGCTTCAGCTGTGTGGGATTATGATGAACAGGATCCACGAAGACCAGAAAACTGGACCAAATACCTCAGAATAAAGAGCTATAAGATTATAAGAAATCAACTAATAAAAAAGTTCAAATCAAGTGCTAGCGTTGTTGCCGGTGACAAAACTAGAATATATATCAAATTTAATGCTGATGATTTTTCAAAACTAGTTGATCCAAAGAAAAAGTTATTCATTGTTGCTGCCCTTCTACCTAATGAGCATAAACTATCTGTTTGTAACTTCTCTATTCAAACATGGGAATCATATGATGAGCCAATCAAATCAAAAGAGCCAATGATTGTTCAATACGGCTTCTTCAGGTACCACATTAATCCATTATTTTCTCAACAAACAAGAAATCCAAACAACGTAGCTAAATTTCAAAGATTCTTGCATAAAGGACAAGTTGCTCTAGCATCTGCTATTGTTCCAACATCTTTTACGAACTCTCCTGCATTGTTTTTCAAAGCCGATGAAAATGGTAAAAATATGCAGATATTATGTCAAGGAACCTTTGAAAATACTGATTTTACTAGAATACTTGCTAAAAGAGTTGTTCTCACAGGGGAAGTGTTTAAAATTCATAAAAGTGTGGTTACTATCAGATTCATGTTCCACAACGCCAATGATGTCAACACTTTCAAAAATGTTCCCTTATTTACGAAAATGGGTAGGTCTGGGTTTATCAAAGAAGCATTAGGTACTCACGGTTTCTTCAAAGCACAATTTGATGGTTCTTTGAATGCACAAGATATTGTCGGAATGGAATTATTCAAGAGGGTTTGGCCTCAACAAGGAAAACCTGTGCGGTTTTAGGCTTTATTTTATAGGACTTTGCATGTAATATTTTAGACGTTATAGATTATCTGAAAGGCATTCTTACTTTTTTGAACAGTACTGCTATGATTCAATGCTTTTCTGCTAAACTGAACCAGCATCAGCTTATATATATATAGATTGGTTTATAAGCTTAACATGTGCATGAACAGAGTCGGCACGTGATTGGAGCCCTAAAGCTGATCTATATTTTCGATTGGACTTCAACGTGAACCTTAACCTTTTCATCAACCAAATGGCGTCATTATTACCCCATACAACCAGCAACAATACCACTTATACATGTCTATCATGTCAGATTCAGTTTCCTTCTATGCAACTGCAAAGAATTCACATGAAAACTGAATGGCATCGTTACAACCTTAAAAGAAGAGTAGCGCAACTAGTCCCAGTTAGTAATGAGACATTTCAACTGAAGGTTGCAAGTACAAAGGATCAAGCAAAATATGATGATTTTGGCTTTGTTATAGAAGAGTCCAAACCAGTCTCTAAAAGGAATTTGCTGCGTCACTCCGTTTTAAATAGAGGAAGAAAACAAGTGCCAAACGACAATCATTCAAGCAGAGATGTAAGTCCAGCTATTAGTGATATTTCTACGTTCTCTTTAGGAACTTTCAAATCACAAAATGAGTTTGAAAATGATACGGATGATGTTCATTCGTTTGCATCTGCTGGGCTGGGTGCAGACCTTACTGATTATAACAGTGAGGATACAGAAAACTTTGATGACTCGGACTCGGACGAACAACTTACAGAGTTAAATGCACCGTTGGATTTAACGGATTGCTTTTATTGTGGTGTTAAGTTGGATACAATTGATGAAAATATACAACATATGCTCCTCAATCATAGTCTATATATTCCAAATCTAAAATATCTTTCGGACAAGAAAGGGTTGATACGTTTCCTTTCAGATACTGTTGTTGTTGATAAAGAATGCATCAAATGTGGTTATACTAGTAATAAGCTAATTGGAATTAGGCAACATATTGTTGCTAAAGGACATGTTTACATTCCTTATGAATCAAAAGAAATGAGAGCATTTATCGATCAGTTTTATGATTTTACTGTTTCCACAGACAGTGATGAAGAGTTGGAAATTGGAGACGATACTGAAAGGACTGATGACTCAGATGCATCTGGTGAATATACTGTTGCAATGATAGACTCTACCGGTATTGAACTTGCTCTACCTAATGGTTTTAAATTAGGACATCGATCTATGAACAAATACTATAGACAAAATATTGGTTCGAGAAGATTGAGTCAAGGAGAAATGACAATTGCAGCTATCAATAGGGAAAATGAAAAACTGCTACAGCTACAAGCTACTGCTCAATTTAAAAAGAATTCAAAAGAGATCAATAGGATAAATACTAAGGTTTTAAACAAAGAATTATCTGATAAAGGTTTAAAATACAGAAATAAACATGAGCATTACAAAAACCAAAGATTCGGTTGATTTTTCATTGTTTTACTGAACTCGTTTCTAATGGGAAATCATCTCTGAAAAAAGCAGAAGCTGAATCAAGGGAGTCGCTGTTTTGCAGTGGCTTAGAAATGGCCAAATCGTTTTCAGATTTTAGCTCTTGTAATCTCTCTTGGTACTTATTGAATGAATCTAACAATTTATTGTTCTCTGCGGTTGTGTCTATGATTGGACCTGCACTGTCTGTCTTAAGCTTAACAATTGATGAAATAGAGCTCAATCGGTTTTGAAGAATTTTGAATGAGTTAGATTGAGGTAGCAGCATCAACAAACCATAGAGACATTTGTATAAATATTTATTGGCTACTGGATCAAGTAAATCTAAACGTAATTTTGCAAAAATTGGACTTTCAAGCAATTGAATCAATAAATCCAATTGAATCAATATATTTATATTAATTTCGTATTTAACCATTTGATTAATGATATTATAACTCAATTCATATCTTGAAGTTAATAAAGTAAGACATAAAAGTGAGGGAGAATTCAAGCACCAACACTTAAATAGATTTTCAAATAGAGTATTATCTTCTGATTTTTGAATTAGAGCTTTCCTCAGGTCTCCCAACTCCGGAGCTATTATCAAATTATTGTTCAAAATTTGGATCACTATGGAAACGAAATTAAGATCACTGTACTTAAAATCGTTTTCAAAGTTATCTAAAAGAACATTAGATATTGATCTGAAAACCCTCTCAGAATCTAAGTACTTGCAAATCTTCTTTATGATAAAATCAGATTTTGAGTCCAAAAGTTTCGTATCATTCTTCAGTAAACTTAAAAGCTCTATCATAAAATTGTTAAAATACTTTTCATTGGAAGAATTCAATATTTTTGACAAGAGACTTAAAACCTTATTTATAATCATTTCATTGGAGCCATTGAGAGGTTTCAACAATATTTTAAAAATATTATCTGTTAGTTCCATAAAGTTATCTGGATCTTTATTTTGAAGCATTATCAACCAGTCAAATGCATATAGTTTTTTCAAATCGGAAGCTTGTGATGTCACATTATTATTCGATGACAATTCCAACAAAAGGTTGTTAGTCAATAAACTAAAGTTGATAGCGTGTTGATTAGTTGAAACAAGTGTGGCTAGTTTGGTATTCAAATCCAAGGCTACATTCTGAATATTGCTATTATCAGTTGAAATTATGTTTAGCAAAATCACCAGCAATTTTGGTATGAGCATGTAAAATGATTCTGGAGAAATTTCAAGAAGAGTAATTAACCATTCCAAACATGTGGATTTTATAAGAATATCGTTGGACTCCAAATTATTTACCAAAATATCTATTATTTTAGCGTAATCAATTACCGTGCTTTGACCTGAGATGTATAAATCATCTTCATCCTCAAAATCCGTCACATCATCAGCATTTTTAACAGATCCTCCAATTGACCCTATCTCTTTTTTGCTCTTAAGCAACTTTATCTCATAAACCTTTTTAATTTCTTGAAGTAATAATTTTAAAAAGTTTTCAGTTATTACTTTCACGTCATTTAAAGGTGATTTGAGATATATCAGCAATGGATCAAAAAATGACGGAAGGTATGAAATTAATTCAAGATCAGGAATTGAGTAGAGAAGAATGAGCCAACTGACTATAAAAAGTCTTGTATAAGTGTTTGTAGCATATATTCTTTCCTTTAATAATGGAATGAATTTTGCAATCGAAAATGCTTTAGGTGTTTGGGGGTCATAATATTGCACATTGTTCCCATCTTTATCGACAACAGTTGAGCTCTTAACATTTTGAATCTGACTTGGAGGTGTTAAAACAGAGACATAATTAGTGGCCTTTTCACAGACAATATCTTTGATTAATCGATCCAAAATATCGGCACCATTCTTCACACTATTATCAGGGTCGGCAACTAGCTTACATGAAATGTCAAAAATCTCGTTAAAGTAAAGAAGTATTTCTCCCTTTGCAACCTTTGCAATATTATATAGGGCTTCTGATGCATAGTACCGAACATTTGAATCGTTATCACCGAAACATGCAATAACCGGATGAATGATAGAGTTTAGATAGTACGGTAGCTCTGATCCTAAACCAATTGCAACCGCAGCTAAACCTATTAATCCACCATATCTAGCCTGTGGTTCGTGGATATTGTAAGCAAATTCGTTCCTTAGTTGTTTGATGATGTTTTTAATTGTATCGGTATCATTATTTTGCAACGCATCAGAAACAATACGCTCTAACTCTAAAGCAGTAGCCTTTCTTTTTTCATAGATTCTATCAACTAATCCTCTCTTAATAGATTTGTCCATGTTTGTTGTGAACAATATATTGTTGTGTATAGACGCAAAATAAAAAATGAGTACAAAATGGGTTATAAAAAGCGGATTGTGCATGCAACGATCAGTTTAATTTTATATATCCAATATTTACAGAGGTAAGTACAAGAATAAAATCTATTTCTGCATAGATTGTAAGATAGAGACAACCTTAATATTAGTGTCTAAGAAGTGGTTGAGACAATCTGTCATGCATTTTTCTTCATCTGCATCCAAGTTTCCAGAAGTTATTTCCCTTGTAATACATCTTTTGAAACATCTGTCAGTAAAAGATGTAACAGAAGTTTGAATTTTTGCCTTGGACGATTCCTGCTGAATATATTCAAGAACAGTCTTTCTGTCAGTTTCGTTTAACTGTTGTATAAGAGATGAGTCGATAGTACCAGACATGCTAGAGTTGGATGCAGAAAAGGGTTTTTAATTTATTTAGCAGATTTGAAGAGTGTTGAAATTTGAAAATGAGTGTGAATTTTGATTTTCTGTGAATCCTGAAATCGATCTGGAATTCCTAATAACCATGCAACAACATCAAAATTGAAGAAGAAATACGTACAAAGAATCAGTTTGTAGACGTATTCCATTTCTAACTAGTCTGTGTATCCCTTTTCTTTTCATATTGTACGTTCAAATTGTCACCGTATAATTGGATGCCATCTAAAACACTTTGCACATATGCTGCATCTTCCTTAGTTGCTAGCTCAACGAAAGCATAATTCTTGTCCTTCTCAGCATCTTTACCCCGTATAAACTTGATATTCTTTATAACACCCACTTGAGATATCAGTTCAACTAAGAGATCTGTATCTACCCGTTTGTTCAAATTACCAAAGTATAATGACAACCCCTCACCCCTTGTTAGTCTTTTATTGATGTTTCTTTTATTCTGATTATCTTTTTCTTCCATTATTAATGCAAACCGATAGCCCGATGCCTCAATCAGAAGATGCTCAAGATGATGATGTTTACATTCTTGAAAAGAAGTACCGCATTCTTTCAATGTTGAAACATCTCAATTCTGAACCACTTCGCCCCATCATCGCTAGCGAGTTATCTCAACAACAATCAATGGCCTTAACGCTGGCAAAAAGACATGTTGAAAGACAATCAGAAGAATTATCATCCCTAAACAATCTTTTAGGCAATGTTGAAAATGAATTAAAATTCTATAAACAATTGGATCTTTACTTGGAACCCTTGTTGACATCGATACTAGGGTCCGAAAGCACTAACAACATGACTAACTTGACTAAAGCACATGAATTGTTATCTCGAATAAATGAACTCAAGCTTAAATCACGATCATTGTCTTCTTACATCAAGCTCATCGTTAATAAATATCTATTTGATGTTGAATTCTCCTATCTTTTCACTAATTTGGATGAAGCTGGATTGAAATCACGAAAACAAAGATTCTTGAAGCTTCTAGAAACCCTTTTAAACAACAATATTTTGAGTACCAGTACAGATAAAAAGTGGGTAACATTGCAATCGTTAGATGATCCACTGGTAAGGTTTCTAATTGTTAACAGGATAGTATCTGTGGTTCCACCAAACAGAATTGTATTAAAAGATTTATCATTTAATTTGTAATCATTCATTGTTTTATGTATTTGTATAAAGGTGTTGTACTATAATTTTCAAACTATAAACTCTAGTTATTGTCTTAACAGAGAAAAATCTTTCGTAAAAGAGAGGCACAACCATAAACATATCCTATTTCGGATTCACTTATTTTGGTTTCATCTTTGTTGAAACACGTTATCAAATATCCATTACTTTTAAAATAAAGTTCTAAGCTTTGGTTTTCTTGTATTTTATTTGTTCTTTGTTTCCTTATTAATCTATTACCGTATTTGTAAAACGGCAAGCTAAAACCCGAATGATACACAAGACCATTGGCGCTACTGTGATATTCAAGTCCATAATTTGATCTAAGCACTTGATTATGAAACTCATATCCCCACTGGTTACTTTTAATAGTATTTTCAATTTGTCTATCGGAGCACGCAATAGAGTTTATATTTGTTTTAGAGGAACTGAAATCATTGTCAACATTACCTCTATCGTCTTCCCATTCAATAGCATCACGATACTTAAATTCTGTAACATTAACGGTTCGCTCAGTTTTGGGAAACAAATCACTGTTGATCCAGCAAAGCTTTGAAACTTTAATATTTAAAATGTAGATACAGTCGTAATTCAGCTTCTTCTGTAAATAGTCACACAATTTTGAACATGCCTTGGTAAAAGAAACACATTTGCTCAAATCATTCCAAACATTCAAATCTATCAAGTCTTCATATGGAAGACTATATTTCGTTAATTTGAAGTTTGTACTGTGGTTGTAAGATGTTCCGCTTCCATCTCTTTCAAAAATACATCCTTCGCTACCCTGGCTACCACTTGTTGCTCTTCCATATTGTGCAAGTAATCTGTTACGGTTGCGGTCTTGGTCATCAACTGGAACAATACTTGTTTTAGCAACGCAAGTGGACTTTAACAAACGTCCAGTTTTTCTAGCACTGTTTGATTGTTTTAGCTTGAAATTCGAGTTTAAGTAATCCATTATTTCCACACTCATTGTTTGCAAAACAGTAACAGTTTCTATATCCAAAGCTTTACGAGGGTTTCTGTCAAAAATTGATAGGACACCAATTGCCTGATTATCTTTGCTAAAAATAGGGACTCCAAGATAATAACGAATACTAGGAATATCCTTGACTAGTGGATTAGATTTAAAACGCCAGTCTTTACTTGCATCAAGAAGAGCAAAGTAATCCTTAGAAAGTATTGTATGTGAGTCAATGGAAATTTGACGATTACAGTCTTTGAAACCGTAACCCTCTTCAAACTTACAGATTTGAGATCTTGTATCAATCAAGCTGATTGCTGCTCCACTTACGTTGAACAAACTTTTCATCTTTTTCAGTAATGCTGAGAATCTTTTTGTTTTACTCCAATGAGGTAAATTCAGGTAGTGTTCAACAGAATCTAATCTTAAAATTTCGTTATATGATTCAGGTGCCTTGAAAAATGCTACTTTCTCGACACATTGTGGTTGAACCATATTCGATAAGTTAGTGCTGCCCATAGAATAGAGATCATAGAATATCTCTCTGGCCAAAGGTACTTGAAATGTGTCAGAAGAGCTTTCACTGATTAGCTTTAGGATTGATGACGAAGAGCTTGGGTTCCTCACATCTTGAAGGTATCTCGGAACAGAGCTGCTGTTTGGCTTAACGTTTCTAAATCTTTTAGTAGGTGAATTTGATTCATATAGTTTACTGGAGAGGGAGTGTTTATAGTTATAGTTTCTTTCGACGCTACTGTAAGACATGGTAATAAAAGCAAAGTTGTCAGGTGAAGCAAAGTGCAAACATTGGTAAAAGGAAATTCCGAGACATTGTTGCTCCCTCAAAAAAGTGAAAGGGATCTTTCCTGAGAGAAAAGCCCCATAAAGGAAAAGATTTGAATGGGAGGAACTAAGTATAGCTTCATTGTATAAACACGTATCTACAGACACTAGTTAATGGGTTTTGTATATATATATATATATATACACTGCAGAATGGTAAGACATCACATTGCTAATCCTCTTCCATTTTTTCATCTTTTTGATTATTAGTGTTACTAGAAGCATTATGTTCTTCCAACGAGAGTCTAATAGCCATTGCCAATTCTGGGTCCATATCAGGATCATCCATGCCAAAGTCTTGAAAATCGGATGCTCCATTGGATGCACTTCCTCCAATGTCTTGATCTCTTAAAATTGAACTCTTATCAACTTGTTCGTATAGAAGATAAGGACCTGGGGGCACCGTTACTAAATGAGATCTATTCTCTTGATCTTTCACAATATCCATGAATTCTTCTAATTTAGATGTGTTCTCTTGTTGTTCTCCAAAATTTATAAAATCAATAAAGACACTGCTTCTTTTCAATTTCGCAGCAAGTTTATTGAGTTCTTCTGCCGATTCTCTGATGGGGGATCCTACAAAAACAATTATTCTCTGTTTCTGGTTCTTATTCTGTCTATTCCTTAAGGCTAAACAAGCAATTTCAATGCTCTCCCGTAAACGTGATTGACCTTCAATTTTACAGGAATGTAACCCACTTAAAACTTGACCAAAGTCAGCAGTCAAATTACTTAAAAAAGAGCATGTTTCTCCTGCCATTGTCATCAACCCTACCGTATTTTCAGGATTATCGTTTATTTTTCTCCTGAAGATGATTTCAACAGTGTCCAATTGTGCTTGGTATCTATTTGGTGTAAAATCACCATTTCTCATGTACTCTGAGTTATCAATTATAATCATGGAAGCCTCCAACACCATTTTACTTTGTTTATTATATTCCTTAGATGAGAGGTAGTATACAAGTAGAAACTTAGCACCAGTTGTTTGCCACTCAGTCTCATCCCCCCAACCTCAACAAACCAAATCAAAACTGACACTAGTTGTCGCGTAAGCTTGTTGATTTTAATGCAGATCGTAACTCTATTTACCCCATGATTCAAAATCATTCATAAATCTCCCCGAGAGGTTAGGAATTTTAGAAATGACTATTGAATCGACAGGGAGTATACTACAGCCGAAAAGAGCCAAAAGCCGAAAAACTTTCACTAAACAACAAAAGGAACTATTGATTAAACGCTTTAAAGCTGAGATGAAGAACAAAGAACGAGAGTTTCAAGAATCAGTGAATAAGGAGGTGGAGTTATTGCGGCTCAAATTTAGCAACAGATTGAATAAGATATTAAGGAAATTCTGGGATGTAAAGATCGAAGATATATTGAAAATTGAAAGAGAAATGAAAAATGATACCCCACTTACCCTTTTCAATGTAATCAAACAACTCCAGGAAGCTAACAATTTGAAAAAGGAAATGAATTTAGATACTGAATGAATCTTGTAGTTTTCCAAAAATGGTACAAATGATTAAAGTTTATAAAAAGGTAAAATTATGTATAACTATGATACGAAGATAGAAGAAAAACTAGGGAATAATAAATTGTTCATGTGTGTATATAGTAAAAGGGGGTTTAATGTTCAACGATATCATCCCAGAAGTACTTACCTTCCTTTGTTTCCTTGATGATACCGACTCTAATAATGAAATCACCAAAGTGTTCACCATCTAATCTTTCATTAGCCCATCTAGCAAACATTGGGACTAAAATAGCAATGACATCTTCTTCACTTGCGTTAGATTTATAAAGTTTGTTGACTCTTGATCCAATGTATGAACCACCTAACATTAAATTGTAAAAACCGTAAGATTTACCAACCAATGCAATTTCAGCTAACCATGGTCTTGCACAACCATTTGGACAACCTGTCATTCTCATAACAATTGAATCGTTCCTTAAACCTAATTTCTCCAATTCTTCTTCAAGTTTTGTAATCAAGACAGGTAAGTATCTTTCAGCTTCAGCCATAGCTAAACCACAAGTTGGGAAAGCAACACAAGAAGCGGAAGATAATCTTAATGCAGAATGGTTCAAATTATCCAAGTTATATTCCTTCAAGAATTTCTTGATAGTATCCAAATGATCATCAGGAACATCACTAACTAAAATATGTTGATTACCAGTTAATCTGAAATTACCAACATTATGTTCTTTGAAGTATAATGCAATTTTCTTCAAACCTTCCTTTTGTGGTTTACCAGCAACATCTTCGACTCTACCGTTTTCAATGAAACAAGTATAATGGTTCAATCCAGTTTCATCCTTTGACCAGCCAAAGTAGTCAATGTTTGATTCAATCTTGTAAGGTTTAGCTTCCTCAAACTTGTAACCTAAAAGTTCTTCAACCATTTTTTTATAAGTTTCAACACCTAAATCATCAATAGTATACTTTAATCTAGCATGTTTTCTATTCTTTCTATCACCATTATCTCTTTGAACAATCATAATCTTTTCACAAACTTCAGATATCTTATCATAAGCAACGAAACCAAATAATGAACCAGTTCTTGGATAAGTCTTTGTATTATTATGAGTAGTACCCATACCACCACCAACGAAAACATTATAACCAATAATTTCATTATTTTCAACGATAGCAATCAAACCAATATCATGAGCCCATAAATCAACATCATTGTATGGAGGCATTGCAATAACAACTTTGAACTTTCTTGGTAAATATACAGGAGAATAAAGTGGTTCAGCATCGACTAATGCATCACCACCAATTTTAACCTTTGCTGGTGAACCTTCAATACCTCTTGCAACTTCACCTAAATCAGTTAACCAAATTTCATGATAAGCAGTAGTAGATGGTAATAATCTAGCAGAAATGATTTTAGCACTATGATCCATTTGAGCATGTAATTTACGATTAGTTGGTAATGCGGAAATCATAACATTTCTATTAACATCACCACAAGCACCTAAAGTATCCATAGCAGTAGTATTAATTTCTTTAATTGTTTCCTTTAAATCCTTTTTAACGACACCATGTAATTGGAAAGTTGCTCTAGTTGTAATTTTGAAAGTATGATTACCAGTAGTATCAGCTAATTCATCAATCTTTAACCATTGATCAGCGGTTGAGACACCACCTGGTAATCTAACTCTAACCATGAAAGAATAAGCAGGTTCTAAACCTTCAGCTTTTCTAGCTTCTCTAATATCTCTATCATCTTGCATATAAATACCATGGAATTTAGTTAATTGTTGATCAACAGCTGAGATAGCACCAGTTGATTCATCTTGTAAACCTTCAGCGATAGTACCTCTTAAGAAATTAGAATTGATTTTCATATCTTCATTAGTTATTGGAGCTGGTTCATCAGCATTATCTGCAGAAACACCAAGAGATTCCCAAAGTTTTGGTTCCCAAATATTATAAGCAGTATTATAACCATCATCAGCTTGATCATCACCTAAACCTAATTCACATAAAAATTGACCACCTAATAAAGAGATCTTTTTGTATAAATCTTGAGCTGGTTTATTAAAATAGTGAGCATCTTCAGCTCTTGGCCAATATTTAGAATCACCTAAACCGAAAACAGCAAAATTAACATTAGCTAAATCGACAGTTGAATTCTTTAAATTTTCCCAAAATGTCTTACCACCATTAGGGAATTCACCTTGACCAGAAGTTGAAGTAATTAATGCAACATTAGTTTCTAATGTTAAATCATCTAATGATAAATCATCCATTGCTAAGAGTTTTACCTTCAAACCTTTATTAATTGCTCTTCTGTTCAATTTATTAGCAAGGTTAGTTGCATTACCACCATCGGAAGCGTAAGCAATAGTAA
Source organism: Pichia pseudocactophila (assembly GCA_039700735.1). Classification (NCBI taxonomy): domain Eukaryota; kingdom Fungi; phylum Ascomycota; class Pichiomycetes; order Pichiales; family Pichiaceae; genus Pichia; species Pichia pseudocactophila. Next base: position 343,293 of record JBBJZV010000103.1, read on the forward strand.
TTGGTGCACCACTTAATTTATCCAATAAGTCTTTAAATGCATTTTTCGAATTTTCATTTACGTTCTTTTCAACTCTGTTGTTATAAGATCTCAAATTGTATTCTAATTTAGAATTTTTGGCAACTAAAAGAGAGAATTTATTCTCTCTATCGAGGAAGTCTTTCAATTCTCTCTTTATAAATGATGAATCCAATTTGAATGTTTCATCATCCTTTTCAGCTGAAGGGTCAAATCTGTACAATGGCCAATAACCAACATCGACAGCTCTCTTTGTTTCCTTTAACATATCTAAATAGTTATTAGCCTTTGGAGAATATGCCAAAACAATGGATGGACCATTAGAATATTTATTTGCTTCAAGGAATGAAGTTAAAGATTGTGTATAAGATGAATAGATTGCAATAGAAGCAACGTAAGCATTTTTGTAGTTCATTGCAAACAAACCTAAATTTTTCTTACCTTGTTTGACATTAAGAGAAGAATCTGAATCAATGATTAAAAGTTTCAATCTTCTATTATTAGATTTGAGGACAGCATGGAAAGTTGATAAGCCAGCATCATAACTCCAATTATCGGAACCGATGATCCAATTATGAGTTAAAGTGAAATATTTCTTTGATTCTAAGAGTTCAACAGCTGCAGATGAATTGTTAGATTCAAGTAATTGGACCAATTTAGAACCATCATAAACATCAGAGGTATCTCTTGCCTTGATTAACCAATTAGTCAATTCATCATTTAATTCACCAGTGAATGAAGATAAGTTGAATTCTACTGCCTTGATTAATTTTTTCAATTCTTCATCTTGAGCAAGGAATTTACCAAATGAATAATCAGGAGAAGTATTGACTGTAAAATCATTTAATACATTGATAAATTTATTATTTTCAGTTTCCTTTAAGATTTTTAAGTAAGCACCATCCGAAGAATTTTCAAAAGCTTCAATGGAACCAATAGTGTTTTCGTTGAAAGATTTACCAAGTACTGGTAAATTTGAAGATGAAATAGTATTTAATGAATCAACAACAGAGTCAATATTTGAAGAATCAAGTTTTAAGATTTGTAATGGTAAGATTTCGACATTATTAGCACTTATAGTTGGTAAGATATTAATTAGATCAAGGAAAAGAGGTTGGAATTGTAATTTAATTGAAGATTGTTCAAGAATGAGTAATTTTTCGAATTTAAGTGAAGCAATCAAAGATTCTAATTTAGTCAATTCAAAAGGTCTGTAAACTTTAATAGAAATGAGAGAATTGTGAATTTTGAAATTAGAATTAATTGCAAATTGAGTTGGATTACCTAAAAGTAAGACCAAATTTTTTGGAGTTTGAGCGGTATTAATCAATTCAAATTCAGAATATTGAGTACCAGATATAGATTTCAAAGCTGTAAATGCATCAACTAAAGTAGTTGATTCAAAAGATTCGTAAACAGATCTGATGTTACTAAGAGAGTAGTAAGTGGTATCATATAATTCTGAAGAATCAACGTAGAAATGAAGGACTGATTTTTTCAAATTTTTAGAAAGTAAAGAAGCTAAGATTGTAAAATCGACAGTTTCCCTAATATGAGTTGAAATCAAGACATGAAAGCCTAAATCTTTAGAAGCTGTTACAATAGAGAAATCATCATTAGAAATTTTGATGTGAATATTGTAAATTTTAGAATTTTCATTTTCTTTCTTTAATAAAAGTGGTAAAGCTTGAACGAATTTTTTTGAATCTAAATTTGTAATAATTGATTTATCAGCATCGACGAAATTTAAGGCATCATTTGAGGATAATTTTTCAGTTTTGGAATCCACAACATCGTAAGAAGGGTCAACGATGTAAGATTGTGCACCTGAAACTTGAGATAAAAGAGTTGCAATAGAAGCAACTGCTTGTTCTTGTTTCTGTGCCATTATTAGATGGTAATTGCGGAGAGAATGAACCAGAGTTGAAGAAGGAAAGAAGAAGAAGAGAAGAAGGAGGAGGAGGAGGAGGAGGAAGAAGATGAACGAAAGTTAGATGATACTATTCTACGAGTAAGGGAAGTAACATGTTCAAATTAAAGATAAGTGCTAGTCTTGCACCACAATATGGTGAAAAAAAAAATTTCTGTATATTATGATGAAAAATAGACCATAATCGATTGGTGGGGGGGAACTCACATTCTGTGGGGAGAAGCTGGCCATGGAGTTCCCTCGGGGACCAAACCGCGACCCAGAAGCCAGAGCCAGAGCCAGAGCCCATTCCTCGCTGGGAACTCCCGTTTCAGGCTCTTCTCAACGCCACAGTTTGTCCATGGCACGTGACCGCGCGAACACCCGCGATTTCCTCTTTCGGCCACAACGAGCCCCGCTGAGCCGCGGGGCTTCCCTCGCTGAGCCGCCAGCCTCTGTGCGGGGTTTGGGGTCTCCCCTTTCTCCCCCCCTCGGGGTTTGCGCTCCTGACCCGCCTGTGTGGCTCGATCCCGCTCGGGCTCCGGACTGGGCAGCGGTGCGACACAGCGCGTGTCGTGGCCTCGGAGTGGGTCTCAGCGTGTTGGGCTTTCCTGTGGAAGAAGTGGTACAGGTGGGAGAGGGAAGGAGGGGTTGTAGAGTAGTGTCTATCCTCCGTAGACGGGTAGTTTTGCAAGAGTGGAAAATACACTGTTCCGAAAAGGGTTGTTGGTGAGCTGGAAATTGTACATGGGGACTTCTCAGGGAAATTCTTGATTACGTAACATCAATACAAAGCGAATTTAACTAACTATTCGTCGAAAATAATAGAATGTATAAAATGATATCCAGGTAGTAAAAAGGTAATTTACAAAGTGACCACGGAGGCACCGTTCAAACAGTAGTTGGGTCTCTCTTTTCAAACTTCAAGATTAAGTCATCTTGTGGGAAAATTGTTGCGAAAACTTTAACCTTTTCACTCAATGGTGTAACTGTATGTTTAAAATTTGTGAATAAGCAAGCTTTACCAATTAATGCTGTAAAACTCATCATAACATATGTTTGACCTAAACAAACATGAGTACCTGTACCAAATACCAACCAATTTTTCTTTGCTTCACAAGCTGGTGATCCTTCAATCCATCTTTCAGGTATAAATTCATCAGGATTTTCATAAACTTCAGGATCATGTAATGCAGGGTAAACAGATGGAATAATCATTGCACCTTTTGGAACTGTATAATTTTCTGTAACTGGGTATGCCTTCTTTGCAACATATGGAACCATAATAACTGGTGGTCTATATCTTAAAGTTTCACGTACAACCATATTAGTATATTTCATTTCATCAATTAATTCTGGTGTTAATGGTTTAAATGGATCACCACCTCTAACTCTTAATTGTTCTTCTCTAATTTTAGTTGCAACATCTGGTCTATCTGAAACAATTTGAAATAACCAACAACAAAGTGAAGATGATGCATCTTGTGATGCAAATAAAAATGTGAAAACAGCTTCTGAAATTTCTCTATTATTAAATAATCTAACTTGTGATTTAGAATCTGAAAAATTTGAATTTAATTGACCATTTGATTCAAACATTGAAATAATCCATGCATCCATAACACAATTTGGTGTTTTACCCTTAAGTAATGCATCTTTTGACATTTGAGCACATTCTTCAAAAATTTTCATTGATTTATCTGCAATAACTTTACCATACCATGTTTTAGTATAAGGTATAATAATTGGGAAATTAACTAATTCTAAAGCTGCTGTAACTTTATAATAATTATCTGCAATCATATGAATTTGTTCTTCAGTAATATAATCACCACAAAAAGTTCTTAATGAAATTGCACACATATATTCTCTAAATTCAGGGAAGAAAACTTTTGGTTCATTTTTAGTAAATTCAACAAATTTTTCTAAATAAGTATCCATAACTTTCTCTTGAGCTGGTAAATAATCAGATAATGCCTTTTTAGTAAATAAAGGATTTAAACCTTTCCTATAATCAACATGTGCCTTACCATCAAGGAAAACCCAATTTGTTGGTCTTAAAATTTTAACTGCAACATCAACAACACATGGTTTAACAAATGATGGAGATTGGAAAATTTTCCTAGCAAGGTTAGTATCTGAAGCAATAACAACAAATTTATGAAAAATTGAAACACATGATAATGGACCTGAATTCCATTTGGCAACATATTCTTCAAATTTTGGATCTAATGATTCAAGGAATGGTCCAATAAATGGCCAAATTTTATATTTAGGACCTGCAATTGAACCTTTCGATAATTGATAAGAAATTTGATCATAAGTAATTGCCACAACGAGTAAAGAGATAAAAATTTGAAACCAAGAAAGTGATTGTAATTTACCAATCAACGTGAGTTTTTCCGCCAAAGCTTCAGTTGTATTGTTAACTACTTGAGAATTTATTTTTACAGCTTCCATTGCAAAAGTGTTGTTTAAAGAGGGAGGGGAGAGGAAAAGAAGGAGAACAGAGTATATCATACTGTACAGCAAAAAGCTATGCCTAAGCGAAAGCGAAAGCCAATCTGCTGTTCCGAGTTTGTGTTTTTTTTTCATGCGATTGCGATTTCGTGGTACGAGCGGTACGAGGTACGAGAAATAAACGAGATACGATAGGATAAGATACAACATCTATTTGAGCAACACCAATTGGTTGTTTTCTATGACAACGTTGTACCATAGGGCAGTTATGATTAGTGCAAAGATGTATTCGATTGTGTAAGCGATTGAGGTGGCCTTGGCAGTTGCTGAGAATATGTAAGCACCGAAAATAACCATACCGAATAGTATTGAAAGTAAAGCAATTGTAATAAAGAAAATATTTTTAAGTTTCTTATCTTTAATTGAGAAAGATGTTAAGATTGACCATATAATGCAAATGAAATAGATACCAATATATTCGATATAAATACAAGTACTGAGTAAATCACTTTTACCATCACCTATTAAGGAATAAATACTTGAACTTTCAATATCATAGATTAACATTTGTAATAATAATAATGAAGAGATTAATCTTGAGATGTAAAGTTTTGAATTTGAATTTGAATTTGAAGTTGAATTTTTAAAACCATTAAACCAAGCACCTGCACTAAATATTAAGAAATGATAAACCATCCAGATAGTAACTAAAGTTGAAGAAGTTAAATAGATTAAATTTGAGATTGGTAGAATGATTGATGATGCATTATAACCATATTTATTCAAGATGATATAATTCAGAGAAATTGCAGAGAATACAATTGCATAAGACCAATAGAAGAGTATGAATTTATATTGTAGAGTGAATTTTTTATATTTGAAAGGATCCAAACTGATTGAAGTTTTCTCAAGCTGTAATTTTTTATAAATTAAAATTGATAATAATATTGCGGTTGTGATATAAAAGAAGGTAAAACCAATTGATGTAAATAGTCTAATAAAGTCAGTTATTAATAAATGACCATAAGATTGTTTCCAATCTATTTCAATCATGAAATTATCCAAATTTTCAGGTATATTTGAAGTTAACAACATTGTACAGTAAATATCAGATTGATCAATTTTATAAGAATGATCATCCGATTCCGTTGAAAACATGAAACTTTCAATTGGTTTAGTGAAGGAGCCAGTATCTATCATTTCACCTAAATTCATTTTTTTCAAATGTGAATCATCAGTTTCATGATTACAATAACCATTATCGAGAGCAATTTCATCACAAATTTTAAAATAAGGATTTAAACCAATTTGCACATTTTTCATATCATTACCGGCCATGATTAAAGTGTAAACGTCAATTTTAGAATCGACCCCCTCTAAGGGTGGGAAATGAATAACAATTTCAGCATCGTTCCTTTTAAACCACTTTTGCACTAGACCATCAGCCGTTGAAAGGTAAGCACACGTTTGTAGCACTTTGTTATTCTCCAGCCTGTAGTAGTCTACCAAGGCAAGCCCGGGAGCAGCAAGCAGGAGAGGGAGGTACACCGGAAGCATGTTGTGTGGGCAGTGCAGGAAGGAGACACGACGAGAGTAGTACCAACCAAGAGAAGGAGTGTTGGTGAAGAGAGAAGGGGCCGGCACGTGACCACCGGGTGGGAAAACTGGAGATTGGAATTATACGATACGCGATACGACAGAAGTTGTGATAGCTATTTTTCACAGTGGAGAGAGAGAAAGAGCGTGTGAGTGTGAGTGTGTGAGCATTAGTTAGTGTTGGGGGGAATGAATAGTAGATTATAAACGGGGGGAACATGAAGATGAAGAAGGGGAGGAAGAGTTCTATATCTTATGCCTGGTTGAGGTAGAAGTAGGCCGCACAGGCGATTATTGCAGCGATCAACGCGTAGAGAGGCAGGTTTGGATCAGAGGAAGAACCCGATGAAGAGGAAGACGATGAAGAAGCAGCCTTTGGCTTGACACCGCCAACCAACTCACCGATGAGCAACGCCTCGAGCTGTTCGTGGGCGTCTTCTGAGTGGCCGATATCGTCGAAGGCATCTGTTGCGTCGTCGCCGGCACAATCGAGGATGACTTCTTCACCACCTGGATGTTCGTCGAGGTACTGTGTGACGTCGTAGACCTTGCCGTTGTAGATGATCCAGACATCGTCTCTGGTGTTGTGTTCCGCGACCTGTTCTGCGGTGAATGATTTGGCGGACATGGTTGTGTTGGTGTTGGTGTTGGTGTGTTGGTGGTTGGTGTTGGTGTTGGTTGGAATGGTGAAGAAAAGACGAAGATATAGCGCTGGATCTCTCTTCACAAAAAAAAAAAAACAGCTTTCGCGGGTTCACCTGCCCTTTTCGGAAATGCCACGCGCGCCCCGCTGAAATTTATTTTTTCCTGTCAGTGCAAGAAGAAAAGTAAAAAGTACACATCAAATTCAGGAAGAAAACTTTTGCTGAAAGAGGTCTATTTGTGTCTGTTTGCCCCCAGAGTCATGTCCCGTGTCACCAGAAGCGCATCCAGGGTGGCGAAGCCTGCAGCCAAGAGGAGCGGCAAGGCCCTCAGTGTGAGAAGGAGCGAGAAGGTCCAGGCGGCGGTCGAGCAAGCTGTCCAGGACAATGTCCAGGAGGATGTCCAGGAGACCGTCCAGGAAGATGATTTCCAGCTTCCGTCCGATTCTGAAGACGAGGATGAGGAAGCAGAAGGGCAACGCGAGAGTAGTGAAGAAGAGTCCGACTCTGAGCTGGCCGTGCATGCAGACGTGATATCCCAAGGTGGGAAGAGTGAAAGCACAAACAAATCCGGTCACACTATTACCAAGCCTAGTTCCGAGAGTAACAAAAGTAAGAAGAACTCTACTAGTACTAGCAAACGTGGAGTAATCTACATTGGTAGATTACCAAACGGTTTTGAGGAGAAGGAACTAAAGACTTATTTCCAGCAATTTGGAGATATTACGAGATTGAGACTATCGAGGAATAAGAAAACAGGTAATTCGAAACATTATGCATTTATTGAATTCAAAGAATATGAAGTTGCTAAAGTTGCATCTGAGACAATGAACAACTATCTTTTGATGGGTCATCTACTCAAATGCACTCTACTCCATGAGGATAAAATTCATGAAAATTTATTCAATGGTGCCAATAAAAAGTTCAAAGTAATTCCTTTCAAAAAGATAAGTCTTGCACGTCACGATAAGAAGAGGACAGTCGAAGAATGGGAAAAACTTAATAATAAACATTTGAATTCTATCAAGGCTAAACAGGATAGATTGAAGGAGAAGGGTATAGATTATGACCTTAGTGATTTGTAAAGGGTTTAGTAAGGATAAAAAATTTTTTTTTTTTTTTCACTTTTAATCGCTGTCGATTTGCATGTAATATTAATAATAATTGTCATAATTACATAGATAAAACTAAGCAATAATGCGGGTGTTCAACCATTGGATTCATAGGGGACTTGCAGAGGAGGGGTATGAAGTTGTACTTTGTTCAAGTTCACCACGTCGGCTAGATATTTTGAAACAGATTGGCATCAATCCGGTTGTGGAGAAATCATTGTTTGAGGAAGATTTTGATAAAAACGAGTTTACTGATACACCTGTAGATTACGTACGTGCAACAGCCAGGGAGAAGCTGCGTGAAGTTGTTTCCCGTGTAGGTGGTGGTGGTAGTGATAAAAAGATCTACTTGAGTGCAGACACAGTTGTCATTTGTAATGGTAAGATTTTCGAGAAACCCTTGACAGTGGGAGGTAATGTGAGGATGCTCAAGGAACTACGTGATTTACAGGAGCAAGGTTACTCGATACAGATAGTTACATGTTGTTGCATGCAAAATAGTCACAGTGCAGTGACAGTAGAGTTTGATGAAACTAGTGTGATCAAACTTGTACGTAATCTGACAGATTCTGATATCGAGGAATACTGCAACAGCGGCGAAGGAGTTGACGTTGCTGGTGGATTCAAAATACAAGGGTTCGGCATGATTCTGTTTGAGTCCGTAGAGGGTGATTTCTACAACTGTGTCGGGTTGCCCGGGAGGTTGGTGTTCAACAAGATTGGAGAACTTATTTCAGTGTAACACGCTTATATCTAAAGTACATATGCAGGATATAACTATAAACAGAGGAGGAGGATGAGGAGGAGGAGAAGTATGCGGTTCTAAGCGGAAGGAAGCGGTGAGAGCAACGCAATGAGGTTTGGTTTGTTAGCAGTGGACGCCCAGCCGAGGTAGAGGACGAAGGGCAACCAGCCGTAGTGGGTGATGGTCTGGGCGGTCTGGAACACTTTGGTGAATCTTTCCTTGGACTCTTCGGAGAGGTTGAGGGCTGCCATGGCGTGCTGTGTGAAGACCAGACAAGACAGACAAGACAAGACAAGACAAGACAAGAGTTGGAAGACTCAAAAGAGTGAGTGGCGACGAGAAGCTTGAGTGTCTCCCCCCAGCGACGACCGACGCGAGCGGTGTGAACGATACTCGGTGAGGACTCCTCCGGGGCCCCTCTTCTACTCTTCTACTCTTCTACTCTTCTACTCTTCAACGTCTCCTCTTCTCTTCAACAACACCATTTGCCACCGTCGTCCCACTGCTGGCCTCTTTGCACCTCTTCAACACCCCTGCCACCCTTTGCACCACTCCTCCCTCCTCCCGCACATGTCTGCTGCTCTACTCACAAGATCCGTGCCGCTGCTGCGTTTCTCCGCCAACAGATTGGCCGCTAGGAACTGTTTCGCCTCTCTCACTCAGCTCTCTCTCAGACAGTATGCTTCCTTCCCGGAACACACCGTCATCAACATGCCTGCCTTGTCCCCTACAATGACCGAGGGTAACATCGTCAAGTGGCACAAAAAGGTAGGCGACCATCTCGCTACCGGTGAGTCCATCGCTGAAGTCGAAACAGACAAAGCCTCAATGGACTTTGAGTTCCAAGACGAAGGCTACTTGGCCAAGATTCTTGTCCCTGACGGATCCAAAAACATCCCCGTCAACAAACCAATTGCTGTTTACGTCGAAGAAGAAGCTGACGTGGCTGCTTTCGAAAACTTCACAGCCGCTGATGCCGAAGATACTTCTGCTCCTTCTGCAACTGCTTCTGCAACTGAAACTGCTTCCACTCCTGCTGAAACTAAAACAGAGGAGCCAAAGAAATCCACTCCACCACCACCACCACCACCTTCATCCTCACCTTCTTCCGCTACCGTCTCCACCGATAGAATCATTGCTTCCCCACTTGCAAAGACTATCGCCTTAGAGAAAGGTATCTCCCTCAAGAACATCAAAGGTACAGGTCCAAGGGGTAGAATCACCGCAAAGGATGTCGAAGCTGCTGTTGCTAGTGCACCTGCATCTGCACCTGCACCTGCACCTGCAGCTTCCTCTACTGCTGCTTCTACTACCACTCCTTCATTTATTGACATCCCTTTGACTAATATGAGAAGAGTCATTTCAAAGAGATTAATAGCTTCCAAGCAAACTTCCCCAGACTATATTGTTTCTTCCAACATCTCCGTTTCCAAATTGTTGAAATTAAGACAATCTTTAAATGCAAACTCCAATGGTGATTACAAATTGACAATCAATGATTTATTAGTCAAAGCAGTTGCTAAAGCTGCTCTTAGAGTTCCGGAAGCTAATTCTTCTTATTTAGAAACTGAAGATGTTATTAGACAATACAATCAAGTCGATGTTTCAATCGCTGTGGCTACTCCTTCAGGTTTAATAACTCCAATTGTTAAAAATGCTGATACAAAAGGTCTCAAATCTTTATCCAATGAAATTAAAGATTTGGGTAAAAAGGCAAAGGATAATAAATTAAAACCAGAAGAATTCCAAGGTGGTACAATTACTGTCTCTAATTTAGGTATGAATCATGCAGTTACAATGTTCACATCAATCATTAATCAACCTCATTCTGTTATTTTGGCAATTGCAACAGTTGAAAAGAGAGCTGTACCTGATAAAGCCAATGAATTCGGTTTTGTCTTTGATGATGTAATGACAATCACAGGTACTTTCGATCATAGAACAATCGATGGTGCTAAAGCCGGTGATTTCATGAGAGAATTGAAAACTATAATTGAAAATCCATTAGAAATGCTATTATAATGTAGTCTTATCTCACCTTTTTATAACTCGTAATATTGTTAAGAAAAAAAAAAAACTTTTGCCGCGCCATCAGATCAACAATCAGTGTTTTAATGACCATATTGTAACCTTTGTTAAACACCTTTATTCATTAAACCCATACAAACACAAGCTCATAAATGTTATTCCAAATGGATCAAGATGATTTGCGTGTACTAATCATTGAATTGGTAGTTTTCATTCTAATTTTTATAATTTTTTTCTTAGTTGGTCATATAATTTACATTTTCTATATATCCGATGATTTAGATGATTCACAATTAAATTCAACTGATGATTTACCAAATAATTTAAAACTTGATTTTACAAAATTCACAACATTGAATAATTATGAGAAATTTAAAGATTATTCAACTATTGAAAAAATAACTCATTTATTAACAATTGCATTTAATAAATTTAATAAACCGGATTTAATACCAATTAAAATAAATTCAAATCAAATAACAACTGAATCTTTATTAATAAGAGATAGAGGTATAAATTCATTTTATTTTAATGATTATTTTGATAATATTCAACAATGTATTGATTTATTGGAAAATGAAATTGATGAAAATAATAATGAAATTGATGAATTTACAACATTAATTGAATCTGAAGAATCATTATTTAAATCAAATAAAATTTTAAAATTACTTAAATTTTATAATTATGAACAAATTTTAATTAAAAAGGGTTATACAATTGAAGATTTAATTGAAATTGAATTTTCACAAAATTGTAAAATTCAATCATCAGTTTCAACAATTTTAAATTTACCAATTCCAACAACAAATAGGAAAAATAATATAACTTATTTTGAATGTAAATTACTTGAATTTAATAATTTAACAGATTTAATTTCAATAGGATTAGTTTCAAATCCTAATTATCCAACATTTCAATTACCAGGATTTATACCTTATTCATTTGCAATTGAATCAAATGGTAATTTAAGAATTACAAATAAAAATAATGAATTATCAAATGATTTAATTGTTTTACAAAATTTAAATAAAGGTGATATTATTGGATTTGGATTTAAATCAAATTCAGGTACAATTTTTTTAACTCATAATGGTAAATTAATTCATCAATTAATTAATAATTTTAAATTTCAACTTTATCCATGTATTGGATTTAAAAAAATTGGAAATAATAATAATAGTAGTAGTACCAATTCAAATTGTAAAATTAATGTTAATATTGGTCAATTAGGATTTGTTTATATTGAAGCAAATGTTAAAAAACTTGGATTTTGTGAAGATAAAAATGAAGGTTTAATTGGTGCACCACCAATTTATAATAAATTAAATTTAAAGAATGAAATAATACTTGATAAAGGTGATGATATACCACCAAAATATCCAATTGAATCATTTTTTACACCAATTGTTAATACTTCAAATATTGAGAAAAATATTAAAAATCGTTCAATAAATACACCTGATAGTGAACCACCAAGTTATGAAAGTGAAAAGGATGAAAATTCAATAAATATCAATTTAATTAAAAATACTAAACAAAGGAAGAAAAATAAAAGGAATAAGAAGAAGAATAAGAATAAGAATAAAACAACTTTCCAAAATTAAATTATAATTCTTTCTTTTCTAAATCATTTGATTTTATTTGTCCCTTTTTAGAATATTCTTCCCAAGCTGAATCATATTGCTTTTGTAAAGTTTGAATATCTAATTTAAGCTTTTCATAATCATTATTAAATTTTGAATCATTTTTATTAATAATTAAATTTGATAATTTATCCTTATTTTTAATAATTGAATTTAATTGCATCATAATAAACCAAATACATACTTGAAATGCTAATAATGCACCTAAAATATATAAATTTCTTTGACTATAAAATTTTTTAGCCCTTTCATCCCATGTATTTTTAGTAAATTCAATTATTTCATCTTGTTTACCCCAATATAAACCATTTTTACAAGCATCAACAAACATAACACTTACTAATGTATCAATAAATATAATTATTATTTGAAAATTGGAATTTGTTATAATTAATTTATATTTATCAATTAATAATTGTTGAAATTTTGGTGGTAATGGGAAAAGTAAAATTGAAATTATAACCATTTCAATAATGGTTATAAGAAATACTAAACTCATTTGAATTGACATTGTAGTTGCTTATAGAAAGAGGTAAAGAAGTGTGATAAGCTTGAGAGTGAGCGGGGCCGTGAAATAATTATGCATGCTGCTGGCAACGCGTGATAAATAATATTACGGAAAAAATGTTATAAGCTAAACAATTTTTGTAAATAAAGAAAAGTAAAAAAAAGGATTGAGTATCAGAGTTAAAGTGATAAGAATTTGAAATAATTATAATGATAATGATAGTATTAATATTTTTTTGCGGGTTTTATCTTTTTTTTTTTTTTGGAGTAAATTTTGAATAAAATGTGTTTAAAAAATTAACAAGCAGCAGTACAATAATTGAAAGTGCAAGTTGAATTTGTTGTTGTAGGGTAATGATTATTATAAGAATAATCATAACCATTGTAAAATGAATTATTTTGATTTGTATAAATGTTATTATAATCATTTAAATAATAACAATCATTAATTGGAGATATTGGTTGAAATTGATGTTGTTGATAAGGATTTTCGAAAATTTGATTTGAAATAATTCCATTTGAAAATTGACAAGATTCAATTATTGGAGATGAAGGTACAGATGAAACAGGAGTTAAATATTGGAAATCATCATTTAAGATTTGAGGTTGTGATAATTCAAAAGAATCAAAAGATTGAATATTTTTAATACACCAAGTATCCCAACAATTTTCAACAGTTTCATAATCATTTGTTGTAAATAATTTATAATTACAATCTTTTAACCAATTTCTTTCTAATTGATTAATTTCAGCTAATGGAAGATTAGTTGCATCAGACCATGATTTATTTCTAAAAGTTTTATCATCATTAAATTTATTTGATAGAATTAATAAAGTAACAATTATTTTAAAAATTTCATCCTCTGATTCAACATTATAAGGTTCAATTTGAGAATCCATTTTAATTGATAAATAATTAACAGCTAATAATAAAGTAGATTTTGGTAATCTTGTTGCAGATAAAACAGAATGTAAATTATTTTGGAAAGTTAAAGATGGAGTTGAGCATTTTTTAAGTAAACCAAAAGTTAACCATGAAACAAATTTAACCATTTGATCAATATCATAATCTAAAACTTCAGAAACTCCACCATTTGGTTGTGGTTGAAGTTGAGGTTGAGGTTGTGGTTGAGGTTGCGATTGTTGAACAGATTGTACCTGTGGTAAGACTGGATTATAATAAGGTTGATTATTCACTAAATAATTATTATTATTCAAGCCTAAATTGATATTGAGATTATTGACAGGTACAGGAACAGACAATGGAGCTTGAACGTTATGGTTTAAAATTTGCATATTAGGATGGAAATAATTTTGCATTGGTTGAATTTGTATATTTTGCATATTCATTTGATGTTGTAAATTCATCATTTGTTGTTGTTGTTGTTGTTGTTGTTGTTGATGTTGATGTTGGTGTTGAACATTAATGTTCATACTCATGTTTATATTAACACCTAAATTCGGGTTTATATTTTGCATGTTTAACAAATTATAGTTATTGTTGAAAGGTTGATTATATTGATTTGCCGCAAACATGATTGATTAGTAATTGATAGATACGATAAGAGGTGTATATTGATTTAGTCAAGACTTAATTAAAAGCTCGAAATAATAAGTAAGCGGTGAAGATAAGGAAAAGAGTGGTTTGAGTGATGAAAACAAAATTCGTTGGAATAAGGTTAGAAGTATTATGCACTTGATAATCTGATAGTATTCAAAATTGATATTGAAAGCTTGAAGATATGAGGCAAGTTGGTGAATAAAGGAGAGTTGGGGGGAGGGGCTGAAGCACCGACTATAGTACAAACAGAACAGAACAAACAAGAGATTGGTGGTCTAGTTGAACTGGTGGTGAATGTATATAGGGTTGTAGGTGAACAGAGAACGCTTGTAAAGGGAAGAAGAAGAAGAAGAAGGAGGAGGAAGAAGAAGGAAGAAGAAGCCATTGTTGTGAACAAGTGCAACTGAACGTGGGTGATTGATTTTTCACCACGAGAGAGGAAAATTGGAGGAAAAAAAAAAAAGGCTGGGAAGGAAAAAGTTGACGAAACGAGACGAGAAGAAAAACAAATAAACTGGTGGTGCACGGGTGCGTGGGTTTTACAAGTGGTGCACGGATGCGTAGTGTGTTGTGTTGTGTCTTTTCCTTTCATAGGGAAGTCTTGTTAATTGTAGTATACAGTATCGATATATAGCGAGTAAGAGTAGTGAGTGGCCGAGTGGCCGGGTGGCGAGTGGCGAGTGGCCAGGGTTTAACCACCAAAACCGTAAAGGGTTCTGCCCTGTCTCTTCAAGGCGTAGACAACGTCGAGGGAGGTGACAGTCTTTCTCTTGGCGTGTTCCGTGTAGGTGACCGCGTCTCTGATGACGTTCTCCAAGAAGGTCTTGAGAACCGCTCTCACTTCTTCGTAGATGAGGGCAGAGATTCTCTTGACACCACCTCTTCTTGCCAATCTTCTGATAGCTGGCTTGGTGATACCCTGGATGTTATCTCTGAGAATCTTTCTGTGTCTCTTTGCACCTCCCTTTCCTAAACCTTTTCCACCTTTTCCTCTGCCGGACATTGTTTGCTGTTGTTGATTTGTTGGAGGAGAGGAGAGAGAAGAGAGGAGAGGAGAAGAGAAGAGGGGTGGGAGGAGGAACAAAAGAGTAGTGTGGTGGCGGGTGTGTTGTATTTAAGTGTTCTATTCCAGTGGAGTGAATTGTGTGTGTGAATTGTTTGTGTGTTGAGTGTGTGGAAATGGTCTGTGCGAGTAAACACGGGCCCGGGCTACGCGCCACAGCAGCCCGGGCTGCCAGCTACTTCCCTCGCGTGTAAGCACGGGCCCGCCTCAGTCGACGTCATTCGTCACGCTCAACTTTCTCGCTAATCACCGAGTGGGAAGAATCCCTAGATAAATAAAACATCACCAGCTCGCACTTTCGACTTCTACACCCAACACCCAATCACCCTTTTTCCTCTCCCCCTCTTTCATCTTATCAACAACAATGGCTAGAACTAAACAAACAGCAAGAAAATCTACCGGTGGTAAGGCACCAAGAAAGCAACTCGCTTCTAAGGCTGCAAGAAAATCCGCTCCAACTTCAGGTGGTGTCAAGAAACCTCACAGATACAAGCCAGGTACTGTTGCTTTGAGAGAAATTAGAAGATTCCAAAAATCTACTGAACTTTTAATCAGAAAATTACCTTTCCAAAGATTGGTTAGAGAAATTGCTCAAGATTTTAAAACTGATTTAAGATTCCAATCTTCCGCAATTGGTGCCTTACAAGAATCTGTTGAAGCTTACCTTGTCTCCCTTTTCGAAGATACAAACTTATGTGCAATTCACGCAAAGAGAGTTACTATCCAAAAGAAGGATATCCAACTTGCAAGAAGATTAAGAGGTGAAAGATCTTAGATACCCCCTTAGCTAGCTATTGCTAATTATTCTTTCTTATACAAGCACTCTATTGCTTTTCTCTATACTGTATTTTATATTTTTGTACACTTTAATTCTACGAATTGAATTTTTCTCAACTTTCGCGAATTCCCATGGTGTATATTTATATCCTGTTCAACTGAGGATGGAACAACACAACACAACATTCCACAAACAAACCATTTCATTATAACAAAAACAATGTATCTCGTACCTGAGAAAGAACTATACTCTATAATCCAACAATTCCATTCTGGTAAATATCATGATATTGCCAATCTTAACCTCGATACTGAATTCGATTTCTCAAATATACTCTATGACATTCAAGCTAATATGTACAAAATTCGTTCATTGATTAAATTAAAAAATTACAATGAAGCTTCAAAATTACTTACAAATTTAATTTCAAAAATTAATTTAAATAAATCCTCAAATCAAATCGATATTGAAACTGCTAATTTAATTGAAATCGATATTAATGTGCTTAATTCTTTCATTGATTTTAAAAATTCAAATAAATTAAATTCAGCTTTACTTGATTCAATCGATTCTAAAACTCCATCATTAGCTTTAATTTATAAAAATATCATTTTAAATGATTCATTATCAATTGATTCAATCGATTCACCAGATTTAGATTTGGAATCTTATATTTATTCATTATTATTAACATTACCTGATAATTCAATCGATATTTTATCAAATTTAAAATCTCATTATTCTGATGCTTTAATAATCGATTTTGCAATAGCTTGGTTAGGTTTATCTCAATCAACAATCGATAATGATTTAATTAATATTAAAAATTCTTATTATTTCTTCGAAGAATTAACTTCAAGTTCAAATACTGATTCAATTAAAAATTTAATCTCTTTATTGGCTTCTCATTTAAAATTAAATAATTTACCTGAAGCTAATGATATTTTACAAAAAATAAACAATTTTCAACAATCTTTTGAAAAATTACCTTCTTGGGAATATTCACTTTTAATTAATAAAATTGCACTTGCTGCTCAATCTTTAAATTCAATCGATCGTAATTCATTAACTAATGAATTATCAAATAAATTCTCAAATTCACCTTACGTTAAAGATTTGAATGAAAAATCATTACTTTTCGATTCAATCGTTACATCCTATAATTAATATATATAAATAAATAAGTTCAAATAAATCATCAAATTAACCCATTACTACTCTCCCTTTCTAATTCTTCATCAACAACTTCTTCAAGTTCAATCTTCTTTGGCGCCTTTTTAACTTTAGATTCATCAACTTTTGGTAATTTAATCTCTAACATACCATCTTTAAATTTAGCCTTGATTTCACTATCTTCAATACCTGGATATGCAGGTAATTTAATAACTCTTTCAAATTTACCAAATCTTTGCTCACTTAATTTAAGTACAAATGAATTCGCAATTTCATCATCTTCACTCAAATATTGATTCTTTGCTTCACCTTTAATAATTAATTCATTACTACTTGGATGATAATCAATATCAACAAAATCTTTACCAACTCCAGGAATGGAAACAACAACAATATATTTACTCTTAAATTCATAAATATTAACAGGTGGTGAAAATGGTAAATTCTTACTCTTCAATTGTGGTGCTGATACTTTAACATCACTCTCAATTGTCTTCAATGTACTACTATCTGTTGGTGTACCTGAATGTACCTTTAATTCAGGTGCTGTCGATTGTCTTTTCACTGGTGCTGGAACTGATGGTGGTGCAAACGTTGACGTTGATGTTTGAGCAGGTTCAGGGATAGACTTGGATGCCGGTGCTCCTGCTCCTGCTCCTGCTGTTGCTGCTGTTGCGGCAACGGCCGTCCTCTCTTCTTCTTCCTTTGCATCCTGTTCAGCAATCTTAGTCAACAGATCAGCCAATACTTTCTTGGTCAATGGTTCATCTTCACGGTTCTTTGCACCATCACCTTTAGTCTCCTCATTTTCACCCTTCTCTTCAGCACTGTCATTACTACCACCAAGTAATAAATTAATCAATTCATTAGCACCAATCTCTTTCTTTTCAGAATTTCCACCAGAACCGTTATATGGATATAAATTACCATATCTGTCCATAATGTACATTGGTTGTACTTCTGGCTTGGTAGGTTCAACAAATTCTAACTTAGGTGGTCTTACATACCCGTAATACTGAGAATCATCCTCAGGCAAAGTAGCAGCTGGTGCTCTAACAAAAGCATGTGCATGTCTCTTGCTTGGAGGTTCACCACCAATCAATGGGTTTCTTTGTAGCACTTCCGGCTCCTCCGAAATTTCATCATCCGGTGGTAAATACGAAGACGAAACGCCCTCATCGTGACCAATATCAATGTCTCCGTCAGTATCTGTTTCAGCATTCTCTGATTCACCATGGTTCAACTTGAAATAAAGAGGGTTCACATGTGAAACATACACGGGAGCAACAGGTTTCCGTTGGTAGACGTGAGAGTGTGGTTGAGCGTACGCGTATCTCTGTGGAACGCCACCAAAACGTGAAGGATGGTATTGGGGTCTTCCATAACCGTAGGACTCTCCAATATCGTACCCCTCATCGCCATCAACGACAGGGAAAGTGTATACTGTTCTTCTCACTGGGTGTTGGTGTTGGTGTTGTGCTGCCGCTGCCGCTGCCGCTGGCCGTTGCGCAACCGGCTGGTAGTCTAGTAATTCTCTGAAAAAGGGATCCATATTTGCAATTGTGTTAGTTAGTGTTCAATCCAAGCGTCTCTGTGCCAACTGCCGTGAGAACTGTGCTGAGCTGAGCTGAGGAAAGAAGAGAGCAGCACCGGTGACAGACCTGGGGCGATCCATCTCCTTATGAACACCCCGCAGTTTCCAGGCCGCGCCATTCGCAAAGACGTTTCCAGCATTCAACTTGCCTGTTTCCAGAACCTTCCCCTTTCCTCTGGCCATTCCACAACACAATGGCTGTCGACAAGTATGATATACCCTATGCGATGAAGCCGAAGGGCAAGGGCAAGGACAAGAGCAAGGACAAAAGCAAGAGCAAATACGCTGCTTACATCCAGACCAAGAAGAGCGGGTATCTCAACTCCTTGTCTCCTGACGCGAGGAAGTTGCTCATCTACGTGATCTGCTTCTCCATCTTTGCATATGTCTTTCTAACAACTTTACGAAGCTCCCAAGTGCCTGAAGTGACAGATTACGAGTTGGATTTAGATTACTCCAATAGCAGAGAGCGGAATTTGATTGATGATTCACTTGGCGATATTACCGACAAAGAAAATCTCCATGCATATCCCGCGTACAAGCCAGATATAGATGAAGAGGAAGGTGAAGGGGAAGAGGAAGGAGAAGGGGAAAATGAAGAGGAAGAAGTGGCAAATGAAATAGATGCGCTGGTTTCTGATGAAGACGAAATTTCGGGTGCAATGGAACGTAAAACTATCAAAAAGGTTAAACAAGATTCAAAGAAAAAGGGAGGAAATCAAGCATCGGATTTCGAAACAGAACTAAACGAAATGGTTCAAGAAGGTAACAAAAAATTGAAAGAGAAGACAAAGAATCGTCCTGTGCGGGAGAAAAATGACAAAATCAAACGTGTGAATAAGGAAGAGATTAATAGACGTGCCAAGAAGGGTAAGAAGTACTAACACAAAGTATAACGCTTTTCATCTATAAACTAATTTAATGTTCAATACCACGATTTTTAGCATCACTTCTTTCTTGCCATATGTTTTTACCAGAACAAGAACAAACATACTTATCATTTTCCCAAGCACCGGCACTTCTAGCGATAACACCTGTCATTGAATCTAAAAATACATCTTTAATACTGGTACTGACAGTCATAGATCGACCAATCAATTGATCAATACCAAATGGTATATTTGTAAACTGTGTACATTTCCCATTATCATCGCATTTAATTTCAGGGAATGTATATAATGATGGACCAGTACTCAAAGGACCATTACTTAAATCACCACTAGTTCTAAGACTAGCAAAATATGAACCTTTCGGTTTCATTCCTGTTAATGTAAGGTCAACAAAACTTTCATTCTCTCTCATTTTAACTATCCGGGCAAGTCCGTAAACTTCTCTCTCATTTTGAGCTAAATCGGAATTCACTTGTTTTGTAAAATCTTCAAGAATGCAAACAGCAGCAGAATTTGGAGTACCTACACCTCTAATGATTGCATCTCTTCCAGTTTCTTGTATCGATTCAATAATTTTCGATGGTGCAATGTTAGCAATCACTGAAACTGTTTGAGTTGGTAAATCGCATTGAACTTTCTCAACACCTTCATTTTTCATAATTGATTCAGTTACTGACTTCACACAAGAGTCACATGTCATAGAAGTGTTATAAACGGTTTCAAATGGTTTCTCACTCTTCATAATAGTCATTGGATATTCTTGTGTTTTTGAAATGTATAAAACGGAACTCTATTATATTTGTCATCACGAATCTTGACGTGAGAAAATGAAGTGATATTGGAAAATTTAGAAGGCTCGACACTATCAACATTTTTCCAATTATGGATACGCCGTTAAGCTATAATATTAGCTGTTACCATTAAACAAACAAATGAACTTCATATTCAACAGTTTCCGATCTTTTCGAAATAAATACCCAGTGGTTACTTATACGGCAAAGCGAACGTTAACTTTCCTTTCATGGGTACCTGTTTTCTACATTTTCTCTGAACATGTTGCATATGTTGGTAGAATTGATGGGATTTCAATGAAACCAACTTTTAATCCAGATACATCAACATCAAGTGATCGTGTATTTTTATGGAAATTTGGTGTTAAAAATTTAGAAAATTTAAAAATAAATGATGTTATTTTCATTAAATCACCAATGGATCCAAACCAAATTCATACAAAACGAATTAAAGGATTACAATTAGATTCTATAATACCGAGATATCCTGATACAAGATCTAGAGTTTTAATTCCATTAAATCATATTTGGGTAGAAGGTGATAATATTCATTCAATAGATTCCAATACTTATGGACCCATTTCTACAGGTATGGTTGTTGCTAAAGCAGTTTGGATTATTTGGCCATTGAATAGGTTTGGTCCAGTTCCAGAAACTGGTGGTAGAGAATGTCGTGAAAATAAACTAAAGTTTAAAAAACCTTCAACTAGCGTGTAACTTACGGGTATGATTAATTAACTTCTATAAATTTTTAAACATTAAGTTAAATAGATTTTTTGATTGAAAATAGAATGTACTTGTTGTTCATTCAATTGTTAAATTTGTGCTGTATTATAATTTTATTATTTTTTTCTTTCAATTAAATTCAAAATCTATCACCAATATTTTTATCCTTTAAAGGTGTATCCAAATGTTTAATGTTATTAAATCTTTGAGAATAAACAGAAATGTATTCCTTTTCCTTACATTCCTCATTTTCACAATCTTCTAAAACACTCAATACACTATTCATATCATGTTCATAGAATCTATTACCAAATTTAGCTTCACTTTTCTCAGGGGTTGTTAACAATGGTGCACTTCTAAATCCAGAATGATTAGAATATGGAAATGATGATACTGTTTTACTCCTTGAATGTAAAGAATTATTTCTATTAAATTTAGGTTTTAATAATGGAACTTTAAATCCTTCATTTGAAAAAATTGGATTTGGTATATTAAGTTGTTCAATTACTCTATTATCAGCAAAATCTGTATTATCTTCAACCAATGAATCCAGATCAATATTTTGATTACCCAATCCGCCGAAAATTCCATTTTCTCGTATATTCGATTGTTTCTGTGATGTAAATGGTGAGTAATCAAAATCTTCATTTTCTTCTTCATTTTCACTTGATTTATCAAATAATTGTACATTTAAATTATGTAATGATCTTTTACTTGGTCTTTGCTTTGAAGGTAATTTATAGTCAATTTTATTAACAGCAGAAAAATCTAAAAAGCAACTAGTAGATGATGTTGACCTTATTGAACTATGAGAACTTTTCCTACTAAGGCTAACATATGAATTACTCCTTGAACTTCTTGAACTTCTTAAATTTGATTCCTTTTTAACAATATCTAAATTCTTATTACGTTCATCAATATAAGAAGGATGATCCATTTCAATATAGCTCAAACTTCTATTAATTGATTTTTCAGATTCATAATATTCTTTATAACCACCTTCTAAAATTAATACTTCAGGATAGTATAAATTTGGATAAAATTCTGAACAAACATTTCTATCGATTTTCCTTAATTCAATTGCCTTTAAAGGCCCCCTATGAGAAGAAAATTCACAATGAAATATAACCAACTTTCTATTATTTTTAACCATTTCAATTGGACTAATTTGAGAATTGAATCTATCAGAGAATACATTATTAAGTTCATCAATTGAGGAAATATTTATTGCTCCATCAATATGACCACCATCATATTCAAATTTAAAACGACAATCGATTATTAGTAAATCATCAAAATGTTTACAAAATTTATTATTTGGATTAAGATTTTTATTCTTAAATTCATGTAAGATTTTTTTAAATTCAGAAACACTTATTCTTGGTATATTATCTTCATTTTGAGTAAACTTAAAAGGTACATCATCCATCACACAATTACCAATTTCATTACTAACAGAAAGTTCATTTATTGTTGAAGTTAATTGATCAGTATCATAATTTGATATATCAAAATTGAGATTATTATGGTCATAATTATAAAGTGATTGATGACGTTTCAATTGGAAATGTTTATTATTATTATCACCACAATTGAATTTTTTAGTAAATTTACCAAATTGTAAAATTGAGTTTGATTTCTTTCTTTGAATTGGTGAACCGAAATCCATTATATCATTTAATTCATCAGTTTCATTAAATTGAATATTATTTGAATCTGATTTTATTAATTTATTAATTTCAACGGTATCATTTTCAAGATCTGAATTTATATCATCATTATCACTTGAAAAATAATCATTTAATTTTGGGGTTGAAATTTTGAAAACGGGACTTTTATAAGGATCATCTAATTTTGAATTTGAAGAAATTGTTGAACTTGAGATTTTACTAAAAATTGATTTAGAAGAATTTTGATCAGAAGTAGGAGTTTTAGAAAGATTTTTAATAAAATTTGTAAAACTTGAACTTGATTGACTATTATTCCTTGAATGTGGATAAGTGATTTTAGATGAAGATTTTTTCCTAGAATGTTTATTGATTGAAGATTTCCTTGTAATTGAAGGTGATGTAGAATTTGATGAGTAAGATTTAGATAATGAAGAGATTGAAGATTTTGAATTTAATTGATTTTGATTTTGATGTTGATGTTGATAAGTTGTTGAAGTTGAAGAACTAGGATTTAAAGGTACAATATTTTCCTTATTCGTTGGTGAAATAAATGAGAGTGAAGATTTCGTAGATGAATTTGGAATTGAATGTGAAGATGTAGATGTAGATGATTTATTATTTGTTGAAAAATGATGCATTTGATTTATAAAGGGGTGATCATTTAGCCGATAAAAATATGATGCAGAAGAATTAGATGTAGTAGAAGAAGAAGAAGAAGAAGGAGGAGGAGATATTGAAGCAGGAGAAGATGAAGATGATGAAACAGAAGAGGGAGATGATGTTGAATTGACTAAAGTGTTGATTGAAGTTGTGTTTGTTTTAAGCTTTTTGGTGTTAAAATCAGTAGAGTAATTGTGACGAGTGTGTAAATGATTTATAGTTTGATCGAGATTGAGGTTCAGGTTGAGATTGAGATTGAGATTTCGGTTCAAATTTGAATTTTTACTATTATTATTTTTTATAATATTATTGTTCGATGGTTGAGGGTTAGGATGTAGGTGAATTTGGTGAGAACGAGGTTCGTTGAAACCGTGGGTAAGTTGGGGATGGTTGTAAAAGGGAGTCGACGCTGAGGAATGGGTAGCAGTGGTTGTTGACTGGATATGGGGGGACCTGGACGTAGAGACAGGTGTAGAGTCGGATATCGACGCAGATGCAGACGCAGAAAGACGAGATGCGATGGAGGAGTCGGTTAGCATCGTGAAGCGAGAGGGGAAAAAAGAGGGGGGAAAGGGGGGAAAAGGGGGGGAAAAGAGAGGGACAGAGAGGGACCAACCTGCGATTGGCGGCTTGGCAACACAGAAGGTGGTGAGGGGGTTGCAGTGAAGGACAACAGTGGGCAGCTGTGGGAGTCCCTGGGTAGCTTCTGGTGGTGTTAGTGGTGGTGTAGAGGGGTGTAGAGGGGTGGAGTAGAGTAGCGTATGTGGATGGATAGATAAGTGTACAGAATAGTGAGTAAGTAAGAGGGGGTTCAAGTGGGTCCTGCTATAGGTATATAGGATTGCTGGTATCTCAGAGAGGTTAACTTGCAGAGCTACGGAGAATGGGGAATGGGGAATGGGGAACGGTCTACAATAGTAGAATAATAGTTTGATCTTTCCAGACAGCCTTGTCTCAGAAGGTGTCTGATCTTGCGCAACCTTTCTCTATTAAAGGACTAAGGAGAAGATCTGCCCACCGCAGAGCCTGAAACTAAAAGACTGTCCAGTTGATCTATTCTGATCCGATCCACAACCATAATTGTGCCGCCGGCCGATCCTGCATGCAGTGTTTACACAGTGTGACTGACTAGTCTGTACTAATAATATGAAACTGGCCTCCAGTGTCAGTTGCATTCAAAAGGCGGGTATAAGCACAATTTGGGCAGTTGTCGGTCATTTCGGAGGGGTCTTCCCCCATTAGGAACACGAATATCGCCACTAGACGGGCCCGGCTGACCGTTGCAGAGTTAATTTATTGCTGTCTCAGTGCAATGTTTCAGGAGACGGGCCTGTTTCACCTGGACTGGGTGGAGAGCCGATGTTTCACCGTAAGCTAAAGGTTAGTGTTCTACGCTGTAACTTGCTTGCTACTTTGGGCCGTGTGTTGTGCTTTTGCCGCATTGGGCAGGCGTTGCCCGTTTTTCGCGTCGCGCGCGTCAGCCGCGCGTGCACCGCGTCTGTTGACGTTTGCCCCGATCGGGAAACAGGGCCTCTGTTGCGGAAACTAACTTCTCCACTTCCTACATGAGTTCTTTATTTCGATTGTTACACTACATAATCCTCTAACCTAAAAGGCATTCAGGCCTTCTCCTCGCCTATTAGAGACTCTAAAATTTCCTCATAGTGTCCGTGGGTCGCATTGTTAGCACGACGTAATAACTTCTCTGCCTCCAGATATGCCCCTTCTTGTTCCTTGCTATCTAACTCGAGTAAATTCCCGTACGTTATCAGCGCTTCCGCTATATTAGCCCATGTTTTAGGATCTTCTTCATCATGTGCTTTACGTAAATACTTGAGAGCTTCTTCCACCAACGACATACCCTCAGACCTAGCCGTTTCAACAGCCACCTTCATCTCTTCATCTTCTTCTTCTTCCTCTTCTTCTTCTTCTCTATCGTACTTGTAGCTGCTAAAAAAGGCAATTGGTTCTTCAGCTTCCATTAAATAACTTTGTCCTAACTTCTCAAAGACACTCTTAGCAACTTTCCTTTCAACATCATCACCCATCATATCTTTAAATTTAAGCATACTTTCCCTCCAAAATTGATTGTAAGAATCATCTTGTTGAATCTCATAAAGAGGATGATCCTCAGAAATTTCTAAATCTCCTTCCTCTAATGCATTATTTGCATCGATCTTTTCTCTATCATCTCTCTCACCCTCTTCTTCTTCTTCATCACTATCAACAACTTCCGTATGTTGATTTCCAAACTTATCAACAATATCCAGCAAATCATCAAAAATGTTTAATATTTCAAGCGTAGATTCTTCTTTAAATAACTTATAATCGTTCTTATCTTCAGCTAGTTGAACACTTTCATTCCATAGTTTAGTAAATTCATCAAACAATTGCTTCATTCCTTCAAACTCTTCCTTTTTAGAATCAATAGTCATTTGTCCAATATACAAAGATCCAATTTTAGTAAGTAAAATGCTACATTTAGCTAACTTCAACCTAATATTATCTTTACCAAACTTTTCAAATCCATCATCAATCCTTTCAAATGCATTTACTATCCATTCCTTCATCTCATCTTCTGGCTTAAATTTGGAAATATCACTCAAAGCTTGTCCGTAAATGCTATAAAATTCATCATTAAGTTTAATTTCTTCCTGACCCCCATTCTCTACACAATTTCTCATTATTCTATCACATTCATTAATGATACCATTCAATATTAACTCGTTGTCTCTCTCCCCATTCTTCCATGTTTGCCATAATCCTGTTAATTGTGCTAATGGATCATTCGGATTAACCTCATTGGTCAATTCAACTGTAAGTAATTGCTCATTCTTTTCATTTGAGTCACCTTCGTTTTCTTCAACCTTTTGCTTCTTTGCTTTGACTTTCCCTAATCCTAATTTTCTTTTACCTGCCATTTGCTATAATATAGTTTCTTCAGAGTGCAAGTCTTAAAGCATTGATGCAACACTTTTTTTCACAAAATCGACCCATCAACAAAAAAAAATTTGTTACACGGAGGCTCAAAAAGATTATAAAAATATATTTTTATAAGATACGTTAGATTAACAAAAGACTGTTAACTACTGAAAAAAAAAAAAGAAAAACAAAAAAAATAATAATTACAAAACAAAAAAAAGAACACCAAAAGAAACAACAAAACAAGAGAAACACAAAAATGAGTAAGGAAAATAAAAAGAGTTCCCTCCCAGAAGGATTCACCGAAGAAATGGTTGACTTCATGATGAATAGGATGCAAGATATGATCATCGGTATCTATAACCAAGGTGCTGGAAACTTGAGCAACGACTTTGCTCTTCACGTGGCACAAGAAAAGGAGAATGTCTTACATCAGATTGATAGACACGCCTTGAATGTGTCAGAGCAGATGGTTGAACATTCGGATGCCATCCTAGCGGTAAATGAGAGGATTCGCAAGATAAAGGAGGACAAGGACGACTTTAAGAAGTCCGAAGAAGCCATCATGCGGATGGTGAAAGAGAAGATGGCTGAAGTTCACCAGAAGAACCAAGGCGGTCTTACTGTGGAGGAGAAGGAAGAGCTGTGGAAGCAGATTAAAGACTGTCATAATCTTCTTGATGTGTTCCACGAGAATTTTGAAGAGAAGACGGAAGCGTTGAATGACAAATCCAATGTGATCCAGAAGGAAGTGGAAGATTTGGCCAGTCTTTGATCTGCTTCCACGATAATTTTGAAGAGAAGACGGAAGCATTGAATGACAAATCCAATGTGATCCAGAAGGAAGTGGAAGATTTGGCAACAGCCGCTCAGACTGAATTTGATCGGTAGAGAGAGGTGAAGGAATCGGAGATGCAATTTTTGATGGCGAAGATGCAACAACTGGAATCAGAGGTGCATGCGGTCAAGGCTTCTTCGTCTCCTCGGAGAAGAAGTGACAACGTAAATCCAACTCTAACCGAAGTTGTGAAGACGTACTTCCCATTGTTAATGCTGGAGCAAAGGGCAGAGGTGAAGATTGCAGCCTTGCATATCACCCCGGATCGATCAGCAGTAGCAAGGGCAATGCGCAACACCAGGTTGAGCAAGAAATCTGATGTGGGTACCCGTTTATTCCACCTTGTTGACACAGCAGAAGTTGCTGTTGAACTGTGGAATTCCTATTCATGAGTGGTCTTACTATACCGCTCAAGATGGGTTGGACCAGACCTTTTCACTGTCCTATGGGAACGTTTCTTTCTATGATGACCTCCTGTGGGCCATCCTACAACCGTTGGATCTTGAATCCTACAAGGCCAAGGTTAAAGAGGAGTTGAAGGAATTCAAATCTGAAACCCCCTTTTTGCAGAATCATTATCTCACCTATATTCAGAGGGCTGCGGAAATCGGCTTTGTCGATATCGCTCCATTTTGGATTAGGGACAAGTTCATCAAGGACCTGCAAGCAGTTGCCAAGAATGAGTGGATTCCTCAAGTTGAAAATGCTCGCACCTTGAACCAACTCAGGGAAGTTATTCAACGTTTTCCAACTACGGTGAAAAGACCAATTGGAGAAGGGGCAAATACGGCTTTGAATTTTCAATATGTGAACCATCGCACGTCTCCTAGAACAAAAGCTGCTAGAAACTCTTTCCCTGTGAAAAGAGCTAACCAGGCTGAGCGCTTTAAAAAATAACGTACTCTGTATTGGTGTAGAGACTGCTCTGGCAATTCTAGGATCAAGAAACTTTGTCCAACGGATTGAACTAAATGTGATTTCATTGGGTCGGGATATATTTTTGATAAATACTTGCAATGATTACCATTCAGATTTTGAGGATTATCAAGGTAACAAAAAAAAAGATAATAAGGCAGATGAGTAAACCATTTTAATGACACGAGGCCACATAACTACTAAACATAGTGACATCACATTGCTGTAGATGATAAATGAGTGTCCCTTAAGTTACGTTTTATTGAGCATTGGTGCATCTGAATGTTTAGTGTATAACACTCGAGTAAATTTACTCCTTTATCAGGTTATTTCGATGATTTTTGGTGATGTTAAACGACGTCAAAAATTTGCAAAGTCTAAAATTAAGTTTTGGTAAGTTCATCTTTCTCCGCCACGGTAGGTTTCCTAAATTCTACTGATGAACTTCAGTCATATTTTCTTTAACTATTCTCATGATAACTTTTTCAGGCATCTTTAAATCGTGTTTGGTAGCTTCAATTTGCTGGATTCTAAAAATCTCTGAGTGATTCAACATCTGGTCAGGTCATGCTGATCGACCTGATGGTTGGTTGGTTGTTTCTTTCTTAACGTGTAGCTAGTAAACTGATTAATTTCCTGCACAATAGTCATCGTGAAATCTACTATCACATAGGTCACTTTGGTGAAGAGTTTTCTCTCTTGGTCTTAACCATTTTGCTTTGTTTTGTTTTGTTTTATGTTTTCTGTTCTGTCTGTTTCGTTCAAAATCTAATCCTAAGTATATTGCAAAAATATACTTTTATAGTATCTTCTTCTCTCATCAAAATGACTTTGACTAGAAGTCCTGGAAACAGACTTTGCGGAATTTCCCTATCCT
This sequence comes from Pichia pseudocactophila, assembly GCA_039700735.1. Taxonomy (NCBI): domain Eukaryota; kingdom Fungi; phylum Ascomycota; class Pichiomycetes; order Pichiales; family Pichiaceae; genus Pichia; species Pichia pseudocactophila. The sequence goes on from JBBJZV010000103.1 coordinate 372,413, forward strand.
GATAATATTATATCGTTCTTTTAAGCTAGTGAATGGTTCTTATTACAAATAAACAGTATTGGTTTTGCTAACAACAAGTGTCGTCCATTTATTTGCGCCAGAGCGAACGCGAGCGCAAACTGGAAATTTCTAGGATTACCTAATATCAAAGTCATGCAAGATGTACCAAAAATGGTAGCAAAAATGCTTCTACCGCCAATGTTATCATCACATCAGTCTTATAGATAAATTTATTATTAGTGTCGTTACTTAAATGTAGATCTTTTTTTTTTCAATCCTATATATATATATTATAATCCTTTATTACCCAGACTTACTTGATCAATTTAACGATTTTACCAAGGTCAACATTCTCTTCTAATGATACACCTGTCTCTATTATTCTAAATTCCTCGTCTTCGTTCAGTTTTGTGTAAACATCACATGCCCATCCAGTAACAATCAAACCTGGTGGTCGACTTTCAATTTTCGCACATACATTAGCTAAAGAACCAAGTCTAGTTTTAATTACTCTTTCATCACCGCAACTTGCTCTCTCCACAATAGCAACGGGCAATTCTGTAGGCCATTTCTTTTCATCAATTAAAATCGGCAAGATATCAACAATTCTTTTAATACTCATCAAAAATATAACTGTTCGTTTCTCTTCATAGAATGGTAGATTGTCCGGAATTTTACCAAGTCTGCCAACACCGGTACATATCATAACTTGATCTGCTACTCCCCTGTGTGTAGTTGGTATACCTGCACGGGCAGTAGCAACAAATGCGCTTGATAATCCACATAAAACCTCAACTTCAATATTATGTTTTTGGAAATACAAAAACTCTTCACCGCCTCTACCAAAAATGTATGGATCTCCCTGTTTCAATCTTACAACATTCATTCCTTTCCTTACAGCATCAAGACCAATTTTCAACAATTCTTCTTGTGCATTGTCAGCATTCCCAGGGAATTTCCTTGCAATGAAAATTTCAACGTTCTTTGGTATTAAATCTAAAATCTCTTGTGGAACCAATTTATCAGCTAAAACAAGATCTGCTTCGTGAATAGAGTTGAGAGCACCAATAGTCAAGTTAGATATTGAACCTGGACCTGATCCGATCAAAGAAATTTTCCCAATCTTTGTTGTAGAATTATTACTAGATGAAGAATCTAGAGACTTCAAATCATTGAGATCATCATTTAAATCATCAATTGAAATTTTACCTAATTCATTAAGAGGATAATAATCGATAATTTGTGATAACCATTTGAGTTTGTCACGTTTATTCAAATTATCATTTGCATTGATTGATTTCCTAACGTTAGAAACATTTTCAATGATATCATTAATATTAGGTGGAATTGATTTGATCAATTCTCTTTTCAGCCTAGAAGACAATTTACAGCCTTGTAAATTCGTTGTTATACCAATTTGAAGATTTTTATTAGCATATGTCGACAACAAAGTGAAAGTTGAAAAGGATGCAGAATTGAAAGTGTTGATAGGTATTCTATTCTCTACACATTTCTGGTAGACTGATTCTGAAGTTAATTCGACAGGTGCATGTAAAAGGAAAACACGATCAATAACATTTTTCACTTCATCTCTGCCTAATGTGAATAAATCATCAAACTGAAATGACCTGTTGAGAATTTCAAGCTTATTCACACTTACGGTATCTTCAAGTGTGAGATTCTTTTCGAGATCATTCAAAGTAATTTTAGGACTTATTATAATGACTTTGACCGGATCTGAATTCAGTGTCAAATTTATCTTATTGATAAGATTTTTAGACACAGTCTCAGATTCATCTATTATAATTATAGCTTCGTTTGATGTATTTAGCTGGGCTAGAATCTTCATTGTGAATAACAACTATGAATCACTTTGTTAAAAGCTAAAAGCCAACGTAATTTACAAGTTACAGAATTGCAAGAAATCAACGGACTTTGGATCAGTTTTATATAATAAGTGAAATTTTTCTGACTAACCTGAAAAATGAAGAACGGGATTCGATAAGAAAAGCCTGCGCAATATCACGTGACTCGGTGTGGAACCAGTACTAAGCTACATTAACACAATCACTATAGACAGTAGCTAGTCGCTTGAACAATACAACTACGCATGTAATCAGCAGTGGTGGGTGCATCAGGGTGGTGATAACAGTTTTCTTTTGTAACAACCTATTTTTCGAAAATTTTTTTTTTCATCAATTAGAAACAACTATATACACTGTATAATATCGAATAGATGGTGATGCATCACACATTCCGAGAAAGGGGAAGACACATCTAGTCAAACTGTGGAACCAGCATATCCATGAGTGGAGACTGGATGAAAATCACACCCGCTGTGAATAACACAACGTTGAGGCCGATCTTACCGAGAGGAGTGGAGAAGAAGCCTGGTTGACCTGCTGGCTTGTCTTGTGGGATAGGGAATCCGTTCATTGTGGCTGGTCTAATTGCGTGCTTGTGCTGGAAGGCCAGAGTGGACTGAATTGGTGGAAGGCATGTGTAAAGGCGAAAAACTGAGAGGATGATCTGAACCCATGATTGTTGTCCAGTTGACAGAGCTTTGCAAGCGGGGACGAGCGACGTCGAATTTAAATTCTATTCAACTTTTTTGCACCCGTGCACCGCAACATGATTTGGAGGAAAGAAACTTCAACACTTTTCAGCAAAACGTCTGTCGGGTGTGGCCAGTATCACCCGAGTCTTCCAGGAGCAAGCATCAAACCATGTTGGCGTCTGTCTCGCGTATACAGTTGGGATCTTCCGCAGCACAGACTGCAGTGAGAAGTTTTGCCTCCTTCCCCCCACTGCTGGCACCAAAGAATAAAAAAGATGTTGAAGCAAAAAGGTCTGCTGAAAAGAAACAGGAACGTAGAGAAGCCATGAAGAAACTGAGGGCTAAAAAGCCAGCTGACACAAACCCTCTTTTCATGCCTGTATCTGAAGCGCTCAGATATTTAAGAGCTAGTGAAGTTGGAAGACCTGTCAATGAAGCATCAATTTCAATTCAAGTACCAATTTTAAAAGATCGTGGTGTTGCAGCTATCAACGGTGCTGTCAGGTTACCTAAACCTTTAAAGGAAACGAAGATATTGTGTTTGTCCAATGATGAAACAAAAGTTGCTCAAGCTTTAGAGAATGGTGCAGCTCAAGCAGGTGATGTCAAATTAATCGATGATATCGCTGAAGGTAAATTGAATGTTGAACAATTCGATAAAGTTCTAGCTACTCCAGAGATTGAACCTTTACTGAGGAAAGTAAGTAGAATTTTGGGTCCAAAAGGTTTGATGCCTAGTGTAAAGAAAGGTACAATTGCTGAAGATCTTACCAACTTAATTCAATCAACTTTAGGTACGCAGCCGTTCAGGGAGAGGAATAATTATGTTTCTTTGACTGTTGGAAAATGTAACTTTTCAGATGCTGAAGTGCTCAATAATCTTTTGGCAACTTCCAATGCCGTTAAGGAAAGTATCAAAAACACCAAATCAAAGAAACCTATTTTGGTAGGTCAAACTGTATTGAGTTCCACTCACGGTCCAGGTATCGTTGTTAACTTTTAAAATCTTCTACATTCTTTTGTCATTCCTGTAAATACAGTCATTCACCCACCTTTACTCTATAGATTATGTTAACCTACATCCTACATTTCGTAAAAAGAAGTTCGATCTATGTAGTATATTTTACGCGCAGATCCAAAGCTCGTCTAGTTTTTTTGTCAGAATCCGATATATTACATACAAACATTGCGATTTAACTCGATTATTGCTCCACCATTTGATTCAATAACGCAACTATGGAAGAAGAAAAAACGACAGTAGAGGGTACTGATAAGAATGAAATCTTGGAAATCCAGAAATTGGAATCTAAAAACAATAGATTCTTTATCATTATAGTAATGTTGTTCACTGCATTGGTTATAGGTTTACCTTCCTGGATTCTAACTACATCTGTTGAAAGAGCACAACTGCCAATAGAAACAATTTCTCAATTAAACTCACAATATTTCAACAATATAACTTATGAAATACCTGTGAAAATAATAGACTTACCAAGCCCGTTGGATGGCATAGTGAATGAAGCACAGTCAATACTAGATGATAAGCTAAAGGATTCTACGGTTAAGATTAAATTGTTTGGAAGTGAAGATAATTTAAAAAACTCTTATGAATTTAAAATCATTATGAATGAAGAAACTGATGCGTTATTTATTAGTCCTGATAATGACAGGTTAATTAAATTATTGATAACATCTCAGACTATTAAATACAACGTAATATGTGAATTAATTTCACGAGCTTTAATTGATACAGTCTTTCATACAGAGATTGTGAGAATGAATTCAAAAATTAAAGCTAAAAAAATCATTGAATTCCCATTCAATGCAAATTACAAATTAAGTATCAACTTCCTCCATTCCGGAAGTAAAATGTTGAATTTTGGAGGAAATGATGAAAATTCATTGAATAAAGCAATGAAAAATTTTCAAAGTTTTGTTAATACATTATCACCATATGCTAATTTTACAATTGAACAGCAAGAAATGTGGTTTGAAAAAAGAGTGAGAACAGAAGGTGAATACGTTGAAAATGGGGCAATACATATCAAAGATACAAGTGTGTTTATTGATTATTCAGAATGGGGATTGGATCAAGATGTTGAAATGGATCCAATTATTAACCTTAACGTTTATTTACCTGAAAACGAAAAGATAGTGATTGAAGGAAGTACAAAGAATTCATTTTTAATTCCTCAATGGGGTGGTGTTGTTGTTTTCAATGAAGATGAAATTTTAGGATATGAACAATTGAATGAAATATTTGATATTTTTGCATTTCAAATATTGAAATTTTTAGGAATTGATACAAATTCAGAAATTTCCCTATTTTACAGGATTGATGAAAAGATTAGAATGCAAACAGTTGAAAATTTGAACGAAAGTATAGAAAACTACGAAAGTTTATTGAAGTTGATCAACCAACTAGAAACTATTCCTATTCCTCTGCAAACGGTTGAGGAAATCTATGAGTCAATTAGCAAAGTGCAGGAAACGATAAACCTTCTCGGTGAATTGAATTGGCTTGAAGCGTATAAATCATCAATTCAGGCACTTAAATTATCGAACATTGCTTTCTTTCACAAAGATATGTTATCGCAAGCATACTTCCCAGAAGAGCATAAAATGGCTGTTTACTCACCATTATTAGGACCTTTCCTTACAATTGTGACACTATCATTAATCCGTGCAATTAAAGAACTGAGATCGTGAAAACTGTAAATTGGCACCTTTTACATCAGTTCGATCATTCACGCTATAAGAATACAATAGCAAGCACCTCCACCACGTCAGATGATCTAATTAGTGGTGTGTTTAAGAGCGCAACAGGTATTATTCTCCTGTTTAGCATCCTGGTAGAACTACTGTGTATATCATTTGCACGCGTTTATACTTTGTTTAATGCACATCGATATCGCGCAGATCTCGCATGCCTCAGCTAATTTTCCAGTCAGGGCCAATTTACTGAAACTAATTCTAGCAGGGCCGATACCCAAGGTTGGTTGCAAGAAATATTATAGCGTTCTTTGAAACCCATCAAAGAAGATACAATGATCCTCAGTAATAGGTATAAGACATTACTGGCACAAGTATTTTGCTTGTTTCTTGGGCTGCTGGTTGTTTACAAATTGGCGGTTCCAGTTGCTACGACTGGATCATCTGTTCCTCTAAGAAATTCCAAAGACACTACATCAAACAATAACCTTATGAAGGAACATTCTTCTGTTAGTGATGAAACTGAGCAAGTCATACATATGGGAACAGATCCTATTTTGGGTGAAAATCTTTTAATTCAAAACTATGCAAGAGAAAATGCCACTATTATGACATTATGTCAAGAATCAGACCTTAATGGAATAGTTGAAACCATCCGAAAGTTGGAAGATAGATTCAACAGAAATTACCATTATGATTGGGTATTTTTAAATGATGTTGAATTTAGTAAAGAATTCAAACAAAAAGTAACGAAATTTGTATCTGGTAAAGCCAAATTTGGAGTAATTCCAAAGGAGCATTGGTCATATCCAGATTTTATTGATCAAGAAAAGGCCAAAGAGGAGAGACAAAGAATGGAAAATGATGGTGTCATTTATGCTGGTTCTGAATCTTACAGGCATATGTGCAGATTCAACTCAGGTTTCTTTTACAAACATCCATTAATGTTAGAATATAAATATTATTGGAGAGTTGAGCCACATGTTGAATTCACTTGTGATATTAATTATGATCCTTTCAAGTATATGGTAGAAAATAAGAAAGTTTATGGATTCACAATTACAATTCACGAATTTCTGCGTACTATTGAAACTCTATGGTCTACTACAAAGGAATTTTTAAGCGAACATTCGGATTACTTACATCCAAACAATTTAATGAAATTTATCAGTCATGATAATGGTGAAAGCTACAATTTATGTCATTTTTGGTCAAATTTTGAGATTGCTGATATGGATTTTTGGAGATCTCAACCTTATGATGAATATTTTGAACACCTAGATAAATCAGGTGGATTCTTTTATGAGAGATGGGGTGATGCTCCTGTTCATTCAATTGCAGTTTCATTATTCCTTGATCGTGAAAAGATTCATTTTTTCAAAGATATTGGATATCAACATGGTGTTTACCAAATGTGTCCAATTGAAGATTCTATCTACGATACAAAAAGATGTTTCTGTAACAAGCAAAATGATTTCACATTTGATGGTTATGCCTGTGGTAAGGAATTTTTCGATGCAATGGGCTGGAAGAAACCAAACGGATGGGAAAAATACGCTGATTAAAGAAACTTGTTGAGTTGAACTTTTCTATACTGGCGAAATAAGTACTACTTTACGTTCAGTTCCTTAACTATATAAATTGTGTTTATATGTACTATATTTATAAAAAGATTCTAGTATCCTAACTGGTTAATGCCGATAAGTATACAGCAATGAAAGACTGGGAGTGTGTCTGGCCAAGCGGAGAGTCTTCTTCCGCAGAATTGATGTACTAATAATTCCAGTAAATTTGGCCGGATCAGCGACGCGAATTTTTCTCCGAGAGATAAAATTCGATCTATCGACAGCTCTCTCTGCCAGAATTAGCACTTGAATTAGAGCATTAAAATTGAGTTTCAGAGACGGAGTCTAATATTTTGGAAAAATTTAAACAACCTCTTTCACTTCAAACAATTAATAACATGCTGCTAAGAAGACATAAGACAGTATTGGTATATGTCTTGTTTGCATTGTTTGTCTTTGGCCTGGCCACATCGATATTTCATGTGAGGTCGAACCAGGAATTCACTGAAACGGGCTTGAATGAGAAGTTGAGTCAACTTCGACAAAGTTTGTTCAGCGATGACCAAGACAAAGATGATAGTCTTAAAGCGAAAGACATTGCCGGTAATTCTGGAAATAAAATTGATAAATCAATTGAAGAAGTTACTAAGAATCAAGACTCATCTAAACTTGCACTTGATTCATTGGACAATCTATCAAAGTTCTCCGATGAGGAAATCAAAGAGCAACTTAAAGCTGTCAATGAGAAACAAAAGACAAGTGCTTCTGTAAAAGAGAGTGAAGTTCAAAATTCAGTTGATTCTTTCAGAATTCATGAAGATCGAGTAGAAGGAACAAAAATTGATAATCCTGATAGAATCAGAGAAGATACACCACCAGATGAATTTCCCTGGGTAAAGTATGAAATTGAAAGAATTGTACCAAAGAATAATAGTAATTTAGTTGAGAGGGAAAATGCAACTCTGTTTACACTATGCAGAAACTCTGAGATTTGGGAAATTTTAGATTCTATTCAACAATTGGAGACTAGATTTAATTCTAAATATCACTATGATTGGGTTTTCCTTAATGATGAACCATTTTCACAAGAGTTTATAGATTTGACATCAAATATGGTTAGTGGTCGTGCAAGATATGGATTGATTCCACGTACACATTGGTCATATCCGTCATATGTTGATGAAGCTAAGGCAAAAGAGATTAGGGAAAGTAGGAAATGGGCAGCAATTACATATGGTAGTAGTGAATCTTATAGACATATGTGCCGTTTCAATTCATTATTTTTCTATAAACATCCAATAATGCAAGATTATAAATATTATTGGAGAGTTGAACCACATGTAGGTTATCATTGTGATATATTAACTGATCCATTTAAGTTTATGAAAGATAATGGGAAGAAATATGGTTTTACTATTTCAATGAAGGAATTACCAAGTACCATTGAAACGCTTTGGGATACAAGTAAATTGTATTTCAAACAATTAAGTCATGACTATTTTGATCCAGAAAAGAATGATAATTTACTTAAATTTATTAGTGATGATAATGGAGAAACTTACAATTTATGTCATTATTGGACCAATTTTGAAATTGCTGATTTGGATATTTATAGAAATGAGATCTATGAAGGGTATGTTAATTATTTGGATCAAGCTGGAGGTTTTTTCTATGAAAGGTGGGGGGATGCTCCAGTTCATTCGATTATATTCAGTATACTTCTCAAGAAAAATGAAATTCATTTATTTGATGATATAAGTTATCAACATACGGTTGGTTCTACATGTCCCTTAAATGCCGAATTCCGCAAAAGGGCCAAATGTACATGTAACCCAAATGATGTTTGGGTTATCAAAAGTGATAGTAGTTGTAACTTAAAGTTTTGGGATGTTGGTCCAAATGAACATCCACCTGATTTGTCGGCCTACCTGAAAAAACTATACGATGAGAAAGTTGAACAAGAAGAACTACGAGCTGCACAAAGGAAGTTACGTGTGGAAACTGCAAGACGACAGTCTGAATTACGTCGGAAGAAGGCTGAGGAAAGACGCAAGGAGAGAATAGAAATCAAGAAAAAGCAACAGGAAAGGAAAAAGAAAGCAAAGCAAGCAAAGCAAGTGTAGTAGGAGAAGAAAGCTGTTTAGGTTTTATAAGATGTGTCTGTTTTTTTTCTCTTGACGGGATGGATTATACTATATATGATACCGTAGTATAAGAGTATAGTATGTAAGTAACGATTAACGATAGGAAAGGAAGTAAAGACGTCTTGTCTATTTTTAGGAACAATGGAAGAGTCCGGATGAAAAAAGTTCGCGAGGGGCCCGCTGTGGGAAATTCGTGGGAAATTCGTGGGAAATGGTGGGAAATGGTGGGAGGGAGAAGCTTATACCTCCCCAGGCCCTGAATTTCGGTGAGACCTGGGGGGGCCTAATATTGTTTTTTTCACTATGTTTTGCAATATGACGTTCAACTGTGAATCAATCAACTTGTGCCGCATTCACCCTTTTCCTACACAGTTTCTTCCTTCTTTCTACACACAAGCTACTCACTTCAACAACAACAACAACATCAACAACAACAATGCTGTCTTACGTTTCTCTCGCTGTTTTATTGTCTGCTTACGTTGCACCATCTCTTGCAACCCCACCTGCTTGTTTGTTAGCTTGCGCAGCTGATGTTGTCAGATCTTCCTCCACCTGTAACAAGCTAGATGATATCAAGTGTGTCTGCTCTTCTGAAGCTTCCGCTTTGAAGTCCTGTCTTGATACCCGTTGTCCAAATGGCTTGTCTGGCACTGCATACTCAGCGTTCGAAGGTATTTGTGGTGGTTTTGATGTTGATATTGACTCTCAACCTTCTTCCTCCTCTTCCTCTTCTTCCTCCTCTTCTTCTTCTTCTTCCTCTTCCTCTTCCTCTTCAACAACAGAATCTTCATCTACAATTTCTTCTTCTTCTGCTGAACCAACCACTTCCGCAGAACCAACCACTTCCGTTGAACCTACTTCATCCGTTGAACCAACAACTTCCTCTGCTGAACCAACAACTACTTCTGTTGCGCCAACCACTTCTTCAGATAAGCCAACCACTTCTTCAGTCAAACCAACCACTTCTTCAGTTAAACCAACACATTCATCAACAACTTTGAGCTCCTCTTCACATAAGCCATCTTCTACCGTCACTGAAATCCCATCCCAAACTAACGTCGCTGGTTCTGTCCAATACAATGCATTATTTGGTGCTGTTGCAATTGCTGCTGCAAACTTAATCTAATTAGAAATTAGAGCTTAGACTACATCTTTCCTTGTGAACTCTAAATATTATTTATAAAGCGTTGTATACCCTTCATTAACGTTCATTTACTTACTATTATTGTTGGCTCTCTGAATTTTTACTATATTTGTTGTACTGTTTTAAGAATGAAATATATTGCTCCAAACGACACATGAGAGAAACAAGATTAAGCAGTTGATACATAGAGAGTAAAATATAATAAACAGATAGCTTGTGATAACCCCACCTGTAATTCCATATCTCACCTTGAATTCTACAAACTGAATTTTACAGAACAAAACTCAATCATTGATAAAGTCAACTGAAAGGATCATCTACAGATATATTCAATAAACTTTGTTCAAATCACATCATTCGTCAGACAAAGTGACGACTACATAAATTAAGTTTGTATAATATAGATCTCGATGCCAGAATTCAGCAAGAAAAAAACACTGGCGCGCGTTATCCGAAATTTGTAATAATCCCCAGCTACTCAGGCATGCACACGAGAAAAGGTAAACAAGACTTTACAATGTACCCTGTTTGTTTCATCATTACTTTCAATTGAAAAGGAATCATTCCACGATTTGCTAGACATATATTACTACTTTAACATGTATGGGATCATGCCTTTAGAGGAGTATGTTGCTAATTATGATGCCATTTTAGAAAACAAACCTTTCAAATTTGGGAACATGAGAGGTAAAAGATTAAATAAAACTAAGTTTTTTAATGATCATTCAGACTACGAAGTATTATTACGAAAAGAAATACCAGAAAAATATGCTAAATATTTTGTCGATGAAAGTAAGAAACCATCATTACAAAAAGATTGCAATAATATTAGTCTCGATAAAGACCATAATGATATTGAAATTGAATATCCGAGATCTAACAACGTAAACTTAAGTCCAATCAAATCACATACTGAAAGGGGAATAAAGGATAGTGAAGTTTTATTGGGGAAATATCAAGGAAAGAGACTCTCTGACAATTTCGACTTCCTCAAAACTGATAATGATGACACGGAGAATTTGATGAAAACCGAATATACTCTGAATCTAGGAAATTTAGATGATCAAGACACTTCACCTAAAAATAAAATGCAAAATAAAATCCCAAAGTATCAAAAGGTGGAACCAGAAAGAGATTTGGATATTTCTGGTTTGCCAATAGATGATTTGGATAATCTGTTCGAAAAAACGTTTAAAAATTTGAATAAAAACAGTCTCAATGATAAAGATGGAAAAGAACTGAATTCTGCAATTATGAAAATGGTTGAAAACTTGAAAAATTATAGGTTAGAAAACTCAAAACTAAAGAATGATATTACTGATATGAATCACATTATTCAAGACCTCAATAAATTAACTTCAATATACAAATCCAAATTGAAAACATATTATTTTGAAAATAAAAATTTGAAACAACAACTTCAAAATACTCTCCAACCAAAGGTTGAATCAAGGGCCGGATACAATAATATAGGATCAATTGAATCGATTGATAGAAAGATTGAAGCTCTGCAAATGAAAAAGAAAGCTCTGATGCAAGATTCGAATGTAAAAGTAAATATTACATCACTGTCGGATGAGATTGTAGAGAAACTTATGACTCAACTAAGGCAGCATAATAATGAAAATCATAAATATGATGAAGAACACAATCAATCTCATGATTGTCCCTTCTGTGAAGTGAAAACTTCAAAAGATTTATTTATTGGTGATTTATTTTCTAAAACTTCCGCTAAATCTCAAGAACAAATCATTGACTTGCTTGCAGAGAAATTAAAATGCAAGTTGTCACCGGTTGGGCAAACGACAAATCTGCCCGAAATATGGTGAATTTCTAATATTGGTTAACTAATTATACAGGTATTAATTATGTAAAGTACTTCCTTTGTAAACTTAAAGAGTAATAGAGCTTTGATTATTTCTTTCCCTTCTTCTTTTTCTTACTTTTTTTCTTTTGTGAGTTACTCTCAGGTACTGGCGTAACATCTTTAGAAGTTTCAATAACTGGCTCAATTTCCTTTACTACATTCGATTTTTCAACATTGGATAGAATCAAACTAAGTCCGTCGATATCAATACCTTGAACATTACAGCCTCTAGGACCTAATGCGTTTGTGAGCTTTGAAAACTCTTTGATTTTATGAGTCTTGAAATTATAGCAAATCCCATGTCTTGCATCAAATGTCTTAAATTTAATGATTGATTTAATGATACTATCGTCATCACTTTTCTTTTTTGAGTGTGTGTATGTAATTGATATTGTTGTAGCAGAAGGATTGGCATTTAACAAACCTTGTGTTAACGTAATATATTCATCAATTTGTTTCACTTTCATTGTAGCTGAGAAAATATATGTTACACCTTATAACCTTTAGTCATTATGGGCGAATATTTGGACAAACAACTGAAATTGGTGGAGGTCCTCGAGCCTCAAACTCATTTTTTCAAGTGAATTAAATTATAAATCGACAACACTGACAAGCTCGGTTTGAGGAATGACTTGTGTTCGCCCACTTCATCGATTATTCTAAAATAAAATCTATATATATATACAGGAGATTATGAAAGCTTATTTATTCTTTCATCATAGATGCCAAGTTTTCTGGAATGGTGTAACCATTATTTTTCAAAGAACTTAAAATTCTAAGAAGTGCGTCACTTAAGGCATCTTTATTATTACTTAAATCTTCTAGCACCTCATTCACAAAGCCAGCATCACGAGCTCTAGTGCCTTGTAACAACAAAAAGTAGTACGTGTACTTGTTAAGGTATAATCTTTGATTTTTTGGATCAGATTTAATCATCATTTTAATGTTTTTCATAAACTTCTTAGTAGCTTCAATGTCAGGGTTGATAGAGTATGCCTTTAAAATAGAATTATAGAGGAATGCAGAAGGTAAAATACCATTCTTTAGTGCCTTGTCATAGTATTCTACCGCATTAGTAGTATCGCCCCGGGATCCAAATGCCGTAATGATAGCAGTGTAAGCGGTTGCATTTAACTTAACTCCAGAATTCTCCATTCTTTGAAATAGTTCAATACCTAAATCGTGTGTTTCATTGTTCTTTAATAAATTACTTGCAACCGTCATCAGTGCAACATTGTTGAGCTTGACGCCAGAAGATTCCATTCCTTTGATCACTGAGAAAATGCTGTTGATAATATCATCCTTTGATGTGTTAGATTCAGCGGATGTCTTAAGAAGGAAATCAAAAATTGTGGTCCAAGTAGCTGTATCAGGTTGAAGTGATGGATATTGGTTAGAAAGTAGTTGATTAAGTATTTCTTGAGCTGCTTCATAGTTTTTGGATGCAATTAGTTTACTCAACAGTTTATTATAAACTATAATAGTAGGAACAAAATCTGTTTGCTTTTGGTATAGCTTGAATAGTTGTAAAGCTTCGGTAGTTTTACTCGATGCTAAAAGAAGCTCAACCATTGAACATTTTAAAGAAGAATCAAAAAGCTCCGGTGAATTTTTCTTCAGTGAATCAAGAAGTTCTTTGATTTTTTCAATTTGATTACTCTTCATCAAAAAGGAAACATATGTGGAATATGATTCGGAATTTGGCTTTGTGGATTTCTTGAGTAAATTCCAAACCGATTCAACCTTTTTCCCGGAATCAGCAATCTCTAGCTGGGCAAAAGAATATAGCAACTGATTCCATATAGATATATCCATTGGAATATTATGTTTTGAAGCAAATCTCCACAATTCAATTGATCTGGAATACAATTTGGCAACATTCAAATATTTCATGTAATGAGCGATCGTTTCAGCTTTGATTTCAGACTCTTTACCTTCATACTCCGCAAGGTTCTTGGTGATTGCATTGTTGAGATAAACTAACTTACCATCAATAGCTGCAAGTCTGATACCCTTTAAACTTTCGGGAGCATTGATATCAAATGATTTTTTCATAAAGTCAGAATACAATGAAGTGATAATTTTCTTATCTTCTTTGTCCATATCCAATCTTTCCACAAAATTAGTAAATCTATAAAGATTGGTAGGTTTATTTTCGCCAAAAATAAGCTTGATAAATTCAGGATCAATAGTCAAGTCCTTACTTTCAATTAAGGATGATAAATAGGCAACTAAACCAGTAAGGTAATAATCACGTTCGACTATAGCATCTATTTGGTCTAAAATAACAACTTTTCCATCATCAGATTTTTGTCTTAGTTTCGGAAACGCATTTGGAGTAGACTTGAAATAATTTGCATTTTCAATCCAAAAGGTAAGTGCAGACATGTATTTCTTTTCTATGAGAAGAGATTTCATGTATCTGTTAAAAGTTCCTGCAGGCAAGATCTTATTTTCTTCAAGTAGCTTGATGATTTCTTTGAAAATGATAGAGTTTGGAACTTCAGCTTTGTTATTGTTTTTGATATCTAAAACTTTTGAAATCATTCTAGAACTCAAAGCGTGCATAGTGTTAAGAGCGTTTTTCTTGTCTTTTTCAGAACCATTTTCAAAAGCTACCCTAACTTTTTCAAAGTATTCAGAAAAGTCATTGTAATTATCATTCAAAATACCAAACAAGGTAGAAGTTAATTGATTTCGTGGTCTTTCTTCAGTTCTAGGTTTTTTAGGTTCTACTTTTTGCTCTACTTGTGATGTAGCAATTGTAGACTGAAATCTAGAAAAAGATCTAGCTGTATTCAAGCATATACTAGTTGTAATTGACTTTGAAAGCATTCTTTGTTGTTGAACAGTCGTACAGCAGATTATGATAAAAGTAACAAGCAAATGTTTAGCGTCGAAATTTTCAACAGGTTCATTGAGATTAATTCGAGATTATGCATGATCGTCGAGTTTGTAAAATTCATATATTATTTATTACGTAATCCAGTTATAAAAGGTTAGTCTTTTTGATGCTTATAGAACTTCTCCAACTGAGAATTGTTGAACCCCAAAAGGGTATTGTAGATGATGAAAAACTCATCAACACGAAATGGTGGGCTCTCGCTTTCTGCCGATAATTCTATATCAGAAAAATCGCCATTTTTCATCATCTTTTCATGTCTTTCAGTATAATCTTTTGTTAAGCGATATTCTTGTAAAACAACTGAATCATTACATGTACCAAACTCTACATCATCTAAAACATTGCCAAATCCATCGCTATAAGCAGGACAATCATAAAAACTAACCCATAGACGGTAAGCTTCATCATAAACATGATCTGAATAAATAATTGTAGTCAATGCCTTTGGATAGAATCTCTGGATGATATCCAAATAGCGATGAGGAAAGTAAGCTCTAACTCCTTCAAAGTAAGAAGGAATCATTTTGGTAAGCTCTTCTATTTTGTAAGCGTTGTCATTTTTGCAATGGACCAATTCCTTATTGCTTTGTAGAGTTCTCAACTGTTCAATTAAAGTAATATCGTAAATTTCCCCCTCTAGGGCAAATATTCTATTTATTTCATAGTCTTTATCAATTATCTTCCTCAATTTCTTTGTCAGTTTTACCTCAGTTAAGTAATCTTTTGTCCACGCTAAAGCTGTAATATCCAAGTATATCCCAGTAGATATATCAATTAAACGACCATCAATAACGTTTGCTCCATCGCCTTTTACTCTAGAGTAGTACGCTGGATTAATGTCAACTAAGTACCCTGTCATCGCACTTTGGAAACCATCATCTTCACTGTAATCCACCAGAAGAGTTTGATTAAAATTTCGTGCTAGCAAATTAAATGAATCCATCGTAACAATAACATCAATGTCTCCATCCCATGGTAAGGTAAGGCCATTGTTAATCCATCCAACCATTGAACCATATGCAATGAAGGTTTTTATTTCATTCTCAAAACAAAACCTCAACCAAGTACGAGCTAGTCTATGGATAATGGACTGTCTATAATCATCAGAAATGGTACTTGCTGTAAAAAAACGCCAATCATAATGAGAACCGATAGTTGTTCCATACAACTGTGCCTCGTGAAAATATTTTGGATGCTTTCCTGTATTAATTCTGTGTTGTTCAAGCTCATCAATATGTTCATAGAGTTTAGTGTCATAATTATTATCTGATATGGCTGCCTTCAAACTCAACTTTTCCAAAAAGTCAACTTCATCCCATTGAAAATCATCAAAACTCCATTCACTCATTCTCATCTTGTTGTATTTATCAGGATTTCGGACAACCATATAAGTTTCGTCTGTATCAATTTTTCGATGCTCATTAGGATAGATGATTTTCCCAATAAATGTTTTCTTCATTGTTTTTGCAAAGCTTTTTCGCAAATCTCTGATCGTCCAACCTTTTTCAAGGAATGTACTAAGTTGAAGGTCGTTTTCAGAACAAAAGGATTCAATGAATGACTTGAGTACTGATGGTGAACGCAGAATTTTATCACTTATAATATCTTCGTTAACATTAACCACGAGGCTTCCACCGCCACTAGATCCAAAAACGTTCATCATGTATATTTTGCTTGGTGGAGGCATTTTCATCTTCAGATAAGCAGCTGCGTATAATACTCTTCCGGGTTCTTTCATCTTTGCTGATGTAGGTCCCGACGGAAAAAAGCTGTACGGGTATTGTGCATTCAAATCAGTGCCAATGTCCTCACATTGGCGTTTAAAGTCTTTGTTTGATTCTATTCCGAATAAAAGAGAAAAATAATGGCAGTCTAGCCTTTTGAATGCTTCCAAATTGTTTTGAAACTCATCAGAATGATAAGATAGCCATTCCACAAAAAAATCTTGATTAAATTGAAGTTTAGTATCCAAGTTTACCCAGTCACTCCAACTAAAAGGAATCCTAAAGTTCTCCGTTAATCGCATATCATTATGGATAATATGATTTTGAATGTATCGTAATAATAATCCTGAAGATAATCGAAAATCGAACAAACCTATAGACTCATTGAATTTTTCATTAGGATAAAGTGAATTCAGATTAGGAAAAATTAGGTTATCTAGTGGTGTCGATAGTATTGGAATATTTTTGGTAGGGCTGTCAGTAGCTGGGATAGTGATTATAAAGTAAATTATACTGAAAATCCCTATTCCAAATAGGATTTGTTTCCGATATAGATGAACATATATTCGAAAATACCGTTTAAGCCACAGCTGTAATCCCTGTAATAACTCTCTATAAACATTTTCCTCGTGTTGCGTAAAATATTCATCGTCATCGGAATCTATCAAATCATCTAATTTGAAACTGTGTAGATTTGACGAGACATCATAATCTATCATCTGCACGTCATTTGACGATCGCTCTGGCCTTGGTCTGACATGTATTCCTCTATTATTATTCCTTTCATCCTTCCAAGAATTCATGTCAATAAAAATAATTTGATGCTGATCAAACAAATCATTCAAATTGGCATTATGAAAAAAAAAATGGTGCCAAGAAGTTCTTAAATCGATTTTAAATTCATGATCTTATGAACTACATATAATGTATGAATCTTTAAAAGTTTAGGTATATATACAGATATTTAACTAAAAGAGAGTACATTCAATCAATAATAATTGCTGAACTCTTTAGGCTTCTTCAAACCTTTCATTTTATAGTATTTGTTAACACAAGATCCCTTAGCAAATGTAACATCGTCGTTTGGATTACAAGAGCAACGTCCTTTCAGTCTTAATTGTTTTTCAATAGGGCAATTTGTGTATGGGCCATGGTAATATCCAATATCGTCAAAAAAGTGAAGCTTATCTTGATTCAAAAATAAAGAAGCTGCAATGGAATGAACAGGTGCATCACCCCATCTTTCATAAAAGAAACCACCTGCTCTATCTAAATAATTGAAATATTTTGTGTAAGCTTTACTTCTAAGGAAATCTAGTTTGCCAATTTCAAAATTAGACCAAAAATGACACAAATTGTAAGTTTCTCCTTTATCATCTGAGATAACATCAAGACTATTATGATCTGCTACAAAGCTTGGATTTTGCTTTATAAAATCTTTAGTTGTTTCCCATAACGTTGGAATAGTTTCAATGTATTCTCTTATTGCAATTGCAAAGCCATATTCTTTATCATTGTCGGCCATAAATTGAAATACGTCATAATTGACATCACAATAAAATTTAACGCTTGGTTCTACTCTCCAATAATAATCATATTCATCCATAAGTGGATGTCTATAGAAGAATCCTGATTCATATCTGCACATATGTCTATAAGTTAATGAATCTCCATAAATGATACCTCTTTCTTTCATATCTTCTCTTGCATGTTCAGCTTTCTTAATATCAATCCAAATTGGAATAGACCAATGATCGTATGGAATAACACCATATTTAGTATTACCAGAGATTGATTTTGTTGTTTCTTCAATGAATTCATCAGTAAATGGTACATCATTAAGGAAAACCCAATCATATCCAAACTTATGGTTGAATCTATCTTCTATGCTTTGGATTGATCCAAGTAGTTCCCATAAATCTTCGTTTCTGGCAAGGGTAACAAAAGTAGCTTTTACCTTTTTAGTTGGTTTCTTTGGAGGTAATTTTTCAACTTCTTTTATAGATGATTTACTTGGTTGCGGTTTGGACGAAGTTGAAGTCCAGTAAAAAAGTGATACCACAAGAAACAACAGTATCAATAGTCTAGTTATTTTAGACCGAGAATGTGAGATAGGTGAAATCATTGATGATGCAGCCAGGTTTTTTGATAATAACGTCAGGTACAGTATTTGATTTTTCAAGTCAATTATTTACGCGTCTTCAATTGCTGGAGATACATTTTAGAATGAGGTACTTTGAGTAAAGAACATAAAGTAGTAAACAGTTTATATCAAGAAAAGGATAATAAATGAAACGTAAGGGATATATTAATGAGAAATTATTTAATCACCGTATCTCTCCCAACCTTCAGGCTTTTTGAGGCCTTGTAACTTGTAGAACTTATTGTTGCAGAAATAGTTCTTGAAAGTGATATCATCATTTGGATTACAAACGCATTTCTTTTCCAATCTAGTTTTCTCATTCACGGGACAATTATTGAAAGGAACGTGGTAGTATCCTAAATCATCAAAGAAATGAATCTTCTTTTTATCCATGAATAAGGAAACAGCGATGGAATGAACAGGAGCATCACCCCATCTTTCATAGAAAAAACCACCTGCTTGATCTAAGTAATTAAAGTAATCAAGATATGCTTGTGATCTGAAGAATGCCAAGCTACCAACTTCAAAATTAGACCAAAAATGGCAACCATTATAAGTGACACCACCATCATCTGATAACCAATCCATAAAATTATTCTTGCTTAAATATTGAGGGTTCTCTTTAATGAAAGCTCTAACAGTTTCCCATAAAGTTGGAATAGTTTTTTGATATTCTGGTAAAGAAATAGTATAACCATATTCTAAATCATTTTCGACCATAAATTTGAAAATATCGTAGTCAATATCACAAAAGATTTTAATACCAGGTTCGACTCTCCAATAGTAGTCGAATTGTTCCATTAATGGATGTCTGAAAAAGAAACCAGATTCGAATCTACACATGTGTCTATAAGAGATAGAATCACCATAGATTACTTGTTCTTCTCTCATTCTTTCTCTTGTTTCAGCTGCCTTTGTAGTATCAATCCAATCTGGGAAAGACCATTGTTCATGAGGAATTAAACCGTAGTAAGTTTTACCTGAAACTAATCTTGATGTTTCTCTTTTAAATTCTTCAGAAAATTCTTCATCATTAAGGAAAACCCAATCGTAAGCGTAATTACGGTTAAATCTGTCTTCGACTTCTCTAATGGAACCTAAGATTTCCCAAACATCGGAGTTTCTTGCTAAAGTAACGAACGCTGCCTTAACTTTGTCACCTGTATTTACTTTAGGTTTGTTATCGAGGGAAGAAGATTCAGAATCAGAATTGAGGTTAGAGTTGGATTTGGAATTGGAATTGGAGTTAGAGTTGGAGTTAGGGATGGAGTTTGTTTTTTCCTTCAAGTTGTTAGGAGAAGCGACGGAATAAGAAGTTGAGGAACCCTTAGAAAGGATATACGCCGAAAGGATGAGCAACAGGGCAAAGAAACCAAACCTCACCAGTCTTGCATTTGATCTAGCCATGGTTAAGTGATAGGAGTGGTTAGAGGTGGTAGCGAGAGGTTAAAGACAAGAGAAGAAGGGGAAGAAAAGGAGGAAGAGGACCGTGACGTGGAAGTACACGACAAAACCGGACGCGAGCTCTCTGAGTTCTCTCTGGAGCCCAAATATTTAAGCACACTGAATTCTCTCGATCTCTCTGATTCATTCCACAGTCGTGAAACTTTCTTTCCTCGCGTCGAGATATTATTGATGTATACAGTCTTTGGTCTTAGCATTCTCTTAGTCTTAGCTAGCACTCTCTTATACTCTTACTTCTTTACCTCTTTTGCATCCCCCCCCTCCCCAGCCACCCTGGTCCATGTCTGTTGTTTCTCGCAAAAGACTTGCCAAGGAGCTGAAGGAGCTTGCAGAAGGTTCCTTCTCCGAAACCGTGTCCCTTGCTTCTGACTCCGACAATCTGGAAAACGTTCTTATCGACATCCGAATCCTGGGGAACCCCCTCTACGATGATTCTGTCCTTTACCGCATTAGCTATGTGCCAGACTCTCAGTATCCCTTTGTCCCACCCGCTGTCACATTTGTTGGCCCCAACATTCCGGTACACCCCCACATCTACAGTAACGGACACATCTGCTTAAATATCTTGTACGACGGCTGGAGCCCAATCCAGACCATGACCTCTGTTGCTCTTTCCCTGCAGAGCATGATAGCCCACAACACCATCTTGGAGAGACCCCCGGGAGACGAACAGTACTGTTCGCACGCTCCTGCCAACCCGCGTGACAGCAAATGGGTCTTCCATGACGACAACTGTTGAATTGGATTGTTCTTCCCACCTACACCGATAGTACACACTGGTCTCTCTTCTTGTCTGTGTGTGTGTGTGTGTGTGTGTGTGTGTGTGTGTGTGTGTGTGTGTGTATCTATACTACCAGTCTCCATTCCATTCCAAATTAACGGTCTCCAGAGTAAATTCAAGTCCCGGGGCTTATTAAAATTAAAATAAATTTTTATATCACGCGCGAATTCGGTGAATTATTAAGAATAATAATAATAGCTTAGATCAATTTAACCAACGTCTTCCCCACAATCGCCTTTCTCTCTCCTTTTCTTTCTAAACCCCCCCTGTATATATCCTTTTATGAATATATCAGTAGGTTCATTGTTTAGATCTTGCAGCTCGAGAAGATTATATAATACCTATAAGAACATGGATTATTCAGTAATTGTTGACAAAGATTCAATTCTCAAACCTGACGTTGATGATAGAAATTACAGAATTATCAAATTGAAAAACGGTTTAACGGCTTTACTAATCAACGACCCAACAACTGATAAATCCGCTGCGGCTTTGGACGTTAATGTTGGTTCCTATAATGATCCAAAAGAGTTACCTGGATTGGCCCATTTTTGTGAACATTTGTTGTTCTTAGGTACTGAAAAATATCCAAAGGAAAACGAATACAATCAATATTTATCTCAAAATTCAGGTTATTCTAATGCATTCACTTCAAGTTTACATACAAATTACTTCTTTGAAATTAAAAATCATGCCTTATATGGTGCACTTGATAGATTTTCCCAATTTTTCATCAAACCATTGTTTTCTCCCTCGGGTAAAGATAGGGAAATAAATGCAGTTGATAGTGAAAATAAAAAAAATTTACAATCAGATACTTGGAGATTATATCAATTATCAAAATCTACAACAAGCGAACGTCATCCTCATAATGGGTTTTCAACTGGTAACAAAGTTACCTTAGGTGATTCACCTATTGAGAAAGGTTTGAATGTTAGAGATGAATTAATCAAATTTCATTCAAACAACTATTCTGCAAATCTTATGTGTTTAACTATTCTATCTAATGAATCTTTAGATAAAATGTCAGAATGGGTTGTTGAATTTTTCTCTAATGTTGAAAATAAATCATTGCCCAAACCAATTTACTTGGCTTCGCCTTTCAATTCCCCAAATTATTTGAACAAAATTTACAAAATTAAACCAATTACACATGCTAGAAACTTACAATTAACATTTCCTATTCCATCAACTAGTCAATATTGGGAATATTTACCTACTAGATATTTGTCACATTTAATTGGACATGAATCGAAAGGTTCCTTATTATACTTATTCAAACAAAAAGGTTGGGCAAATTCTTTATCTTCTGGTCCTTCAACAATTTCTCCAGGCTTTGCTGAATTTACAATTCATATTGAATTAACAATTGATGGTTTGAAAAATTATGATTTAGTTATTGAAGATGTTTTCAAATATATAAAAATGTTGAAAGAGAAAGGCTTACAGCAATGGATTTTTGATGAGTTACATAAAGAATCATTAAACTCTTTCAAATTTAAGCAAAAAATGGCAGTCGCCACTACAGTTTCAAGATATGCAGGACAATTACAAGATTTGAACCTTTACAGCGTTCCGATTAAAAATCCTAAAGTCGATATTAATGAAAATGATGTTAATACAACTTCTGTTCCACCTCAATACCTTTTGAGTTTATCCATTTTAAGGAAATATGATCCAAAACTGATTGAACAAGTTCTTGCTTACTTAGTTCCTGATAATCTTAGAATTTTTCTGGTTTCTAATGAAATTTTTGATGATGATGATTCTCTTGATGAAAAGATAAAACATGAAAAATGGTATAATACTGAATACGTGGTTGATGATTATAAATGTAAACCACTCAATGAAATTCAGCTTGATTCTGAATTAACATTACCTGAAAAGAATGATTTCCTAGCAACTAATTTTGACTTGGCAGAAACACCAACTACTAAATTCCCAAAATTAGTGGAAGTTGATCAGGTATCTAAAATATGGTATAAATCTAATACTTCTTTGAGTGGTCCAAGGTCTGCTATTACAATTAAATTCAATTTACCTGGTTCTACTTCGACCCCTTTGAACTCTTTATTCTTATCATTATTTGTTGAATTATTAGATGATGAGTTGAACTCTTTGTCTTACTATGCTGATCTTGCAGGATTACACTATAACTTCAATCTTGCTAGAGAAGGTATCAGTCTTGAAATTATTGGCTATTCTCACAAGGAAGAAATTTTACTTACTAAATTATTACAGACTTTAAGTAAATTTATTAGTGAAGCTAGTATCTGGAATGAGTCTAGAAATAAAAGATTTGAAATTTTGAAAGAAAAGCTTTTCAGAAGCTTAAAAAACTTTGGTTACTCTACTCCGTATCAACAAGTTGGTCCTATAATTTCTTCATTATTAAATGAAAATTCTTGGTTAGTTGATGATCAAATCTCATGCTTTCAAGCTGTTGATTTTAAATCTTTGAAAAACTATTCAATGAATTTGTTTAAGATTTGCTATATTGAAGTTTTAGCAATTGGAAATTTTGATAAGCAAGATGCTATAAAAGTTCATGAAATTCTAAAAGATAATCTACCGTCTCTTACTAACTCTATCGCACTTACTAGATCACAATTCACTAGAGGTAGAGCACTAAATATTGATGGTCATAAAACTTCACATTTTATCAGACCAAATGATGATCCAGATAATATCAATTCTTGTATTGAAGTTTTCATTCAATTGGGCCGTATTTCAAACCAAAAAGATAGAATTATGACAGAACTTGTAGCTCAAATTTTACATGAACCTTTCTTTAACAGATTGAGAACAATTGAACAATTAGGCTATGTGGTTTTCTCCGGTACTAGAGAAACACGTACTACTTTTGGTTTGAGATTTTTGATTCAAAGTGAATTCCCAACGTTTTACTTGCTTGAAAGAATCAATTGCTTCATTGATAAAATGGGGAGTTTGATTGAAAACAAGATTACAGAAGAAGACTTTTCAAAACATGTTGCTGCTTTAATAAATAGGAAGGAACATAAAATGGAAAACTTGAAAGAAGAAAGAAACTACCACTGGAATCGAATTGCTTCTGGATATTATGATTTTGATAGAAAGGAAACAGATGTAGATTATTTGAAAAGCTTTACTTTTAATGATGTTAAAAAATTTTACAAGAATCATATCGTTAATAAGCTTCATGAGAATAGAGTTGTTGTTCATTTACAATCTCAAAAAGTTCCAAAAATTGATCCAATTAAAGTTGTTAAGAATACAATCAATAACTTCGTCTATAGCAAAGATGAATTTGATGATGTTGATTACGAACATGATAAAGTAAACGAAATTGTTGATTCATTCTTTAAAGATAAAGAGGTTGATCCGCAAAATTTAGAATATCTCTTGAAGGACAAGATTTTTGATGATTTTGTTTATAAAAGGGAAGTTTCCAGAGCAATATTGAAAAATCTTGAACATGACTGGAACAGTACTAAGGTTGAAGGTGAACTTATTGATGCAGTTGGAGAATGGAAATGTTCTCTCCCTTTAACACCGACACCAAGTGCTAAAATTAAGGCTGAACATTACGATTCAGATATATGTCCTAGTAAACTATAGAATAATCTCTTAGCATGTATACTATCATAGTAATATCCAGAATGCACAACTTGGATCTGTAATAGTTCGATATTGAATTAGTACCGCGCAGGTTGAACAAAATTACACTCAGCTCCATGCTGCATGTTCAATATATGTAGATCGATTGCATGAGCTAGAGCCCCATTATCAGAAATTCTGACAGGTTTGCGCAATGACCTATAGAAATAACACTCAACTGACACATTGATAATTGCAATCTCATTGATATGGATCACAATTGCCATTTTGGAGTAAAAGTGCCTGAAGGGTATAGGGATGATTGGGTAGGCGAAACAGATGAAACTAGATTACTAGAAGTTGAACCAACACCACTAACAGACAGCGATATCCCGCCATGGCTTCAAGATACAGAAAATGTTATAGTGGACGAAACACCACAGCCATTCTATTATAAACACAGGAAAAAATTGTTGATATTGAATATTCTTGCTCTTGTTTTATTTGCAACTATTTTTATAGCCTACAAGACATTCAATTCAGTATTAGGAAATGCATCATTCATTTTGACTGATATCAATGATATACGATTGACAGAAACAGGATTCAGTGTAAGTGATATATGTGCAGAAGTGCACTTTGAACAAAATGGATTTTTTGATTGGACTAGCAGACTTAATAATACCCAATTTTCTGTTGTTGGCCCTGTTGATATATTGACGGATGAATCACAATTGATGAGCATTGAATTTTTTCCTAAAACTTTTACTTTACAAATAATTGGAAATACATGGCGAGTAGAATTAAAAGATATTGAGTTTGATAATGATGGGGCGCAACTCAAACGATTTATTAATGAAAAGAAGGATAGCGTAACCATTAGTACGAGTATTTCAGTTTGGGGAAAAAACATACCAATAAAGAAAAATTTATCTCTAAGTCATCAAATAGTACAAGGTTTTATTTCCTCCGCAATAGAATTGCTACTAGATAATACCATAGTAAGTGGAATTAATAATTTCAGTTATGCAAAAGATGTTGGAGTTAAATGCACTGTTAATATGGAAGTGCCCGTAGTTTCAAACATTTTAGATGGATTAATCATGGTAGGCTTTACTATTGATGATGCATTTCATAAATTTTTGCAAATTAATTTTTCTACTTTTTTCACTAGTGCAGACTTGAAAATAACCATCTTTGATATTGACGAAACTTTGATAAAAGAAGGTGTAGTTCAGGAGTTAGTCCATCAGCTTTTGAATGGTGATGAAGAAATCCCTCCCTTGAATTTTACTATTCTTGGAAGACATATTGAGTCGGGTCCAAGTTGGCTTTGTGAGCTTTGCAAAAACATTACAATGGATTTTGCCATGCAACTTTCAAAACTTAAATACAGTGGTAAACCTTTTGAATTTTGGAAAATTCCAATGGAGTTGGAAAACTTATACATCAACCCCGAGAAGGGAAAAATACTGATACAAAACAGGCTCTATTTACTATTACAAAATGGATTCGAATCATATGAAGTGTCAACAGATGGCCAAATATTATATTCAGGACTGGATCTACAATTTGTGCAGAATATTTCAAAAGTTGAATCTGAAAAATTATCTGTTAATAGAGGCAATATCATTTTCAGTGTAAATGACCCAAAGTTAAGTAAAAATATTTTTGACGATTGGCATCATGGGAACAATAATAAAGCGCAAAACATGACCGTCAACGTAAAATCTAATATCACATCTACCTTTTACAATGGCGAACTTGCAATCCAGGAATCTTTTATGATTGATATCCATCTTCTAGAAAAAATATTCAATAGTACAAAACCTTCACATGATCAAGTTGAATTAATTGATATGAAAATTCTTGATAAATCGTCTGCAGAATCGAGTGAAATCAGATTTTTCATCAAAGTATTAGTGAAATCGCCGTTCTATTTTGAACATTTAAGTAATGGTTTTAGAGAAATAGCAATGAGAGTTGGATTTAATGATTCTCGTGTTATTGACCTGTCTCTGTTGGAAGGAGCTGGTAATGATGGGTTTATGCCTGTTGATTTAATTGTAAAGATTAATGCAAATGAGCACAAAACTCTTTCAGATTTTGAAACTCTTGTCAGTCATTTTATTTCGGGACTACCGGTAAATTTGACTATAAATAGTGCAGATGATAATGAAAAAACAATACCAGAATGTGATAAACGTATTAATGATTTCCTTACCAGTTTGAAGGCTCCAGTAAATATCAGCACTGACAATATTAGTGGCAATCCAGATGGTGGGAGTTTCTTTATTAGAGATACCACTATGCATGTTGTTAGTCGTGAAGTTGAGATGGTTTTATTCAACCCAATCAGTAATAGTGAGATCATTATCGAGATATTAGAAGGACAAGCTTTACGAGAAGGATACATAATAGGATATTTAAAGGATCCTGTAACATGGTTAGTTGGGCCTGGAATATGGCATAGTCCAAGAGCTAAAGTTGAATTTGCTAACCCAGGTAGTGTTGGCTGGGGTATGATTGAAGACGCTATCAGAGGTGATGGTGTCCTCAAAAATCTGAAAGTTAAAGGTGTAATAAGAGTTTTATTCAAACAGTATCCCGAATTTGAAGGATTCACGATCAATTTCCATAGTTCTGGACAGAAAAGTGGGAAAGTCAGATGGGTTTTCTGAGAAGGAGACAGGTCCAATCAGATCTCAAACTCGGGGCCAAACTCGCCGAATCCCGAGCTCCGAAAAAATATCTGTCAGAAGTGGAAATTCACGCACTGAAGAAAAACGTTAAGAGAAACACTCAGGTGTTGTTTCTTTGAGTGATAACATCTCCCTTTTCCTTTTCATTACTTATATACATCAATATACTATTTTCACAAGTTGCAAAAATGTCACTATTTGTCGATATGATTATTATAGCATGTTTAAGTCCGATTACAAATTATGTTCACAACAAGAAATGTGCCATTTTAGAAAAATATAGTGATGAAGCTGATAGAAAATTATACGCCTCAAACTGGGTCCAGCAAACACAGATCTACGGAAATTTTGTGAGGAGTTATCTCAGCATAAACAGTAATGGAGAGAGTGAAGGTGAAGATTACGATTAGAACCAACATTTAGTTTAAAACCTTTACTCTAGCAATGGGGCCGCAAAACAGATGTATCTGTTTCAGTCATGCGAACCTATCATGTATATTATTATATGTACCTTTTAGTTGATCTTGAAATTGACTGAATAATGAAGTTAAGCTTATCCTTCTATTCAAAAGAAACGCCTATATTTAGATCCCCGGATTCTTAAATTCACTCGGTGCACAGGTTTTACCTTGATCTTTTTTCTCCAGATTTCATTTACTCAAAGTTGTTAAATCATTACAGAGGGGAATCGCACCAATATCTTTCTTGATTTACTTCTCTTTATAAACTAGCTAACAAATATCCTGTACTAAACAATACGATGAATGGACTAGAAGATACCGCCGAAATTGAAGAGGCAAAGATTGCTGGAAACTACTCGGCAAGAAAGATTTTACGCTGGAATCCATCATCAATTTATGCCACTAATATAGACACTAACAGTACGGTCTACAATAACGATGCTATTCATAATAACTTATCAGTTGATTACATTTCACCTGCTCAGATGTACTCAACGGATTCGGGTAGAATGTTTCATGCGGGTTCTATTTGTATCATTATGGTAGGTTTACCGGGTCGTGGTAAAACGAATTTATCCATCAGTTTATGCAGGTATCTAAGATGGTTAGGAGTGCGGGCAAAATTGTTTCATTTGGGGGATTATAGAAGGAAGAATACAGACTTAAACGGTGGTAATGATCTAGACTTCAAGAAATTAATTTCAAGTTCTTATTTTACCGGTTCTCCAGAGGACTTGAATGTCAAAATTTTAAAACTCAAAATCAAGAATGAATTAGTTACTGATATTGTTTCATTTCTGCAAAACTCAAATGGTCAGATTGCAATTTACGATGCGATCAATGGAGAGGCTAAAGCTAGAATTGAACTTTATAACTATTTCAAGTCCAGAAATATCAAATGTCTTTTCATTGAGTCAATTATTGATGATGAAGCTTTGTTAGCATCTAATATCAAAGACTCGATAAATTCTCCTGACTATCAAGATTGGGATAAAAAAGAAGCAATGGAAAATTTTCAACAAAGAATCAAAATGAGTGAAAACTACTATGAGAAACTTGACTCTAGTGTTGCAAACCTTCCATATATTCAGTCATATAACTTTGGCGAAAAGATTTTGATAAATGAGTTGAAGCATGACTTTTTGATAACAAAAATCATATACTATCTGCTAAATGCTAAAGTGAAATCACATTCAATTTACTTTGCTCGTTGTTCATTAAATAAATTGAATTTTAAGGCCGATCCTCCAATGACAGAAAGTGGAAAGGAGTATATCAATAAAGTCTTTAACACTTTAACAGAAGACTTCCCAAATAAGTGCATACCAAAAGATTTAATAGTTTGGACATCCACTAGATTGAGAACAATTCAATCCTCTCAAGTTTTCAAAGACCTTGGGTGTCTTGTAGTTCATAGACCAGAATTGACACAGCTAAACCCTGGTGCAGCAGAAGGATTGACAGATGAAGAACTAAAACAAAAATATCCCGAAGATTACAAAAAACATTCAGTTGATCCATACCATCACAGATACCCAAGAGCAGAATCCTACCATGATCTTGCATTGAAAATTGAACCTTTAATTTTAGAGATGGAGAAATCACCCAACGATGTTCTTATAATTGCTGATGAAAGTGTTATTCGTATATTCTACGGATATTTAATGGCAGCTAATGCCGCCGACATTCCTTCCATACAGTTCCCACAAAATGAAATCATTAAGATTACATATCATACTTATAATAATGAGATAAGGAAACTGATTGTTGAAGGAATAGAGAAGGAGTAAACAGACATTTGTAAATTGTATAGATCAAAAATACTCCTGAACTATTTATTGTGACTAGATTTAAAAATAGGTTTCCAAAATAATAAAAAAAAGTTTCAAAAATATTGGACGAGACCGGAGTCGAACCGATGACCTTTCGCTTGCAAGGCGAACGCGCTACCAACTACGCCACACGCCCAGTTACAATTTTGTAAAGTAGAGGGAGCTTATTCTTTATAGTATAGCCTCTACGCTGGATCTTTCTGCAGTATCTAAACGGAAGTGGAAGCGTCTTTGAATTAATCACTAAATAAGCTGAAGGCAAATAAAGCAATACGTATAGTAAGTTAAGAAGTAAAAGCGGTACTCAATTATGTAGTAC